>VWZP01005257.1:592172-690629 GCA_013396995.1 Dicaeum eximium | reverse complement strand
TTAGAGCCCCGGCCACCGAAAATAACGAGTTAACCCAGGGACGTAGGAGGGACGTAGAGAAGAGTTGGGGTGCAGAAGTGCTGTACAAAAGATTTCTGTGTACATGGCTAAGTGCGTGTAGTCTTAAAGTGAAATGCAAAACTTAGCGTTTCCAGCATAGCAACTGGATTGTGATTCAAGGTATTTTCTGTGTAATGCAGAAATCCAACAGTTCAAGGAGATTTTTCTGTCTCAAATCCCTAGTTTCCCTGGATTCTTTTAATCCAGTACGTAAATTACACTTTTCCAGTTATTTTTTTTCCTAGGAATAGCTGCTTAGTTTGTCTTCGCAATTCATACCTTTGTGCCCTGATAGAAAATTTCGCTTAATCCTTGAAATTGAGATATTAGTAAGATCTTATTAAGATTTAGCACTCATTTCTTTAGCTCTGCATCATTACTTTCAGAGTGTTTTCAGAAACGTTTTTGACAGTCAGTATGGGAATGTGCACAAAGCTGTTTCACTGTAGCTGTGTATACTTCGAAATATCAGGGTTTGAAGAGATTTACACTACTCCGCTGTGGAAGTGCACTCACAAATACTGACTTTCACTTTCAATGAAATAACTGTCCTGACTTATAGCTAATTTACAAAAAAACCCCTATAATTCAGTATTGTGCAGGTGCATGTGCATTTTTCCCCACTAGTCATGTTCAATAGCATGCAATTTATACATATTTTTCATTTTAATTAAAATCTGTGCTTAGCACATATTTGACTACATGAAGCAACTGTTCTTTTAAGCTTTCTTATTTCTCAGCTGCACTGTTCTCATATTTTACAATTACATAAAGGTGGGTGTGGCTAAAATGAAAGCAGTAAGCAATCTAATATGAATTTATAGTGTATTTTAAGTAACTTTTCCTTTCTTATATTTAATGTATTCCTTATTTTGAGATATTTGGGGGCGAAAATCATGTCGCTTAAATAGACCCTTGTAGAGCTGCTTGCATTTTTTACCTCAGTTAAAATGTCAAACATTAACTGGGATTACTTGGCGCTGGAAAAGTTACATTTGGAGGAAATATCAATTGAACTTGAATATCTAAATGCGTATATTTGTATTTTATCTATAAGTTAAAGCTGAGGTTCTATGAAAGGAAAGCTGAAGTTCTATGCTTAATTAAACCTTGCTTAGGTATAACATGTAGCATAGTGTGTGTAGGTTTTTGGGGGGCTTTTTGTGGGTGTGGGGGTTTTCTTTGTTTTGTTTTGGGTTTTTTTGTTTGTTTTTTTTTTTTTTAATTTTTTTCCTTTGTTTCTTTTGAGTCTAATCCTTTATTTTGATTCTTAGGAAAAACATCCAAATAAGCTTCATTTGGTTGGGGCTTGGTTTTTTTTCTTTTTTTCCTCTAAAGTTTTACTGAAAGTTTCCAAGAGGTACCCTCTCATTTTATAGACATAAATATACTGAAGCTTGAAGTAACTCTTGAGAATTTTTCATTTTCAGAAATAACAGTAATTTGAAAGTGTGACTGTGTATCTGTGTGACTTTTTAATGTGTTAGGCTAGTACTTCATAGGAAGCTTATAGTAGTAACATTTTAAAGGCAGACTAAATATACGATACCAAGGTATCATGGGTTCTTTTTCTGTGTAATTCATTGTTTGGGGTTTTTTTATCCTTAGCTTCTGGACTTCTGAACCTATTACTATTCCATCCAAAATGTAATGTAATGGAAGGAAAAATAAATTGGAGTCTTTAGTTCCTTAATTATTTTTATGACTAACAAGTCAAATTCTGCAGTGAAGTATAACTGGAACTGCATACAAACCACCTGGCTCTGTATACCCTGCCTGTGAACACAGTGAAGATGCACATCTGACCCATCTTGAGTGTCAGAAGAAATCCTAACAGGTGTATCACTGCTTTTCTGATACACTTTTACACATGTAAAAGCACATGAGCTTTCTTTACAGGAAAAGTAGCCACATATCAGTTATTGGTTCTCCTATAGGATGTTACTGGGTTTTGTTATTTGCTCTGGGGAGCAATTAACTACTGAGCATGTAAGGGAGAACCAAGAAGCTTATCACTGTATTCTACGAATACGCTGCAGGTATTCTGCTTTGGAGATGCAGTCATCCACCCACACCCAAAGGCCCATTGCAAGTTATTTGAGTAATTCACATTCATTACAAACTGTCAAGGGTACAGCGCATCTTGGACTAGTTTTGACTGTCTGTGAAAGACATAGGGAATGAAATCATAGGCTTTTATGTAGAAAAAAAAATATTTTTGTCAGAAAGTTCTTAAAACTAAAAATAACTTCATGCACACCACTAAGTGTTCTCTGCAGATTTTTTTTTCACTTATTTATTATTATAAGTTCTAAACGCTTAATATCTAACACTGGAACCTGATCTCAAAAAATTATTCTCTATTATCAGTAATACTTGGAAAATTTTGTTTGAAAAGGCTGCCCAAATTGTTTTTGAATTTAGTCCCCTGTGATTCTTCTCGCAGCCATCTATTTTTCTAATAGAACTAGTAATGTATTGTAAAGATAGGAAAAAAAGTTGATGTGCCCCTCAAATAGAAAGGGGACATCAGGCAGAGTAGAGAGGTGTAGCCACAGATTTCCAGTAACTTCTTTTGGTCAGTGAAAATGTTGCTTTGCAATTTTTTTTCTTTGTGTGCATTATTGGCAGGAGTTATGTCGAATTTTTAGGTTACTGGTGTGTTAATACCTGAGTTGGATTTCAAAAGGAATCTCTTTATTGAAAAATGTCTTCATTATGGATACAGGACAATTTCAGAAATATTCAGAGTAAGCTAAGTATAAAAATTTCTGCACATAAAGGTGTAAGGCAATGTCTGTACTGATTTTTTTAACCCTTTCCTGTAAGTTTTTAAAAAACTTATTCTAATAACAAAACTGGGATACAGTTGATGTTACCACAATTGAGGAATAGTTCTGATCTTAGCTTTGAATGCTGTGTGAGAACTTCAGAAGATTTGGATGAATGTTAGAGGAGGGAGCACAACTTGAGCTCTAGTCCAGCTAACACTTAAAGTTGGTCAATTTTTTATTCTAATATTTGCATGTAATAATATTTTTAGTGTATCATTAAAAACAAAAAAACAATTCTTTTTACAGAGAATACTAAATTTTTAAAATTTATCTAATTCTTAACACTTTTCCAGAACATGATAATGAACAGTTGCTAATGTATAAGAATGACATCACACACACATATTTATTACTATATGCATACAACAGTAGAAAATGTAAATTATGTACATTTAGCTTTTATTTTTTTAAAGGTTTCCCAAGATGTCTTCTAAAATTGAAGGCTATATTGTTATATTGCTTAAAACTGAAAGATAGGAGTGACTTCAGTGATCGTTATTAATGTCTAAAGGAAACCACTGTTAGAAATAGGACCCCCCCCGCCCCGTGACTATTTTGTTTGTTTTCAGACACTGCAGTGAGTGTATCTGCAGTAAATAGATTATTAATAAACTTTTGAATATTGAATCTGGTTACAGCTAATTATTTTATTTAGCATGAACTGAAATTCTCTTGAAGATTTGGTCTGAGGAAAAGATAATTACACATCGTATAGGGCTTAGGCATGTATTTTCATTTTAAATAGCTTTATGTAAGTCTAGTTTCAATATAATCTTCTAGTATGTTAAATCTCAATATAAGGATAGAGGGGGACCACAACTTTGGTGGGTGCAGTTTAAAAACAAAAACTTTTTTTAAAAGGTGGAATAGATGATGTGTGGAATACACGAAAATACAAACTCTATTCTTGTTAGAGCAGGGTGCTTATTGTAAGTCCATATCTGTGAGGGGGGTTGTAGTATTTTCTGGAATACTCTTAAAGAATAAAGAACAAATGTATGGAAGTATTTGTAAGCAGGTGACCTGATCTAGGCATCAGCTATTCATTTATTAGGCATAGGATGTATCTTGTTATGATGTGTACAATGAAAAAGTTCAAATAAAGTCAAAACAGATTTAACTTTTTGTCTCTGTGAATGCAATATTTCCTCCGGTAGCTATTTGACTATAGTTACTGCATCTGTCAAGTAATACTTTGTTCTTACCTGATCAGGGCTGCTGCCTTTTTTTTTTTTTTTTCTTTTTTTTTTAATCTTAAAATTTTATTTCATCTCTCAGAATGTATTATATGACTCTAATTTTCCCATTATATGTTTTAAAGTAGCTAATATTTGTAGGCTGAATTTTAATAAAGGCAATAATGGTACTGCCTTGAAGAACAAAAAAAAAATTTGAGCTCCTTAAAGTGAAACACTAGAATTTAAATCCTTAACAGTCACTGGCATATCTTAGGAAATATGGAAATATGACAGTAGTAATCACACATCCATTAAGTAGTTTACTTACTAAAAAAAGTTACCTATTTGCTTGTTTGAGGGTGGAGGGAGAAATTGGTAGTAGGAAGGGAGAACAACACCCCTTACTCCTTTTTTTCTTTTTTTCTTTTTTTTTTTCTTTTTTTTTTTTCCTCCTCCTTCCTCTTACTTTCATCTTAAAAATGCTGTGGGTAGAATGAAAGCAGAAACATGCTAATCTGATTTGTTTCAGGAGGCTTCTGATAATAAAGAGGCATATCACAGGTGTTCCTAATCAAGTCAGTTTGGTTTTAAAAAAAAAGTATTTTTAAAATTAGGATTTCCTGTAACATAGACAATGCGAGGGTCAAGCTGATGACCTACATCTATGTTTGGGGATCAACCATGAAACTGTGGGTGTTGGAAATATGTTATAATACATGACATTTTTATTGCAGGTTTTGACCTTTCAATAGAGAGCTGATTTTGGAGAACGGCTTACTCCTGTGATTGAAAAACTCTCTGGAAGGTTGATGGAGCATGAGCATGGTATATATTATATTAACATTTCTCTTATTACATATGTTCTTTATTTTAAAAAATGTACACAGTAGTATAACTTATTCAGAGTATTCAAAATAGGCCAGTTCTGATGGGATTGTTCAAAAATTTATTATTTGTTAAAATAATTCTTCTTTACTCTCCTCCTGTAAAATTATAAAACACTAAGTAAAAGTATTAACACAGGCTGTGCTCAGAAGGAAATGAAGTGGCCAAAAATATGTATAAAAAGCTGAGTTTGCAACAGCCTTGATCCATTTGAGCTATATAAATTCTCCATATAGTATTGTTCTCATATTCCTGTTTTGGGAATTACTCCAACTGAAATGTTGCAAATCCAAAAACAAAGTATGGATGATATTAAAAAAATTATTTTTAAATAACTTTTTTTGTTGTTGTTCGGAGGGTGTGTTAAAGAATAGAATAGAGAGCTAACTGAGTGTATTTCCATGTAGTGTGTAAAATTTGCTTTGAAAGGGATTAATAAATAGCTACCTGACAAGCAAAGAAGCAGAAAACAGAAAAAAAGAACAGGTCTTCAGAGCCCTCCATCTCTACCAGGATAGTCAGAAATTTTATTTATTTATTTTATTTGTTGGCAAACAGGTATTATATAGCAAAACACTGAACAATTAAGAGGAATTAATATGGACTGTGCTACACTCATATTGCAAGTCTTGCTTTGCACTAAAAGTACTCATTTGGCTGAAACTGAGAAATCCAATCATAACAAATCTACTCATATATGAATAGTCTTAACTAATCATTTACACAGACGAATGAAATTGAAATTAAAAATAGTAACTGGTCTTGGATTGAGTAAATTTGTTTAAATACAAAATGGAATAGTGAAAGCTGTAAGACTTTATCTTCAGCAGAATATATAACAGTACAACAAATTTTATGAACATGTTGTGACTTTAGCAATTTCAACTTTCAGCTGGAATTCAGTTTTTATCCTTAATCAAATCTGTCTGTCTGCAAGAGCACTTTTTCTTTGTAGGAAGTAATTGTATCATAAAATCAGAGAAATTTTAAAAAACCAAAATTTCAGTTTATCCCAGTACCTCCTAATTTCTACCAAGCAAATCCAGTGTGGTGTAAATTTCATATTTCCTCATTGTTGCAACTAATGGCTGGTAGAACTGAAGAATTACTGGAATTTACCAGTAGTACACCTCCTGTTACAGAAGTATTTGAGGTAGATGGGTTCTGAATATATTTTTATTACAATACTATTATTTTAGGGTAGTTAAGGCCTCCTAGTGAAAATTATTATTTGAGTAAGAAAACTTTGAATACAGAAAGTATAGGAAGTAAACCTTAACTTTATATAAGCTTTGAAGTTTGTGATTAGTGAGTAGGTAATTCTTTCCGTTTTAATCCTATCTTTATGAGATTAAACACACAGTGAAAGTACTTCTATTAATGCTGTAACCGTGTTTGGGTGACATGCTTAATATGCTCCCAAATAAATAAATATTTCGGTCTCTCCAGAAACTGCATTGGAGGTACTGCATTGCTGTTATTTCTTTCCTTTTTTATTTTTCTTTTTTTTTTTTCTTTTTTTTTTTTTTTTTCTTTTTTTTTTTTTTTTTTTTTTTTTTTTTTTTTTTTTTTCTTTTTTTTTTCTTTTTTTTCCCTCTTGCTTTCTTAGGAAAATAAGGATTTTAGGATTTCACTGAACAGTTTGAGTTTGTTCATTTTTTTTCCTGTACAAAAGCAGTTACATTCTTGTTAATGAAAATCAGGATTATATTGCAAGGCAAAGGTATCTAAAGCTCCCTTGTGAGATATTTAAAAGGTGAAAGTTTGATGGAGTGTTCCTTGGTCTGACACAGGTTCAGAGTATTTGTCATAGGTCCTTATTCAGCAAAAAAGGTAGTTTCTGGTTCACAACTGTAAATCAAAGGGATTTTACATTTAGGGCCTAATGCTACAAACTTTAATATACACAAGTAGTTCTAATGACTCACGTCCATGAATAAGGATTTGCAGAATGGTATTCTCATTAGATGCACACTTTCTTTCCTTTTACAAATTTAGTATATATTAAAGTATTTAGAACTTTTAAGACAAGTCTAAATGTTATTTTAGAAAGTGCAAAGAGTTTTGCAGTAATGTAGTAATTGAGTCTTTCCCATTTACAAGCTTTAGTATCTTTTAAGAGTGCTACAGTTGTCAGTTATGATTAGAATCCACTTTAAGTGTTGATTTGCTCTAGAACATTTTTGTGCTGAATTTTGGCCCATATTAATTTTTTTTTTTTCTAGAGCTATTTTGTACTCGTAGTCAGCATGAATGTTTCTTGATCCAAAGAGTAGGTGAAACTTGCAAGAAAGGTGGTGGGGTGTGTTGGTTTTATTTTCCTACTCTTAGCCTCTGCTATTGTAGCTCTTATTTAGCAAAACAACCACTGATTTTGCTGGAAGTTCGGCCTGAATTAAGGGCCTGCAGTGCTTGCCCCTTAAAAATTGCTGGTGTGGCTATTGCAAGCTGAGTGCTTGACTTTGTGAACTGTTTTGCAATATCTAATTGTAATGAGGTTGAAAAGATAAAAATGTGCAGACTTCTTTACTGAAGTGCTTCAGATGTGGAACCTTTCATGGCCACTTTTACTGTTCCTACTGTAGGTATAACACTTGAGGCTCTATAAGTCTTGTTAACTAAATTATAATTTGAAATGCATGCTTATTGCTCATTCAAAAGGAACTATTTCAGATTACTTTTACAATTCGTTTATGATTTCTTTAAGGACTTCTCTTGCTTTGCAAAGGCAACTGGAATATTTTCTTGATCTGTAGCTATAAATGCAACCCATTCCTAGTTACTACAACGCATGTAAAATCAACCATTGTCTGATATCTTAGGCATGACTTTTTTAAGTTTTAAATCTGAAGCAACTGAATTTTCTGGATTTTATTAGTTTAAACTAAATCCAGCCCTACATTATTTTAAAATGGAGTTTTGTATACTATTAGATTTAAATAGACATTAATTTTTATTATTACTTCAGACATTCAGTGAAACATGTATATCGGAAGCATTTAAGACTGGCATACTTACACATCATTTTTCCTTGTCTGTTGAGAAAATGGTATTGCTAGGCAATAGGAAAAGAAAAGCAAATGGCATGAAAATTCTTTAGGAAAAATAGTTAAAATATGCTAACTGGGATATTTAAATGTTTATTCTTCTCACTCAAATGTAAATATATATATAAGTAAGGTATTTCCCCCTTTTTATTGTTATTTTTGTTTAATTTCAACAGAAGTCTAAGGAGGAATTTATGTAGACCCATACACTGAAGATTTCAGTGGGGGAAATGAGAAATGTAATCAAAGTTGTTAAATGTTCATGTAGTGTATTGATGGCTTGTTTAAACACCTTGGTTTAGACTGCTGTTTGTACACTAAAAACAGGGCATGTATGAAGATGCAATTGCTAATTGAGTAGTGTGTTTGAATAAACAATTGTTTCTAGCTTTGTTAATTTTGAATTTCTTTCAAACACATGGATATTAATGGTAAATTTTTTCTGAGTTTGGGGCAGGATTTTTTTGTTATTCTAAATTTTTAGACCACTATTATAAAAGAATTAGTTTTTTAAAATTGAAATACATTATCAAGATAATCTAGTCAAAACAAGATATCAGCAATATCTGTTTTTAGGTTGTGAGGTACTTAAAAAACTTAGTAATGTGCAAATACCTCTGAAGTATTTATACCTTTTCTTTAACCCACTACATTTTAAGAGCTTGCTTTTTACTTCCTGTGAGTGTCCTATGGTGGGGTTTTTTTGGGTGTTTTTTTGTTGTTTTTTTTTTTTGTAAGCCTTTAGTCAAAGATTTTTGTGACTTTATGCTTCCACTTCCTAGTTGACATGAAGAACAACTTAAATTATTTTTTAAAATTTTTTGAACTGCCCTTTCTCCCCACAGAAGGAAATGGATTCTAGTATTCATATGGAAATTAACTTAGACATTTAGAAAGTATTGTAATTATGAACATGATTATCATCTTCCCAAATTTAACTGATCCTTTCCTACTTCAAAATAGATATAACATTATATAATCCACTTCTAGATTTAACAGGACTTCCAGTGGATCTGATAAATAAAAACATGTGCTTTATAATTTCTGTGTTCTTTTGCAGCAAAATTTTCTCTTGGTAGAATGGGTAGATACTGTGGTCTTATGAATTGTATCACTTTATTCTGAAAATACCTCGCTTCCTCTTGTTGCAAATAAGTCCATATTTTAGTCAAGTTCAAAAATTAGACAAAGAAGATGCTCCATCTGTTGTGGAACATTGCAATGGCTCCTATAAGAAAGTCCTTCTCTAAGTGAAAATTTATTGAAAAGTTTATCGTGGAACAGAGTTCCCTTTTGATACTGTAACACTTATTGTGAGTATTTTCCACAGGCAAAAAGAACTCCTGATCAAAAAGTATTATTATGTACTAGTTACCCTGTCCCTCTGCTCCCTAAAACCAAAAGATTTTTTCCAGGTTCTCAGGAGAAGGGAAAATGCTGCTTTTAATGCCAAGCACAGGAGTTATAAAAGCAGCAGTCAAATCTGTACTTTTCTTCATTGTGTTAACACCTAATTCTAAAAATATTTTTTCAGCTCTCAGTCAGAGTGAGGGATTGTAGTTCTGTATGACCAGAGTATTTCTTTAAGCAAAGGGTCACACGCTCATCTTTAATTTTATATATGTGGAAATCCATAGCTTATATGACATGCAAGTTTTACTAATATATTCTCCATACTTTAAGTCCAAGATTCATGACCTCTCTAAACAATCTGAGAGCAGATAAAGCATGGTTTGAAATAAAATCAGGGGAAAATGCTTGCCTTCTCTTCCGAGTATTACCAGGTTTAAAATCTGGCTCTTCATGGTGTCTGTTTTGCATCTGGGTTTAGGGTGTAATGAGGAGACTCTCAAATTAGCAGTGAGAGAATAATTCCTTCCAGGGTATTGGTACTGCTAAACTGTGTTCTGTTGACACCAGCAACTCCTCTGGGTTTTTTAATGTTTTGATCCCACCATAATGACAGTGAATTTGGATGTGAATATTGAGTATGTGGTTCAGAAATTGATATTTTTTGTGAAACTGCATAAGAAACTCACTGAAATGTAAAATACAATGTTCATAAGTTCCCTCATAAATTTGTTGTCCTTGATTTTTTTTTTTTCCCCCAGTTAGGTATATAGACTTCTTGTATTTTTGGTGTGCAATACCACAGACTTGTCAACCACAGTCTTCTGACCTGAAAATTAGTTTGGAACACTGTTCAAATTTTTTTGTTTAATTTTTTTAGCTTAATATAACTTATGTTGCTGACCCACTTTCCGTTATTAAAAACCTGAATAGGATTTGTCATTGAGGTAGGAATTAATGAAGGCTAACACTAGAGGGCAATTCAAAGCAGCAGCTACCCCAGAACAGTTATGGGTGCCTGTGGCCCTGAGATGAAAAAGAGGGAGCCAATGGAGACTTTCCCAGGGTCTCCCCCAGGCAAAAGCTGCTCTTTGTGATTACTCTCCTAAATGGTTTATTTAACTCACTTTTCATATCTTGGAGTGCTCCACTGAATGAGAAAGAAGTTAAGACAGTTCTTATGCTTTGCTGAATTACAAGTTAAGAAACATCTACAGTGTGTTCCCTCATTCACTCTTGCCATTGTCAAAAAGGCATAACTTTCTCGGTGGTGGGTTTTGTTTGGTTTTTATTTGCTGTCACATGCTACATCAAACTCTTAAAAAGACACTGCGTTTGGGGGGATAAGGTAACATTGCAGAAAAGCTTAAATGTCTTTTGTTAAGTACCAAGGAAAATGGAATATATGGTGAGTAAAATATTTTATTACAAAATACTGTAAAGTTAGTCAAATTAAGACGAAAGTATGAATAATTAATTTCATTTTTAAAAAATACACAAAAAACAAACCACATGATAACCAGGATAAGGCATCAGATAGCTACTTTGTGTCTATAATTTTATCAAGTTAAATATATTGTTTAGAATGGGAAAAAATAGTTGAAGATGAGCAATATGTATTGCATATTTAACCAAGTAGAAGAGATCATCTGTGTATATTGTACACAATTTAAACAATTTATATAACAGTGCATTACATAACAAATTACAGTTTTCACTGTTGCAATGTTCATTATGGATTTACAGAACATCTTAAATACGTGTAAGTAATAACCTGTAATGCAAATGATGGTGTCATGGTTCTTGAAAAGCACTCTAATATTCTTATTTTAGCAATGCAAATTTTCTCATTATATTGAAATGTATGCACCCAGCCGTGTAAATGCTTGTGGCACAGTACAAATTTGAAAACAAAGGGCATTTTATGTAAGAGTGTGTGTGTGAGTTTATACCTGTCTTTCTATCTAACTTTATGCAAATATATATATTATATATCTTTTGTGTACTTGTATATAAAAAAGCTGATCTGTGATTAAAATGGCATGTTTGTCTCTACACTGTGGATTAGTTAGTCAAGTTGTATTTTCTTTGCATTCTTTTTGCACAACTTACTATTAATGTCTAAAATTTGTTTTCTTATAAAGAATGTTTACTTGCAATCACTGGCAGTGCCACAGATGAATGTAAATACTGCAGTGCATTGTTGCAGTAAACATTTACACCTGTTTTCAGGTCTGATCAGCAACTCCAGTGCAATTTGAAAATATGTAATCTGCTGGCAGAGATGTGCCCAACCTTAACTGGTGCTGGTGCCTTTGAAAGAGAGCTATTGTGTCATAACACGGTATATGTAGTCCAACAATGACTGGCCTTGATCAGTCTGTCCAAGAAGAAAATAGTTTTCTTGGTTCTTAATTTGCAAAATGCACAACAGGGGGGAATAAAAGGAGCATGTGAAATTCAATCTACAGAAATTGTTAGGTTCTCTGGGGTTTAGGGGAGATTTTTGGTTTAACTGGGGGAGTGGGTTTGAGGAATTACTTGGCAGCCATGTACAGTGATACAGAGGTCTTAATCACACACATGAACTCTTGGTTTTGGAATGTATTTCTACGAAATCTGTCTGATTCTAGGTGATTAAACCAAGCATGCATGTAAGGTTTTAAGGAACTGAATCCTTAGTCTTTTGCAGGTAAGACGCTACCATTTTAAGAATAAGCATTTTCATGCCAATATGACTCTTTTTTTTCTTTTTTTTTTTTTTTCCTTTTACCAGCTTGATTTTTGGCCCTAAATCAAAGAGATAAGTTCTGTCATTAACATTAAAGCTGTCTTCAGTATTTTGTTTATTTGAACAAAGCAAGAACAAATGTGTAAGTACCAGCAATGTGCAGACCAGTAGTGCAATATTAGTCTGTTCTGCCTTTAAGCAGGTGGTTTCATGTGGCAGGCTGGAAGAGAGACTCTTTTTCTTCCCAGCTTTTGACAAAAAGATGACGCATATGACTCAGAATTAGAAGGGGAAATCTGCCAGTTTGCATCAGTTCCTTAACTTGTGGGCTGCTATTCACCACAAGAAAAATCAGTATACTCAAACCAGTGCTTCTTGAGAGATGAGGAGTAATCATTTCCTTCAGAAAGTGTAGGATGATTGGAGTAGGCCTTTCAAATGTTTAACTAGGTTTTTCCTATTAAGGTATCTTTTAATGTATTTTTCAATTAAATTTTTAGGAAGAAAAAAAAGATAATTTTATTAAATGCTACATTTAATAATTAATATAGGAATCAGATATTATAGGTTAAGGTAGATTGAAAGCAAAGTGATTTGTTTCATGAAACTTCTGTTTTGTTGGCACTGAAGCTCAGCTGTTACAGATCTCCAGAGTCAAAAGGTAAGGGGTTTTTTGGTATATTTTTAAACCTAATTCTACATATCTGAATCTCCAGTTCCAGATTTTAAGTAAGTTGGTAGGACTAAAAAAAAAAAATAAAATAGTGACTTTGAAGACAGAAGCCATCTGTTTTGAAGGGGAAAATAATTACTTGAAGTATGGAAGAGCTATGTTTTTAAAATGTCTTGCCTTAGACCTGCTATAAAAGATAATGCAGATAATTCTCATTCTTTCATATAAGTTTGGATTACAATGGAGAGACCTATTCTTGCAATACTGCTATTGCTCAAAGTGCATACTGTCAAGTAACTTTTTATTTTAAAAAAATTCAAATGCTAGTTTTCAGAGACTTAACATCTTTTAGGTTTGTGGGTATTAGTTTGAGAGTACAATTTTGATTTTTTTTTTTTTAACTACTTGTGTACTTTAAATTTTGGATTATAATTCTTTTCTCTTAATGTATTAACATCTATTTAATTCAGCATGGTTTTACTTTAAGCTTGTTATTGAAATATTGAAAATCTAGCTTAATAGAAATCCATAAGAAGCACCCAGCATCCGTATCTCTTGCCCTTTTTCTTTTTGCCCCCAGTGGATAAAGTTCCTTTTATTTGTCAAAACCACTGTTATTGTTTTGGAAAATCATGTTCTAAGTGAAGTTAATTTTTAATCTGGAAAAATGAAATCCACTGCTTATAGATCTGTGTCAGCCTTAGAAAGCACCTTTTTATTTTGTATTAGCTCAGTTTTGTGAGTACTGGGTCTCATTGATGGAAATGGGGAACAAAACAAGAAATGTTTTTGAAAGGGAGTACACAGATCTGTGTATTAGGTGGTATCTATTAAGACTAGTAGTATATTATTAATATTTCATGGAGAGGTGGGGGAAAGATTGCTGCACCAGCTACCACTGAATAAGCAATAAGATAATATGACCAGAAATCTGCAGCCCAAAGGTGTTATGGACACCTGAAGCTTCTGCTGAAGTGATTAATTAAATTATGAAGTTGCAGAAATACAGCTAAGAACTGGAAAAGTAAAAGTAGCAGTTACTAGGAGGTGTTCTTCTGTTATTAATTAGAGGATTCCCTTAACAGCTGAGTTGATTTCTTCAAACAGGTCAGTCTCACCTTTCATAAGTCATGCTGTTGTCTGTGATTTTATAGAAATCATGTAGTGATGATTTTAAGAAAAAGACAGATTTACTGCCTGAGTCAGAAGGCAGGCTTACAAAAAGCAACTTCTTTCAGGACACGAAAAGCTCTTTGTTCTGTGGCCTTGGTCTTTTTGTGCTTTGACCCTTATTTTATAGCATTGTCACTCTGACCTTAAATCTTTGAAAGCAGACAAGCAGCAAATTTAGCCCTTTACAAGTGGGGTTTCATTCTGAGCTATAGGCCTGGTTTTTATCTTGAGGCATTATAGTCCCATACAATACTGAGAAGTAACAAAATCTCAATTTAAGATTTATGGTTTGGCATACTGTCAATAGTTATTATTTATATATAAGGCAATTTTTAAAAATATGTTGCTCTGTTACTGGCCTATGGTTTGTAATTATTTACCAATTTGAGATAAGACAGCAACTAGGAAGGCAGTCTGGCTAATACTGATCAATATATTTTTCACTTCCTAGAAGTACTTTGGAAATTGATCCTGTGCACAGATCACCAGGATTTCTGCACAAGCAACAGGAATATTCTGTTGAGGACAAGAAATGCCTTTGCTATACATTCTAGAGTTAGAAGATTCAAACAGCAGTACTTGCATGGCCTTGTTTCATAAAAGACTGTGCCAGCTTAGGGGAGCACAAAATTTTACACAAGGCCTGTGACTGTTACATGAGCAAGTCTTCTGAGAACTTCATAAAACTAATTTTTTTTTTTGTAAGAAAACCAGAAATTAATGAACATAATAGAGAACCAATAGTTGATAAATTTTAAAGTTTTGGGTTTTTTAAATTTAATATGTTTAAAAGGAGAACCAGTTTCCCTGTCTTAATAACTTTACATTATGTAGCTGGTTTGTATTGTACAGTTATTGTTGTTTGGAGAAGAATTGTCACATTTTCTTCTATCACTAATGATTCTGTGTACTTCAAGTTTTGGAAACTTTAGCTATAATAATAGGATAATCTTTTCTGAATATAATAGTGTGATAATCTAAGTCTACATTTATTGGAGAACTTGAAAATATTTATATTTTAAAATTTTTTGTAATCTGAAAAGGTCTTAAAATATAATCTTCAGTTTCTGCATGACTATTAAAAATTTTCTAAGAAATCTGGCTTTCTTTTTGATGGCTCCACTATATTTAGCTATAATATTTTTTGTGATAAAATTGGGGGAAAAGAACATTGTAATTACTACTATAATGAAATATAAAACTTACTTTGTAGAACTTAGAAAATAGCTTCTTCGTTTTTCTTAATTTTGTATGTGTCCTTTCAAGCAGAAAGAATGCTGGTACAGATTGAAAGTGTTCACACAGTTTTTCTTCCTGTGTGCTTGCCAAAGGTGCAGAGAAGACAGATTTTTAGAAGTTGTGTGCAAGCTATACCAGTGCAGTCAAGAGGGATCTGGAAAGCTTTTCTGAAATGCAACTTTTACAAACTCTGCTAGAACTTGGAGCTTGTTACACTTTAGAAGTTCCCTGTAAAGTGTTTCATATACCAATCTAGTTAATGCATCATCTTCTGACAAAACAATTTTTAGAAACTGGGAAAAGAGGTGGGAGGGGTCAGTCTTATTCAGTTTTATTTTTAAGCTACAGTTGATTCTAAAATACAATGAAAATATACCGAACGATACACTGATAAATTTTTTGTGTGCTGTATCAGCTTCCTGTAGTTCTGCTTTTTTTAGCTAGCAAGCTATAAAAATTGACATACTGTATTTGTTCAAGTCAGAACTGAGTACCCTTAGTTTCTTGCCTTTCATAGAAATCCACTGCATTCTGTTTGTTATTCATCACTCCAATAGAAGCATCGATATTGCAGAACCAAGTAACAGTCTTCACTTTGGTTTGTCTTCCTGAGTGCGATCGGCGGGGGGTGCACCTCATACAAATTAATACATGAGTCAAGCTGGTATAAGCAGTAGTTGGAGTCTTAGATTAAGTAAAAAGGGTGTAAAACAGAATTTGATGCTGAGAGTCCTTAGCTGCACTTCTAAATTTCCAGGTATTTTTATACTTCTGAATTTCTCAATGGTTTTACTTCCTGGTTGTTATTTTTAGCTGGCTTTGTTATTTCATGTTTATCTTATGCAGTAGTTCTCCAGCTAGTCTAAATCTGTTTGTTCATGATCCTTGGAGAGATGGCTGGACACATGATATAGATTCTCCAAATTTAGTAGCAGTAAATTTCAGTAATCAGCAGTCATCTGCTTTACTTTAGTTATTAATACTTCACATGGCAAAAAATGTAGTTCTCCCAGTCTTTTGCCATGGTTATATGGGGAGTATTGTTGGCATAATCAGGAAATAGTGAACATGCAAATTTTTTTAATGTCAAAGTTTGTGCTACCAAAACTCTAAATTAGTGCTAGTTATCGCTGTTCAAATATTCATCTTTTTATTCAGAGAATAATTTAAAGCATTATTTGTGATTTTTTTTTTTTTACACAACTTTATAATAGTCTTAGAAATATTCAGCTGCTTGCTGGAAGGTATGGGAGGACCTATTATGCATGGAGAGTGTGTATAAACTTGATCCTGGATTACTGCAGAGGCAAATTTATTAGAGCAAGTAACTAACAGGCTGTGTTAGTTATTTAATTTTTGAAAAAAGCCAAACAAAAATATCATTGTTACTTCAGATGAGCAATCAAGGTATACAGTTTATTATCTTAATTCTTCTTCCTCTGACCAGAAAGTAACCTCAATTAAGTTGAATTAATTAACTGAGTATTGTAGGTTATGCCTGAACCAAATAGTAATGGAATAGTACCCAAAAGTACACTTTAAAGTTAATGTTCTGAAATATTTCAATAGAATCTTTCCTTCTTTTAAAAAATACATGCATATCACTTTAAAGGCTGCTGACACCACAAATTAGATGGAAAGATGGTTCCTTAACAAAGGAACAAGAAGGCAGGAGTAAAACAATATACTTCTAAATTTTAGATTTAAGAATGAACAAGAGTTATAAATTCTAGTATGTTTGCTGTATAAATACTGCAGTGTTGAGTAAGCATATGACAAAAATAAAATGAAACTATTGTTTTAACTTGGAGAGAGGGGTAACCAATATATGAGAAAGATACAGCTATATACACTTTTAGATCTCAGAATCTTGGAGAATGGAAGTATTCAAATTTCTCAGTAATGAATAGTGAGATTATCTCTGTCTTTTTCCTAGATTGGTTCTATAAAACCCTAGAAGTATTTTCCAGTGTTGAACTGCCATTGTATTTATTCATATTTAGTGGTGTGTTAGTGGTACTGAACTGAGAGAGGAGAGCTTGGTAAATTCACTAGCAGTTGTCCAAAAAGCTACACTGCAAAATGTCCTGTCTAACGTAGAAGTAACTTAGTCCATTAATGGAATGCACAGAGCAGGACATACTTGTCAAAGATGCCTCACTTCATGCTGTGACATCTCAGTGCAAACCCTGTCTCATTTCTGGTTTTTAGGAAGGCAGTCTGGCTAATACTGGGAAAACTGAGATATGGATGTGTGTAATTGCTGATGTCAGGGCTGTGGAGGGGAGTAGCACTGGTGGACAAATACAATGCTTTAAGACTGTGGAACACTTAAGTCTTTCAGGTTCACATTCAGTTTTCTAATTTTAATCTGAAATAAGGTTGGGAAAGGGTCACAATGAACAGTGAAGCAGTAGCCTTGCTTTCATATTGGATCTGTGTTTAGTATTAATGATTAAGGAACTAAAGCAATGGAATATGGTTGTGAGCAGTGGTGTATAACACTATTGATGAGGAAGAGGTTCTGGCCGAGAAGTATCAAGAGTGCTGTTTTTGTATGACCAAATGGCATGAGGTATATGTTTAATTTTATATCTTGTTCTTGGGTATTAGAGACAACATACAGTGTTTAATACGAGGTCCTTGGTGTCTTTTATTCCAAGTCACTGACCTGTCAGTCAGATTGCAGGCCTAGTGGTACCTTCTGGATATAATATGTTACATAGAAGTTTAAGGAGTTTATTAGTAGTTATAGTAGCATTTAAGGAGCTTATTAGTATGTATAGTAGCCAAAAATTGACTTGTAGCTGCTTTTCATAGGGTCAGAAAAGATTGAGTTTGGCTTGGTGTTGTCATAAACTCTGAACTATAAACAATAAAAACTGAAAATAATCTTTTATATTGGGCTCGGTCTTTGATAAATCAACTAAGAAATACTGAAATCAAGGAAAGGCTCCTTCATTGCTTGGGAACACTAATTGCTAAAACAAGCATAAATACATATACACACACTCTCTCTTCTTTTCTTTTTGTTTTTCTTTTTTTTTAACAGTTCCAGTACTTTTTTTTCAAAGAGCATTCCTGACTTGTGAATGTGAGCTGCTGCTGTAGAATTTGTTTTGCATCTTCAGAATCCTTCTTCCTCAGCAGAGCTCTTGTTTTTAGGGACCTGGGAAATATAATGGAGCTTCTTGCATACATGATTCTCAGCTTTTATTGAGGTCTCCTTTGTCTGTCTCTCTCATCCACAGACTTAAGACACAAGGATGGAGGTAGAAGAAGCATTCTTGGTAACAACTATATTGACTTTATGACCAAAACATAATGGTACACAGCTTTGTGCAGGCACTCCTGAATTTCAGTAGATTCCTGGCTCAGATATCAGTACACTTCTTATCTTAGACTTCCTCCTTTCATTCTTTTCCTGTTCCACAACCCCTTCTCTCACATACACTCACATGCCTTCAATTTTATGTGATTATTGATAATTTGCTTATTCTCCTTGCAGATGGTACCTATTTTAATAGCGGTGTAGAAACCATACAATCACATTGTGTTGAATTTTGGGTTGTTTGGTTTCTTTTGTGACATTTTGTAGTAAAGTTTAAAAAAAACAGCAATAAAACACTTTCCAAAATAATTTAAAAACCAAACAAACAAAAAACAAACAACAAAAAAACCCCACCCAACCAAAAAAAAAAAACCTACTCAGTCTGGAATCCTGTAATTCATGCAAGGTTTTGTGTTCATGTTTTGTAAGGGTGGGTGGAATTACCTGCAAGTTTTCTTACTAATGTACTTACTGTAGAAAAATAGCATAATAGTTCTGCCAAGTCTTCATTTCATGGTGTGTATAGTTTAATTTTAGAGGGATTTAGTTATGCAACAGGAAAAAAACCTCTCCATACTTAAGCTAGAACCTGAAATCAACTAGGCAATTGAAAGAATAGTATCAGTTAAACACATGGAGTTTCAAATGAAGAATTTGGCCTGAATGTGAAAATGAGAAATGCACTTCCAAAGGCATTAGATGTTGCAGCTGTCTTATTTAAATAATTTTCTTCAATCTTTTAAGGTAAATCTACCAGTACAAAGCAGTACTTTTTCTTGCTAGAGATTGTTTTTCATATTCTTTTTCCAGAAAAGGTGAAGTAAATATCTTGCTGCTGGCTAGCATTTTTGCTCACATCTATCTTTATCTATGCCTTCCACATTACATATATATGTGTGTGTGTGGATATATATATATATGGTGGAGATTTTGTCTTTACTTTTTCTTCTCTTGGTTTATGCCTACATAGTTTCTTCAGGGGGGAGACCAACTATCAGAGCATATGTTTACAGTATAGGTTTATTTTGACTTAGCGCTCCTGCTTTAATACACCATGGTAAGTTGGGTAAGTTGTGTCTATTTAATTTAGTTTGCCTATTTTAGCTGTCTGATTTAAAAACCAAACATATGTAGTAAGAGGTGGGGTGGGGATAAGTGTAAATATGGCTGTGCTAGTATAAAATATACTGGAAATAGCTCTCTGATGCAGTTCCTAAAGTTAGCATTCCTACCTGGATAAACTATATAAAAAGTGTTGCTGCTGTTACCTGTAAATTTACACTGGCAATCTCACTTTAATTGGCACATTTGTGGCAATGGACTCTTCTAGCAGATATTGCCCTGCTGTATTACTGTAGGAACAAAAACAGGAAGGGAGAAAAGAAAAATTCACCAATCTTTCCCCTACGTGGCCTGCCAAATCTCTTTGTGCTTCCAGATAGCCCTGTTAATTTCCAGAAGTTGTCTGTCATGACCTGAATAGAAGGCTTATTGCAATGGAGTGGCATGCTTGGGTCGATGCTGTGTAAGTAGCTTTTTTCTTAACAGTTTAGTATAAAAACATTAAAGAAAGCATAATTCATGTTATCTGGGGAACCAGTAAAAGGACTGCACACACTTAAATCTCTGACATTCTTTAGTCTAAGAAAATGATACCTAGCAGGGCCATGAACTCCACATCTCTTCCTACTTCAAGTGGCATGGTCATTCCAGGCTGGGGGCAGATGAACTCCTGCTTATAACAACAGAGAAGTTACTATTCTTGCTAACAGTTGCTTTGGGTTTTAATTTTTTTTTCCTCTGAAATTAATTAAGACTCTTTTGAGTCTGTCTGCCCAAAATTTGCAGTAAGGGTAAGCTGCAGAGCTAACAAATGGCTTGAGGACTGATAGAATAGTTCACAGAAGCTTATTTTGAAATTAGCTCTTATTCTCTTACATATGAAAGTTGTTGGGTTTTTCTTTTCCACATACAAATTTCCAGATAACAAAAATTCAGATTAGAAAACAACCCAGATTTTTTTTTCTTTTGAAATAAACATCTGCATAATCTTTAGTTCCTCTAATTAGACACACAGTTGTCCAGTTTGTGGTTCATGTCTCATTAAGGTGTTAGGCACAGGTGACAAAGTCTAGAGCTTCACTGTAAATAAACAGTCAGCGTGGCAATGGACAGATGTTTTCTAAACATTTTGTAGTTAGTTCATTAATTTTGTAGTTTGTTCATTAATACAACTGATGTTACTACATGAAAGCTAAAGTTCAATATGAAAATTTTGCATTCAGCTCTGAGAGCATGTTTGTGTTTCCTTGAAGCATGGTAGACACCTTGGCATAACGTAGCAGCACATAATGGTTTGTGGGTTTTGAAAAGGTGCAGGCCATATTGTGCTGCCTCAAAAATACAAGGATTTCATCACCCTGAAGAGACAAACCACTTATGAATTAGTCAATCTTGTGATGCTGATGTCTGTCATACTTTAGCAGCACGTAAATATTGGTGTTAAGACTGTAAATATCTCCAGTATTAACTGTGCTGCTGAAGTAAGGCTAGCCACTTCTGCACGTGAGTCATGGAACAGGACACTACATGCATTTCCTATGCCTTTTGTTGCTGTAAATTTATGTATTGTTTGTATATGAACACTTTCTTAGCTTTTTTGTATTTTCATTTATTCAGAAACTATATTTAGAGCTTCATAGTATCTGATGGTAAATATAGAATAGACACATATATATAATTTTGCTTTGGTTTATGTGAAAACGGAACTTTTTAAAGGAGCAGTCTCAAGCTACCCCTGTCTAACAATGCTTTGGTAAGTGTGTTTGTTTATATATTTAAAAGCTATTTTAAAAGTTATTTTGTCACCACATTTCTTTTTTAAAACTCTTTATTTCTTTATTAAAACACTCTAAAATGAACACTGTTTTTACAATCTTTTCTATATTAGTGGAACTGGGAAGTTTTTGGTCATGCTTTTAGCAAAGAGCTCATAAAGAAAAAGTGCCTTCCAATTTTTTTAACAAAACTTACTAACCACTTCATTTCTTAAACCTCTGGGCTATAGAAGGTAACAGTTTTATGGTTAGAAGTTTAAACTCTGTATCTGACTATGAATTTACTAATTTTTTTCTCATCTTCCACTAAGATTTTTCTTTTGCAGGAAGAATCTTTCACTGAAATGATTGAAATTGCTGCAGTGAGAATGGAAATTACTTGGGTTCCTTTCCTTTTAAAAGCTGCATGAGAGAACTGTGTGGTGAGTCAAATGTAGACTAATGGTTATGTAAATGCCACTAATTTTAGATACAGATCTGAAAGTGTGTTTCCTTTTAAGATTTTATTTTCTTCACTATCATGACTCAGTATCACTTGCTAATCTAATTTTATTAGCCCTGTTGTATTTTACCATTTAAAATACACATACCTTATTCAAATAGGTGTTCACAGAGTCAGGTTAATATATCATATTGATATTTCAAAAGGAGGAAAAAAAGCTTATGTCCTCTCAAGATTTGTTTTGGTTTTAGACTTCACGAGCCTGCTACTGGCGCAGTTCCATAGGTACAAACATGATGTAGATGAATATGAATCGAAGTTGTTATAAATTATAAGTTTGAATTATTTGACCATATTTCAGAATTTCAGACTGGTAAAAATCACACTCTCATTGTTTACTACTGCTATGGATTTGCACTGGCAAAATTACTAATAGCTAAAATTTCAGATTTAGACCTGAGCAGTTCTCAATAGCACAGCTATGCAGAATTAAATAGCCTACAGCTTTTCATAAAGAACACTTGTGTGCACATTTACCTACTACATTTCTCTTAAGATACATGAACAAAATGAGGTTGACTACTTCGAAAAAATAACCTATCTGGCTCACAGTTGGATAGCTTTCTCATTGAGTTTTTTCAGGTAGCACTTTGTAACTGCTAAATATTAAAGACCTGCATATACACTTCACCCATTTGAAGACTTAGAAATGCTTGGAAAGACCTTAAAGGTTACTGATTTTTATCAGCATGCTGCAGACTGGTGCTTGCAGCAGGCCATCCATCCAGTTGCTCTTGTAGACCTAGTATTTTAATGTACCCAGGATTTTTTTCCATGAGTAGATGAGTCTAAAGAGCTGATCAGAGACTTGAGAGCATACAACAAATAAGTCTATTTGCATGGTTTTGTCAAAGTCCAGTGGCCAAACTGTTTGTTCCTGACTACTTCATTGTGCTTGTGTTGGCCTTTGTGTGAAGAGTGAAACAGACTGTTTCCTTCTGGTTCGCCATGCAAACTCCTATCACTGGCACAAGGGCAGGAAATAGCAGGGAGCAGGAAAAAGCAGAAGGGCAAAGGTTGGAGCGCCTTGTTCGATGGCCCTAGCAGCATAGAATAGTTCAGTGACATGGAGAAAACACAGTTTGAGCATTTGCAGAACCAGAGTTCAACTGAGGAACCAAAATTCCTGTCTGGATTAAGAAAACTACTTCAAGTGCTTATGAAGGCCTACTCAAATGCTTCAGTTCCTAAACCTTTGAAAAGGATGTTGCATTTCTCACATGGTTTACAGGTGGCTTAATATTAGCAGTTATATTTTCCAGAGGTTTGCCTCTATGGGTGGTGCCAGAGACTGTGGCTGGATCAAACTCACTTCATGTTGCAGCTCTGGGGTCCTAAGGACTATGCCTGATGTAAGAAAGGAAGGCTCACTGTTTTCAGTTCAGGTGCTTATTTTCTGCTAGATGTAGGAACTGTATGGGGAAAAGATGTTTAATTCACATAAAAAGGCAAGAAAGACAGGCCTGCTTGAAAATAAACTGAGACTAATAGCTGTATATGAGTGAAGACAACTAATTTTAGGAGCATGTCCAAAAGTGTGATGTTAAAAGGTTGGAGCTGAGAACAGATACAGCAAGGACGGATCTGATGAACTGGAAAATCAGAAGCATTGAAATATGTTGGGCAAAGATTTGGGGGTTTCTTTCTTTATTGAAATTGGAAGAAGCAGCAGCCTGACAGAGGGGATCTGGCTTGAGGCAAAGAGAACAAGTCAGGCTTAGGGAAAGAGGCTTGCACTCCTCAGATGATTGCTAACATTCACTGGAGTGCTCTGCACTTCAGATCCAAAAGGAAATACCGACTGTGAAGTAGTAGTAAGTTTTGCTGTTGTATGGGAAATCATTGTCAATTTTACCCCCCTCATCATATTCCACAGAGAAGAGAGCAAACCTATTAGTACCTGCAGCTACTTCATGGATTTTGGTCCTGAAAAGAAATCTCAAAGTAAGAGTAGTTGAGGTTGTAAGGGAGATCTCTAGTTCAAACAGTGCAGTTTCTTTAAGGCTATGTCCAGTCAATTTTGAATATATTCAATAATAGAGACTGTGCAGCCTGTCCTGTTCAGCTAGAATTTCACACACTTAATTTCTTACCTGTTGCCTCTTGTCCTGTTTCTTGACACAATTGAGAAGAGCCTGGCTATGTCTTCTTTACTCTCCCATACTCCCACCAGCAGGCATTTAGAAACATTGCTGAGATCACACAAACACAAGCCCTTTCTTCTCCAGGCTGGAGTCTCAGCTCACTCAGCCTTTCTTCATGTGAAAGATTCTTCAGTTCTCTCATCGTCTTTGTGGAAGTAAATAAAATGCTTCATCTAATAAGGGGAATTAGAATTCAAAGGAGGAAATGTTTTTTTGAGGGGGGGTTGGAAAAACAAAGCACAAGCTAATAACTGTAAAAAGAACAAGAAGATCACAAAATGAAACATGAAGAAAGATAACTCCTACTTTAAGATTCTGCAATCTTCATTTGCCCCCTTGTGTCAGCATACTATGAAGCAATCTTCGTGATCACACAGAATGTTTCATCTATTGATAGGGTCAGCCTGTTGTGCTGGGCCAGGGAAAACATTTGTGGGCTGTGCAAGCAAGAAGCCTGATGTTGCTATAGGTGCTGCAGAAATTAGTAAAAAATTCTCTAGGCAATGGAACAAATGGCTGCAAGTAGAGAAAACCATGTCTTCATGCTTGTGTCAAGTAAGAATTCCTAAGAATTGCATGTGATGTTTATTTTTCTGCCTTTATTATCACATGATGCTGAACAAGTAACCAGGCCATTGTTTCTGTAGTGCATATATTGTGCTTTACTTCAGAGGCATCTGATTTAAGGCTCTCATGTCTGAAAGAAACACTGGTGGTTCACACTGGTAGCTGACCTTCTTAGGAGTTGTCATTTGAATTAAAATACTCTGTAAAGTTATGTCTGCCAACAGTCTCCTGTCTTCTTAAAGGGAACTTCAAACTGTTGCATACTAAGTTTCTACACCTCCATGTCACATTTAAAATAGGGGTAATGGACACATATCTTGAAGGGCTGTTAGCTACTTTTGTTTAGTAGCTGTACTACAGTAATGCATTTCCTCATGTAATTTTCTATGGCATTTATTAATTCTGATTTTGGAGGAAGAGTTGAATACTGTGCATCTTTTAAAGACCAGATCTGCAATCCACTTTGCTTGTTACCAGCTCAGGCTGGGAAGCAGAGTTTGTGCTGTTTATTCATGGTCTATTTCTGCAGTCCTGTGAACTCCAAAATACTCTGATTTGTGTCCTGTCTTGTCACTGATTCATTTTGCAAATTATTAAACAGTCATTATTAAACACTTGTGTGTGCCATTTCTTGCTTGACATTTTTGTAGGTAATGTCATCAACGTTCTGCAAAATCATCTATATCCTAAAGGTAATGTGCATGTTTGAACTTCAGCGTATTTGACAATGAATTTACCTGTGGAGATCTATTTTACAGAAAGAACGAGCTATTTAAATGGTAACAATTTTTTAATGTACAGTGGTAAGCACTTGCATCTCCAAAAATGTGAAGTGAGTTATACCTAAGTATTTAGAACTTCTACAGCCATTTAATTCAAATTTCAAAAGCAGTTTTCTTGGTACTGCCTATGGCACACTTTGCTAAATGAGAGTGGTCTGTATTAGAAATTTGGATACAGTGATCTGAAAATGTTTCAGCTTTTCCCTTAGTCATGGTATCTTGTTAAGTATTAGGGGAAGTCTCTTCTAATCAGGTAGCTACATTAGCAGTAATGGTTGAATTTGAAGTGTTTAGTCTCCCATTACATTCATCACAACTTCTTGTCACAGTAGTCACAAGAAATGATAGAAATGTACCCAAAGTGGTGAGCTGTTATTGTACCAGTTTAACAGCAGCAGCAATTCTTCATGTAAAAAACAAACAAAACATTTAAAATGTATTTGAAGGAAAACTTATGTCTGAGATATATGTGAATCTCCTTATTAAGGTGGCAGTTGCAAGTGTATCACAATATAATATTGAACTATAAAGAGAAATAAAATGATGGAAAAACACAATGGCATGAGTGACATTTCTCATCTCTCTGTGAGGGGGGATAATAATAATCGGAATACTTCTTTTTCACTCTAAATCGTTTATTTCTGTTAGAAACTATTTAATGGTTGTCAGGTGCAACTAATTTTTTTTACATTTAATTCACTTATAATAGCTCTGTATTTGTTAATAAATAAAATTTCTTATATTGCTTCTGCCTCTTAATATAAAATTTCAACCTTATGTTCAAAAGTTCTGAAATTAACATATTAATTATAGCAGCATTTATCTAGTTTGAATCTTCAGTCTAAAGTGTACAGTGCATAGTAGGTGAAGGCTTAGTTTCTCTTGAGAGATAGGAATAATATATCCATCATGTTTTCTTCTGCTGTTCATAGCCATAGGAGTCAGACATGGGTAGAAAGCTTCTCATTTCCCTACGTTTCTGCAGGGCAAGTATGTGGCTTTATTGCCCATAAAAGAACATTCTGTCAGCAGCTTTTACACTTTTAAGTGGTTTTAAAAGTAAAACATTTTGGAATCTCTCAACAAATACTCAAAAAACCCTTAAGTATTATAAAATTTGAAGTATATAAGGCATAAATTACAGCATGGAAAGTCTCAAATGTATAAATTTTTAATGTTTTATTGAAATAAAGGCAAAGGAAGAGCTTCAGGGGTTATATTATTTGACCAGCTAGAATAGTCAACAATAATATTATAGGCTTGTGATTCTTGAGCCAGACAAGTTTGGGAATGAGTTTTCTTGTTTCCTTCATTATTACCCTGGCTCTTATAAGTCTTTGATGGTTTCACTGAATGACTTTAGGTTATTTTGTAAGCTCAGCCAGCTGAATGTGCTTGCTGTAAGCAACAGAGCCAGCACTGAGAAAACACCCTTCACTCCTGAGACTGGCACTCCAGTTCTAAAGTCAATTTACATTGCTTAAATCACTGTAAGGAATTTTCAGGGCCTTATTCTTCCTTTCTTGACACTACTACAGACAGACTTTGCCTATCTGCTCTTTAAATCAATATCAAAGGGTCTAAAAACATTTTGGTCTCTTTTCTTGTACAGAAGATTAGCATCAACATATGAAACCAACAAAAAAATGCTCATATAGATATATCTTCTTAGCATCTGGAAGCAGCTGTCATATGCCTTTCCTATTATCAAGACAATGTGAGAGTCTCCCCCTTTTCCAACAAGCAATATCTGTTATTTTCAGACACATCAATAAATGCATTAAAGCTATATTATCCATTTATAATGGAACTTCCAGGTCAAAAATATGAGGTTTCCAGTAGTATGAGACAAAGTGGACAAGAACTCTCAAGTTTTGGAGGTATGAAATCTGTTAAGTAACTTCTTCTTCAACCAATTTTAGGAAGTGTGCCTGAAAGGTAGGTTGTACAGTCAGGA
Source organism: Dicaeum eximium (assembly GCA_013396995.1). Lineage (NCBI taxonomy): Eukaryota > Metazoa > Chordata > Aves > Passeriformes > Dicaeidae > Dicaeum > Dicaeum eximium. Next base: position 663,339 of record VWZP01005257.1, on the reverse strand, counting down.
AAGGGATTTCACTGCAGATTGGATAACATCGTGTAGCCAGACAGCCCCCTGTTGGTTGTATTGCTGTGGAGGTTCTAGAAAGGAACTGTGCTTTAATTCAGCTGTTCATTGCACTCAGCAAGCAATTTTTTTCAATCCCATATCACAAATAGAGAAAGTGGAGGGAGAAGAAAAATGTGTGTGCTTGTAAAAACTACAAGTTTTATCTCTTGTGTATAAGAAATGTTAAAGCTTGGTTAAATAGAGCGCATGCACACAGTTTCTTAATGCCTTTATAGAAATTTATTTTTAAATTGCTGTAGTAAAAATGTAGAGCAGTACTTTGTCCTTGTGGTAAAACTTAAGACTAGCATGCTTTAATACCACATTTACAGCCTGACTAAGGCAAAGTATTTAGCTAAAGTTCTGTCAAGAATACAGGGTTTTAAAACAAAAGTTTGTAGGCTGGTAGTGAGCTAACCAGGTATAGCCTTATTTAATGACAAACTTTCTTGCAGGCCCATCTGTGAGAGCTTCTGCTATTTAATGAGGTACAGTTTTACCAAGAGTCTTGGGTGTTTTTTAATCACATTTGCTTTGCTTTAAGATATTTTTTGTATGTGTTTTAAGTAGCTACCAGTGCAACTAGCTGCATACTCATATGTTGAGAAATGGAAGAAATTCTTATTCAAAATGAAATTAATGTCTCATGCTGACAATTGCAGGATACTTATTAAACATTTTAGCTTTTTTTTTTCCCCAGAGAGTTTGTAAAGAGAACCTAAAATCTCCCTTGTAATGGTCACTGTATATCCATGCAGCGATGGAATGCTGTAGGTACTGTATGAAATGTAGTACTGGGTGATGCAAGGATTCTAGAAAGAACTCTCACAGGGGTATGGGATCTTCTGCTGTGAGATAAACAATACAGAAGTTATCTCTTTCTGCATCAGGTATGGCCAAGGTCAAAACACCTCATCTTCATTTAAGGAATTAGATTTGTGGCTGAAAATCCATAGCTGCAACAGTGCTAGAGAAACTGATGAGACAATTAGTTTTCTACTACAGCACGGAAGACTAGCATGATGCCAAGAAAGCCAGAGTGCTGGAGGACTTTTTCTTACTCTTAGAACACATTAAAAAAATCAGTGATCAGATATCTTGGAACAGCTGGCAGAAACAAGAAGGTAAGACTACATGTTGTGATTGAAAAAGGGGAATGGGAAAGATGAGGACAGAACAAAGAACTGGTTTAAAATTGTCACAACTTGCTAAAATCCCTCAGAAGAGATTTAAGAAACTAGCTGAAACAATCTCAAGGCAAGGGGACTCTTCCACAAAACAGAAAACCTGGGTTTCAGAAGCCTGAGGAAATTCAAGTTCACATCTCCTGCTTCTGAAAAAATACCAGTGGAAGTTGCCCACAGATGTTCCCCATCTTTCTTGTTAAATGAAGGATATGCACAAAAAAGTCGCAAAACTATTTTGTTCAAAGGTTGTTGGCAGTGATAACTATTGCTGTTAGCAGATGAAAGCAAGCTGCAGGTAGGATTTCAAAGGGTAGTGGAATTTGCTTTTATTGGACTAACTGTGCAGTTCCTTGCATGTTCCATATTCTTTTCCTAAGATGTTTCCTGAAGTAATGGTAAAGCCAGCATACAATAAATATAAGTACCCATTAAAGCACACTAAAGGAATACCTTATGTTTCCAGCAGATGAACACTGAGATAATGAAGTATTTGTGAATCACATCACAGTCCTCTATTATGCCAAAGTTCTGAATTTTATTGCTGAAGAGATCACCAGTAAAGGTGGCTTTAAACTGCTTTATGCTCCTACATTCTCTAAATCTGCTGAAGATGGAAAGAAGGGAGCAGCATTAAAGAACTTCATGGCTGTTCAGCAACTAGCAAGGGGATTCACCTCTTCCCTCCTGCAATCTACCCTCAAACTGATTTCTTTATGTGTTTGAAGCAGAAGTGGTTTTGAGTCTTTGAGTTTCAGAAGTTGTTTTGGTTTGGGGTTTTTTCCACGGGAGAGTTTAGCAGCTCATAAATTAGCAGTATAGGTAAGAGCCTATTCTAGGTTGAAGAAGATGCAAATAACTTATGCTATTCAGAAAAATTAAAATATTCTTCCTCTTCTGATGAGTGGTTACTCCATTCCCAAATTAGGATTGAACTTCAGGACTTCCTCATGGTTCTTGGAGTACCTTTAATTTTCAGTTTAAGTAATTCTATCACTTAAAACATACAGGTAACCTGCAGAGCTGTTATATTGTGATCCCATTATTTTATGGTTATTCAGGCATAAAGTAAGTAGCCTAAGAAAAGCACTACCTTTTGCTATGAATGTATCTCAGTTTCCTCTAAAATTGCAGGTTTTTCTCTTTAGCTGTGAACAATTGTCCAGAGCAGTGGATATTTTCAATTGTAATTGACAGAAACCTAACTTTATCTCAGTTTTTTTTCATGTTTATTATATTTTAAAAACAGCACCTGTTCCTGGTGATTTATAGTGTTTGAGTTTCTGAGGCTTTCAATAGGATCTTCTTTTGAAACATCTAGGCCTGGGGAAACTACTGTGAATCCCCATATGGCACATCCTTGAGATAGGAATTTCTCTGTCACCCTTTATGTTAAAACCAAATAATTTATATTGAACTTCTTTACCTGTGGCACTTTCTTTAATCTGCCTCTGGATATTACATAGACAAAACTAAAAAATATCCTCCTGAATTCTAACATCTTTAAGAAAACTTGTAATTCTTCTGTGTGTGTTGTGCATTGATACAGGGGCGCTGCATGTAGCCGTTGGTACCCATGAGTGCCAACAGAGCGAACATTTTTCAGCAGCACCTCTGAAACCAATAACTGCATTACTTTGTGCAAAAGTAGTGTTGATCCATCCCCTCATTCTTCAGACTACCAGTGGTTACAGAGAGCTTTTCATTAGCCAGTGATAGTAGTAATTTTATTTTTCACTAATCTTCATTAGTTTTTTCTTAATTTACTTTCATACTTGTTTTTATTAACACTTAAATAACTGTTAAGATGTGGTTTAGTTAAGAAACTGTAGCATTTCAGGTTTGTTGGGTTTGGATTTTTTTCACTTTGGTCGGAGAAATTGCTTCAGCCTAGGAAGAATTCCATGTCTGTGCATAGCCCATGAATGAGCATGACCTCCCTAGTGTTCAGACATTTGCTGTGTAATGTAGTGGTGTCATTAAAGACTCTCTACATAAGATACACTTTATTTGAGTTGATGAGCATCACATGAATCTTCTAAGAAATCTGAGCAAGCAGAACATCTTGCCTCAAGATGTCACAAGTGATACAGGCACCTGGCCTCTGGTTCTAGTTTGCCTGAGCAGAAACACTTGAGAAAGACCAGAGCTCTTTTGCTTTTTCTAACTTCTTGTCCTAGGCTGTCAGCAAGTCTCCTAACATGGCTAGACCTTGATTAGATGGAGACAAGGAACAGAACATTTGCAAAACAGATCCTGATTTTATCCTACATAAATTCTGAGGAAGTTAAGCACAGCTCAGACCTGGGAATACCAGGCAGTCCAGTGATGCAGAGCTGGAATTTTAATGATACCATGGTCTAAAGTTCTTGGATTCCTTGGCAGCCATAATTCTAAAATTATCAGTATCAATGTGACACCAAAATTATACCAAGGTTGAATCACTTTTGAATCCTTGAGCTTCATCAGAGAAATCTAGCTCGTCACTGTCATCAAGCTCAGAGTCGCTCCTCATAAACTTCAATGGGTGTCTGGCCTTCAGTATTGATTCAAACATTCTCTGCTCTGCTGGTACTCACAGATCATTTTCTATTAGCTTCTGGCATCCTGTAGGACTAGTTCCATATTGAATACTCCTGTGCTTAGTCAGAACCAGAAGAAGACTGAAAGGTTCTATATAGCTCTGTTTAGCTGGACATCCTACACCAGTAGAGAGGTAGGTGTGGTTCACACTAGGGCAGCTTATAGAGATGGGAACTTCGTGTATTTTTCAGCATCTCAGATTCAGAAGCGTTAAGGTTGGAAAAGACCTCCAACATCCCTAGTCCAAACATTAACCCAGCACCACCATGCTCACCACTAAACCATATCCCAAGTACCACACCTACGTGCCTTTTGAGCTTTCCCAAGGATGGTGATTTTACCACCTCCATAGGCAGCCTGTTCCAATGCCTAACCACTCTTTCAGTGTAGAAAGTTTTCCTGCTATCCAATCTAAACCTACAGTAGCACGACTTGGGGCCATTTCCTCTCATCACTTGTTGTCTGGGAGGAGAGACTGAAACGCACCTTGCTACAACATCCTTCTAGGTCATTTCAGAGAGCTTGTTTGTTGTTCCAGGTGAGAAGCAACAGGATGAGAGGAAATTGTCTCAAACTGTACCAGGGGAGGTTTAGGTTGGACATGAGGAAGAATTTCTTCTCAGAAAAGGTGATTAGATACTGGAATGTGCTACCCAGGGCAGTGGTGGAGTCACCATCCCTGGAGGTGTTTAAGGAAAGATTGGATATAGCACTTGGGCCATGGTCCAGTTGACAAGGTGGTGTTCAGTTGGTCATAGATTGGACTTGATCTCAGAGGTCTTTCCCAAGCCAACTGATTCTGTGAAAGCTGCCTCCAATGACAAAAATACTGACACCTGGAGCAAAAAGATGCTGAAGTTTTATCTCTGCTGCAGAAATAATTACCTTCTGAAAATGAGGGTCTCAGAGTATTACTAGTTCATATTGCAAATGCTAATTTGAAATGGTAAGCATTGCCACAGACATCTAGAAAGAAATTTAGATATGGTGCAGTAGAGAGCCTTTATGGCAGTAGTGACATTTCCAGAGACAGACATCTTGATGAAAAGTATTTCTTTATGGGTTTTCTGAAGGAAAAGGACTTACTTGGTGCTTTGCATTCTGTTTGTACAGGGTTGGACACGCTTTTCTTAGATCTCCAAGACAAGTAAACACCAGTTGCCAAGTACAGGCATCACAAGAGGTTTTCTAACCCTTCTGGCCTACATGCCCTCCAGCAAAGCAACACAATACTTAAAGAGGAAAAAAAAGACAACTTCCTTGTGTGTTGCAGTTCACCTGCTTCTTTCATCCACACAGCAGTGTCTGACTGCACCAGAACATTTGGAATGTTTTTAAAGTTGTACCTCTCTTTCAAGCACTGAAATGGTTTTATAATGTGTTAAAGCCTACCAACTGTCACAGAGATTTGTGTATTCTATTTTAGTCACTCATTGACTCCTTTTGATCACAAGGTGTTTTATGAGAGCGTGTTAGATTGTTAGTAACACTGCTTCTTTTCCTATGGAAAAGACATCCCCTTTTTAATCTCTTAAAAAGGGGACGGGAAAGGTGGTAATGAGCCAATTCCAATTCCAGTACAGTATTCACTTTGGCTGTCCCAGATGTCAAGAAATGTAAATACATACAGCTGAAAGATCAGATAGAGAGGAATGTTTTCAGCCAGCAGTTTATCACTACTGAATTAGGGAGCCCTGAGACCTCTGAGCTCTTGAAACAGTTATTTCCACAGTTACGCACCCTGCCTGAAGGAACTGTGTGGTCTTTCTAGCAGGTGTCATTGCCTCCAGTATAAGACCTGCGTGCTTGTTACTGCCTGTTTCAGAAGAACAAAAACCCACATATGCATGCATGTCCTGAACTCTCTGTAAGTGATCTAAGAGCTGTCATTACATCCTTCACTCCTGGCTTTGCCTTGGATCTGAGGGTAGATAAGAAGATAGCATAGATCGCTCCACAGAACAGAAATTATCCAAACCATAGCAGTCTGATGTTCCATTAGCCTTCTGTGATTTCACATAACATTCAGCTTTTCTGTTCAGTCTCAGGGCCTACCTCAGAAGCTCATTGAGAGCATGGATCATGGGTCAGAGGGTAGTGAGGCACTGGCACAGGTGGCCCAGAGAAGCTGTGGAAGCCCCATCTATGGAATTCAAGAGCAGGTACAAGAGCAGGTTGAATGGGGCTTGATGCAACCTGGTGTAGTGGAACTTGTCCCTGTCCGTGGCAGAGGGGTTGGAACCAGATGATCTTTAAGGTTCCTTCCAACCCAAACCATTCTGTGATTCCAGGGGTCAGACTTTCAATAGCTTAGCACAAGACACTGTTATAGCACAGCATATGAGGGCAAACTATAGCCAACAGAGGAGTCGCTCAAGTGTTCCTGTGCCTGCTAGGGCATTTTCCAGCAGGGAGTCTCCAACAGATGAATCTTGCAAAATGATGATCGTTTGCCCATCATTTTTCCAACATATATTTGTAGAGATTTTGGGACTGTATATGGACAGTGAAATCTAGATTGCACTATCACACTTCAATTGTCAAAGGAATCTTATAAAATAGGGGCAGATAGCAGTTTTAGCCTAACCAATGATGGAAGAAGCTTCTGTTACATCAGGAACCATGCAGATACAATTTTTCATTTACATTCTTGACATGGCCATGTTTAAGCTATCATTGTGTTCTGGAGATCCACAGTTTACTGAGCCATCTTCAGAAGATAATGTTTTGAACAACTATAGGTAGCAAATGAATATTAATGGCTTAAGCATAGAATTGCAAATGGAGAAAACAAAAGGTAAATTAGTGTGTTCCAAGGAAATACCTTTCCAGTTTATGGAAAATTAGGAACTTACCGACAGGGTTAGTGCTCACCATAGTGCAACTGGCATTGAAACAAAGGCCACCAACAGGACACATCCAGGAAGTATTCAGTAGGCTTATCACCCCAGCACTATCAAAACAGTGATGTAATTCTGATCTTCAAAGTTTATCTATTTGACCTCCAAAAGCTTAGCTTCTGTTTCTAGATGTGAGGTATCAACATGACTAATCCATCTGATGTCTGGATCTTGCAATGTTTCACTTCACAGCACATATACAGAAGTTACCTCTAAAGAGAAGTTCTTTTCTTCAGGTATGCGAACTATTACTGGAAGATATTCTATAGATGCATTAACCTAACATATTGGAAAAAAATAAAACATCCCTCTAGTCTCATGAATGTTTACATTTTCTGTCCATGTTATTCTGTGCCATTTCCAGGTTTGTATAGCAGCTATTACCCACGCGTTTGTTCACCCCTGTGACATCTGCTTTTCCTTGTCCAGTGGCATTGACATTTCTGGCAGCTCTGTCCTCTCCTCAATACAGTAAGTTGTGTCTCTTTGGTCCCAAGGCCATGACTCTTTCCAGCCTGATTTTATTTCTTTACTTCCTCTGTGTAATGGGAAGGAAGTGAGTTTGCTGCCTTCTGTGGATCTCTGCCTGCCCTTACCACATAGCCCCTTCCTCTGTTCCACCAGGACCCGGCTGAGGAGCATGCTGAAGACATAGTAAAACCACAAAGATTAAAGGATGGAAGGATCAGCATGCCTTCTGTTTATTGTTGAAAACAACATTGTAAATAAACCGGTATGTCAGCAATTATTTTATTACTCAGTTTAGATATCACTGGGGAACAAAAACAAAAACCATAAACCAGCCTTTTCAGAAGGCCCTAAATGAAAGCTACAAACTGCCTTTGAAATTCAAAGAAAACTCAGTTCCTGACTCAAAGTACCAGTAAAACCCCAGACTTGATGTTTCCAATCTATTGCCTTTTTTTTTCCAATGGAGAATCAGGATGGAACAATGTTGCAATGTTTAATTCTTCGCAGGTTCAGCAAGCACTCAGCTGAATGTTGTAACAGTAACTTGCTTAGAAAGCAAAGCCCTAAATTAATTTTCTACAGCAGACTTGTACACATTACTGTTTCCAACCTTTAGGGCTACATTCATCATCCTTCTGACCAATTATTGAACCATTCCATCAGATTGAAAACAGAGTAGAAATGGAGGAAGGATTCTTGGAAAATTTTACACATCAGATCACACTTCAGGAGGTTATTTCAGCAGAAACTACATGATGGTCTAAAAAACTGACATTTTTGTTTAATAGAAGTCAGATTTATTTGTATTTTATATGATGACTAGTGATTTACATCTCACCCACCATTTGAGAATTTTCAGGGCTCCAGGCATAGCTCCAGCCAGAACCAGACTATTCAAATCATTCTTGGTCCATCCATTTATTAGTTACAACAAGGCCTTCTGTGACTAATTATGGTCTGACTAGAGCTGGAGAGGCAGCTTCAAAGAATGGGAATCTTCAGACACACTAGCAGTTCCCTTGGTTCCCAAATTCATTATTTATGTGGATTACATTTAGTTGACAGATTTAACTGGGCTGTTGAAGATATGGTCAAAGAAGCAGAGTCACTCCCTTCCCTTTTATTGTCTTCTGAAGACATAACAGTCATATGCATCTGTCACTACAGAGAGGAAGTTCTCCATCACTGGACTTCATTTGGGGTTTTATAGGCTGTTTCAGTAGCATTTGGGAATAGATCAATATAATATGTGGTAGGGAGTTGAATTTCTTCATCATGCACTGTAAATCTTTTATTGAAGATACTCCCACTGTTTATTGTTGAAAATCGATAAAAATAAACCTTGTAAAGTTAAAGCCTGGCAATAGTTCAGCACAAATCAGAGGGAAGGAGTAAGAGGCAATGAGCCTCCCTCCTCTTCTTGGATAAGTCCCAGCTTGTTTCTCAATGAATATTTAGTAACACTTTCCAGCAATCTAGGAACAAATTTTTTAAAAAATTCTTCAAAGTTATGAACACTTTGTTGTGAACTCAAACAGGACTTTTGATCCACTCTGGTGGCTTTCTAGTACTGAATTCAGCTGCAGATCAAAACAAAATATCACCCAGATTATGTTGGATGTACCTGAGACTTACCCACTCAAGAGACTGATGAAAGCACATCAGCCTTGCTCAGGTCAGATTAAGAGAGTTATTTTTGAGCATTGGAAAGCTGGAAACCAACCAAAATAGGTAGAAACTGGAAAGAGTTCACTGGGCAGAAAAGTTTCTCCATAGTTAACAGAAGTTACTATCACTGGGCATGATGCAGTTATTCCAGCATCATTGTTTTGCTCTATGCCTATTAATTCCTCATATACAGCATTGTAGGGAGGATCTTCTACTACTTCCATGAAATTCAATTATGAAGGTAAGTGAAAAATTGTTTGGAACTATTTAGTAAAGGGAAAAACTTCCCAGTACTATGGCCAGTGCAAAGAGATCAGTTTTAGTCTAAATAGCATCCTAGTCTATTGTATCAATTTCTAGAGCTTTATTTAAACATCTATTCTTAATAACTTATACAATCACATGAGTGCTGACTGCAGAACCTATAAGAATGCAGTGACTGGATTTCCCAAAGCAACAAAAACCCTCATGAACTGTCATTGAAATCAATACCCAAAGAACAAGAAGGTATTTCACAATAGACTCTGTCCTTCCTGGTATCAGCAGGACACTGAACAGTTCAAGTGGTAAATAAATGACATGTCCCTGAAAGGGATAAGTATGACACAAGAGAGACTTCCCAGTGTGTGAAGAAGCAGGCAGAAAGTTACTTAAAAGCACAAAAAATGTCACCCATCACTAGAAAAGGAAGTCAACACAGTGCAAGAACAGGGGGATGGAAAAAGTGTGTGGTACCTCTATCCTGTTGGGACATCCAACAGGCACCACAAGATTGTACTGGCAAAGCCCTTGACAGCTCTGAATATAGAAACACAGGATGAAACCCAATTATAAAGGAGGGAAAAGTGATTAAGGTGAGAAAGTGTAAAGCAAACGAGGCATTGTTTTTCTGAATCATCTGCCTTTTGCAAATCCCATGAGCTATCACCTCATTTTGGATTATCTCCTTCTGCCATGTAAACTGCAGTCCCCATGAGTGGGACAGGATGATGGTGCTGCCTCACCATTTAGTTTCTTTTTCCCCTATAGGTCTGCTTGCCTGTTACAAAGCCAGAGAGCTCACTGTGAGTGAGTGAGGGGGCTGCCCCAGCACTATGGCAGTCCCTTTCTAGTATTGCAGGCAGTGGAACAGTTTGCACATTGCTGAATGCAGGGAAGAATAAAAAGGCAAGTGAAGTTTACTGCAATCAGCAAATTTTGCATCTTCACAGGAAAAAAAGGAATTACCTTGAGAAAGTTGGCAATGACTTGAAGAAGTGGATTATGTCAGGGATAACAAATTACTTTTAATGGAAAAAGTAAATGTCTCAAAATCCCATTCCCATTTAATCAAAAACAAAGCTAGATGTGAGCAATCAGAGCTTCTGGTTCTGTCATATGTAAAAGCAAAACCAAGTCACCTACAACACACTGCTAGTCTAGCAGAGATTGTGTTGTGAGATACCAGAGTTGAATTGCCTGCCAAGGTTTGGGTGGAAGTACTTGGTTTAGCACATAATCTGGTTTTGATGAAGCAGCTTTTAAAATCACTCAGACTTGTAGTTCCTATCAGCCAAATTCACTTGTACAGCTGTTCCCTTCTGTGTGAATAACTCTACTGAGCACACACCACACAGTCTGCTCTCTGCTGCATTCTGCTTGTTTGGGGCTTCAGAAGGGAAGGTACAGTAAAAACATTGGCCACTACTTCTAAATTCCTGCCTTGCTGTCTGCAGGTTACACTGCATACCAGTTCAAAGAGGGCACAGAAAATTTGCCATCCTGACTCAGCAACACTTTACAGTAGCATAAATAACCTTTCAAGGTGGAGGCCAGCTGAAGATCCTCCTAGTAAATCAGTGCTATTTTTATATTAATTTGTCTGCAAATGAACACAATTTCACTTGTTCCTCCATAATTACTGCTATTTAGTTGTAGCTTGAAGCTACACAACACCTGTAGCTCTATCATCACTGCTTCCTTTTTCTGTAAAAAGAAATCCAGTGAGGTGCTTTCCTTAAAGAACCAGCTACAATTAAATTAATTTATTCCATCAATCTTCCATTGAAGTCATGGGTATCTTACTGGTATCAGTCAGACACTTTCAATAGATTTCTATTAGGTTGTTCACACACATGCTGTCAAACTTAATTAAGGAACTATCAGTTAAAAAACAAACAAATACCAACAAAGTGAAAACATTGTGTAAGAGCCTAGTCATGTTCTCTGCAGGAACACAAAATGACAGAAGGGGACACTTCTCAGTTCAGAGCTAAGTAAGAATAAATGGTAGAAGAACTCTGGGAACACAAGGTTGTTGATGGTCATGTGCTTTGCTTCCAAAGGAAGCACAGAGTCACAGCACACTGCTACCCAAGGGCAAAGTAAAGCACATATGGCTCTTTACATGACAGCAACTTGCACTGGTATATTTTCCAGAGCCAAATATTGCATTCATAGAATGATGCTGGTGCCACAAAAATTAACCCATGTGTTCAGCCCATAAAATGTTACTGAAATGGTTGTATCAAACATTCATTTTGCCAAAGACATGGAACATGGAGGTAGGTAAAAACTTCAGGGCTCTTTAAAAATGGAAGTATTTTGTCTTTTCTTTCACTTTATTAAAAAAAGAAAAAATGGAATCCAAACTTCAATTTTCAAAGTCGCTGCTGCAGCAGGGGAAACTAAGTCCCTACTTTTGTGGTAGGTGCAACAGTGTAATTGTTACTATGAGGGATTCTGAAACTTGCTCAGCTAACATCACCGCTATTGGTGATCATTTAGGGCATAATGTCTAAATACAGCCTCAAGTCTATTTTTTTAACTTTCCCTGTAAGAATTTGCTTTTTTTTTGGTCTCATGCTTCACATTATTATTGGCTACTCTGTCCACCTACAATATCCACAGTCAATGATTCACCCAGTAATCAACATTATAGTTTCCAAACAAGGAGCGTTGTCTGCAGCACAGAAACGTGTGGGGATAGTCATCCCACACAGCTTGTCTGCTCTGTCACCCAACAGTGGTCTGACCTCAAAGCCCACCATGACAGGCTTTCTGGCACAGACCTCACAGAAGGTCTCCACTGAATCATTGAACAGGCCAGGCTGGAAGGGAACTCAAAAGATCATCTGGTCCAGCCCTTCATGTGAAACAGAGCCTCCATGAAATCATTTAGCATCTTCTTCAAAACTTCTAACAATGGAGACTCCACCACATCCGTGGGGAGCTTGTTCAGTGAATGATGGTTCTCACTGTAAGAAATTTCTTACTTCAAGACAAATATGAACATATTGACATTATTGACCAAAAAAAATCTCATTTGAAGTGGAAGCATTCACTCTTACACTCCCATTTATTACATTGCATAACCTGTAAGCAGCTTAGGAGATGTAGTCCCATAATCACATTATTCTAAACCCAAACAGCTCTAGAACAAGGAAAGAGAACCTCACTGTTTCTGCTGAGCTTCTGAACTTGGATCAAGCTGAAATGCCCCAGAGCAGTAGCCAAAGAGGTGATCCAATAGTGGCACTACCAGTCTGGAAAAATCCATTTCACTGAAGCTCCTTAGGGCAAGAAACAGCTGGCTGAGTCCCACCCCCATTATCAAGTGCTGCAAATTAAGTAATGCATTCACATTTTCAAACTAATGAAAAGCCAGATCTAATTTGTCAGCTGAGAAAGCCCAAAGTGGTTGTCCCGGGCTGTTCAAAGCCTTGGGAAGATGGTGTTTTGCCAGCAACAAAATTGAGATACAACTAATGAATCCCTGAACTTATTGCTATCTTCTTTCCTGCCTTGATGGAAGGACAAAAGATTCTCAATTTATAAAGCTTCATTAATGTACCTCTCTGAGTACCTGAGCTAATTTTGGCATCTTTACAAAGCTTTGTACAGGACTAACATTTCCAAGGCTCTTAAAGACACTTCTGCTAAGCCTTTCAACTGTGTTGTACTTAAGTACTAAAAAGTCCTTTGCACGATTTTGTTTGAAACTGTACAAACTCTTTCATCTGAAGGGCTGTATCGCATTTTCATTCTTTTTTTTGTGAAAGCACTTAAAATTAACTGACCTTCTGTTCACAGAGATCTTTACCGTTTAATTCTCAGAACCAAAAGAGCATCTTTATGGCACCAGAGTGGGAGGAGAGGACAGAGGAGTGTTCTGCAAGAGACAGTCACACATTATTTCACAGACCTCAGCGATGGCTTTCACAAAGCCACACAGCAGCACAGCTCGGGCTGTTCCCCTTGCACTGCTCTCAGCCAACTGCAAGAGAGTCAGTGAGTGGAAGCACTAATCAATTGTTGGGGTTTGCATTCTTCCTCCAGCCACTTCTCCTAACTGTTGGGATGACAGTTGCATCAAGATGTTGTTTCTTCATGTATTACCATGTTTTTTAAATCTACTTGCAGATTAGCACAGAACATAAAAACACTTCTCCGGAAGGGATGACTGATGCTTTGCGAGTCCTCATGTAAATTTTAGCCACAGAGAAAAAACAAAAACAACTCTTGGAAATGCTGAATTCTGGTCCACAAACCTAGTATTGAATCTTGGCTTCTTTTACTTAAAGAGGGTACAGTGGTGAAAGGCAAGAAAGCAATCTTTTCCCCTAAATACTTGAAAGAAAATGTGTTTGTTACTTCCCTCAATAGCTGCAGTTTCAAACAAGCCAAAACAAAAAAAAGGCTGCTAGTGCTGACACATCCCTCTTCTACATTCAAGAGATGGAAGGAAAAGCCCTTATTTCCCTTTCCGTACTTGGCTTCTCCTTGCCTGTGCTACTCCCGAGCTCCCTGGGGTTTGGTTCACCATGATGGCAAGGCCTGCTGCCCTCTTCATCCTTTCAAAAGTGTAGCATTCAACCTTCTCTTCACTGGCGACTGTCCTGGCGCTAATGAGGCGAAATCCATCTTTGAGTAAAGTGTCAAACAGCAGGCCTAGCACATTAGTACCATTAATCAACTTTCTATTATCAGGCTTTATGGAAACATACCTAAAATCAGAAAAAAAAAAAAAAAAAAAAAAAAAGGCAGTTACAACACACTTTAACTACTTGACAGTGCAGATCAGCACAGCTGCACTGTGTTTACAGCAACCAAGGCTCCAGATATTATTTTCCTCCTTTAAGGACAACTGGACTCTTTCCTTCATTAAGAGTAATTCTTAGTTCATCCAGTTATGCGCTGGGGAAGAAGCACTTCTCTTTCACACCCTCCCCCACCACAGAACTTGCTTTCTTAAGAAATATCTGTGACAACTCCCATCTTGTCTCACTTAACAGAGGAGAAGGGAGCAGCGGCTCTGCAATGCTGCAACAGTTTTTCAGGTAAGAGTAAATGATGGACAGCAGAGTCACATTCATCCCAAAAGCAACACTCTCCAACACACAGGATCTCTCTCTACAAACAGTAACATTTATTGCAAAGTTACCTTGTACAGCAGGTTGTGTGGTAACAAATATGAAAATCATTTTCACATGGCCTCAAATGATTTGATATAAAGTACAGTGTAAGAATCTATCCAGACATTCTGAGGAGCAGAAGTCAGGTAAAAATACTATTACAAAATATATAAACTGATGGGTGAAAACTGTTCCACAGTTCACAGCCAAGCACACCAAACATTCATGGGAAGTACAAGAAAGGCAAAAAAAGTCCATGTCACCACAAAGATTAAGGAGATGGAAATTCAGCAAGGCAACATAATCAAATTTGACTTGTTTCACTACTCAAGCTTTTCTATGGATCTGCAGAGGGAAATTTTTACCAAGTCTGAAGAAATAAATGAAAAAATCAGAAATATTTTCCCCACCACTTAAGTTGCCATAACCTACTCAACCAATTGCTGGTCCATTAAAATTAGTAATACATTACAAAGTTAAGGTTTGGCATACAAACATATATTTGCTTCACAAATGCAAAGTAGTTTTTATTCTACTTGCTGAGCCAAAGAAAGCTGGAAGAAAGATAAACTTTATTTTCTTAAAAAAATAATCAAAAGACTGCTGTGTTGGTTCATATATTCAAACAGAGTATTTCTGGAAATATTTCAAGGAAATTTCCATAAAATTCCAGATGTTCTAACAGCCACAGAGGACTAATTAGGTTAACATTTTCTCATACAGTAAGAATACGTCTCCATACAATAGAGACATCCAGCAAAAGATAGTTTAAAAAACCTACGTAGTCATTAAAATGCGATACTGCTATCACAAAAATTACTGATACACAGTTATCTTAATAAAAACAGAATCTGGCTCTGAATTCAAAGAAAACCCACTGTGAAGCATATAGTTAATAATCTGTCTCTTCTCCCTCCCCCTAATAAAAAGCTCTACAAAAGCTTTCCGGTCCCCAAAATGCTGTCTCAGTTCCACTGGAGTTTTTAGCCCTTCTTGCCATTCTCTATCTCCTGTTTTCCATACAAAAGCCTCTTGCACCATAAGCTAGTGGAGATTTTAGGCTTCCCCCCCAGTACTTTACTTTTTCTTTGCTTCATATTACTGTGTTTTTCATGTTCTCTAGAAGGTGATACTATGAAATTCTAAAGTGAGTGAGGAGGAAATTGCAGAGAGAGAAAAACCCAAGAGCACTCATAAACAGACATCAAGAACAGTATTTTAGAAAGCTGAAGAACAGGCAAATCAGCGTCACAAATTAAACTGGGTGTTTCAGAACTACAAAAAGATAACACTGAACAGAAAGAAGGAAACATTTCTTTCAGTTTCTTTAAAATGAGCTTTGCTAGCACGTAGCGTGCACTTAATGAACTGCAATTCACAAAGACATGTCTGTAATGAGAAGTCACTCTAGGGACAATACCTGGCCACAAACTGGTCACCAGCAGAATACTCAGTACCACACAGAAAAACCACATCGTGATGAGAGGGTCTATCCAAAGGAAGTGGAGTGAGTGGTTTCTGAGAAGGGAAAGGGCTGTTCCAGCCCTGTCCTGACTGCTGCCCTGTAAACACAGTGATCTGCTCAGCTAGTGCCTCAATGGTGGTACTGCAGGAACCAAAGATCCGGAAAAAGGCCTGCATTTCTTGGAGAGAAAAACGCACTTCCAAGATCTCCAGCCTCGGCTTCAGCAAATGTTCTTGGCTCAGGAGGTCAGCCAGGGGGTAGAGTCCATAGAATTCTGCTTCTCTCTGCAGCCTCTGATAGTCTGAGAAATCAGTTGGTAAGGACACCTGGAGAGTCCTCAAGAAGTCCATGATGTAAGCAAACAAAGCTCCATCTCTGTCCACAAAAAACTCTCCATTCACCAGTTTAAATTCCTGGTCATCATCATTCACCATCCGCGCCAGCCTGGACTCAGGGAACTGCTGCAAGGTAGAAGCCCGGGTTACAAATCTCACACCTCCCACACTCAGAACGACCACCTCTCGACTACTCATGGCTACTTCAGCCTCTCAGGAATCGTAGCTCTCTCATCTACATGCCTGTGACTTGATCCTTTCTAAACTGCAAGGCAGCTGCAAAAGCCATTGCATGCTTTTAGCAAGTGTTTGGAGTGAGGTGTAGAGCAGCAACAGGATTCCCAGGCAACAAAGATGTAAATATCATGTACAATAGTTTTGTTTGCTGGGTTTGGTTGCTTGGAAACTTTGATTCTTGGAATTTAATGTTTTATTTGTGAAATGAACAGCTTGCAAGGACTACCGGAATACAGTGAATTGACTGTCACAATTTATGAAACCTTGAGAGAGGCCAATGAATATTCCCAAAGTATGGCACACATTGTGTTTGTTTTCTAGAAATGTCAGTTCAATGTTTTCATTCCATACACTGCTGTTCATAGGACCACTGCAAAAAGAGGTTAAATGTGCTTCAGGCAAGACATTTCAGTACTGTATGCTCCGAAAGAAGGGCACTTCAGAGAATTCAAGCTTAAGGTTCCCTTTAAATCACTGTTATCTAAGGCCAAGTCAATACAACCAGAAAATTAAATTAGCTCCTGAAACAAGATACACAAAAATACAGTAACAGCAGAAGAACCTATACAAGGTTCTTCAAACACCACCAACATCCATACACCTGCTGCATCACACAACCTGTTCCAAGAATCATCCAATCATTTTTCCTGGCTTTTGGAATTACAATCTGGAGAGGCAGAGAGGGACAGGAGAGCAGCTGTTGTACCTGCCACCTCTGCAGGGCTAGAGCCCAGGCTGCCTTCCTGTGGCAGGCGCCTGCATGCCTTTCACTGCACTAACTTCTTTGTGTTAAGGCCAGTTTTTAAGAAAGTGTGGCTTCAGAGAAACATGGATCTAACCAAACAGCTCAGCTACCCCAACATTTTCATGTTGGAAAAGTAAACTGCAAAGTATGAACTATCTGCAAAGCACATACCACCTTGCAGCTTGTTCTTATCATTACTTCTAGAATTTATGCTTGCCCTGAAGATACATTTTTGTATAGAACATGTAATCTGAATGCACAGGGTAATTACAACATTTGGATATACAAAAAAATACCCCACAAAACCAAACCAAAACATACAGCTTTTTCAGAGAGAAGTAACATTGAAGCTGGTAGAAGCTGGTTCCAGAACGTGAATGATGTACACTGCATTTTGCAGTGGAAGGGAAGTCCTCAGCAAACCTGTCTGCACAGTGCTCACTCAATCACAACTCTTCTTCCTCTTTCCAAACAATCTCTCAGTTAGAATTTTTTTTTAAACTACAATCTCTTACCTTATTCTACAATTACATTAACATCAAACTAAAGATACAGTTTGGCCCTATATTTTGATAAGAAAAATGATTTACAATGAGTAATATTCCCATAATCACCACTGAAAGAAGAATCCACAAGGTGTTTTTCAAAGCTCCATTTCATTTTCTGGTTTAGCAGTGCTCAAATATGTGAACATTATGAATGCTTTGGAATCATTTTGAATCTTTGAATGTTTTCACTGGAAGTCTGAAAAGACCAATTAATTTAAGAAGTTCCATGTTTTCTTCCCCAGATCTCTCTTAGTTCTTTTATTCCAGCAGACACTTCACAACAGTTTATATTTGCACACAAACTGTGCGACATTATCCAGTACAACCAACGTATAGTTTTTACACTTTTCTCTTAACAGTGAAGCTCCATCTGTCATCTGTTCCCAGTAAAAGACTGCATGATCTGCTATCTCCACGGTATCTGCCAAACAGGATAAGCAAATTGTAAGGAACTGAGATTTCCAGCACTGGAGATTGTCAATGACTGACTCCACAAAGGACATTCTGGTGACAGCAAGAATGAGCAAGAAAATAAGAGAGTTCACTATAAATCTGCGTGAAAAGACTGAGGGAATCTTGAATTTGAAAGTGTTGCTTTCCTGAGGCAAGGAAAGTTTGTCCACATCAACAAGTTTTATTCCATTCCACTGGCTGGTATCAAAGCTCTTCATTGTGGGACTGATGTCCACAGTGGAACAAGGTAAAGGGGTTTCTTTGAGCACCTTGATTTTTTCCCTGAACTCCTGCATCTGTTGCAGAAATATAATGGGTTCAGACACATCTTTGAAGGCCTCTGCAATGTTAAAAGCCATCCGCTGCTCTTGCAGAATCGTGTTCAGTTTATTGATTTCTGGATCGTAGGCCTGCATCACTGCAAGCTTCATGGTCTCAAAGTCAGACAGAATCTCATTTCGCTTCTGCTCCAGTGTGTGCTGCAGCTTCTCAAAGAACTCCTTCACTTTGTCAGAATCTTTCGTCAGCATCTGCAGAGCCTTCCTCTTACTGGTCTCTAAGGTATCCAGCCGGGAGAGGGCATCTCCACAACGCCAAGTTTCAAAGCCCTGAAACAAGGTTTCAAAAGCCCGCTTCTCCTGGGAATAAGCTTCTTCAATGGAACAGAAAACATGCTTTGTGTGGTCACCACGGGTGGCACAAACCCCACAGATCAGCTGCATGTCTGTCCGGCAAAAAATGTTAAGGGGTTGCCCACTGTGCACTTTGCACACGGGCATTTTTGGAGTTACTTTGATTTTGTTGTACTTCTCCACGATACCTTTCAGGGAATAGTTGACCTGCAAGCTGTTGACTCCAGTGACAGGAGTCTCCTTCCTGCATGTGGGGCACTTGAAAGGGGATGGCCTCCAAAGCACATTCCGCACATTTCCCTCAAGAATTCCCTCCAGACACTTTCTGCAAAAATTGTGTGAACAGGGCAGGACACGAGGATCATCAAACAGGCTACAGCAAATGGGACAGGTCAGATCTTCCTCTAGGAGCTCCATCATGTCCTAAGAAAGAGAAAAAATATGGTAACAGAACTTACAAAGTTTATTTCTCCCTCAAGGAGACCATACAAAAACCAATATCCATCTGAGACACGTCTCAGTGAGAAAAGGATGTAATTTTTCCTCCAGTATCCTTAAGACAGAGCCTCACCTGAGTTTCTGCAGCCAGTACCCCTTAGCTGTGGTATCTGGCCAGCAAATAGCAAGCACAAGAATAGTGCAATGCTCAGGCAGAACCTTTTTTTTTGGACCCCCAACTAGAAATGCCGAAAAGGAACACTTGCCAATCCCAGCAAGGATTCTGAAAGAAAAGAACTCATGTACACATAATAACAGTGCAAGACTTACATCTTTCCCTGCTGATGCAATACACAGAAATGGGATTAGCACAGAAGATACCCAGCCAATACATCCTCCTAAGATTTGACTACCTTCTACTTCCTCCACTCATCCAGAGCTTCCAGTTTCAAACCCCACGCACTGGTACTGTAGACAATACTAAAAGTGACTGAAAAAGCCCAGCTGCAGTATTTTGGCTGCCACAGAATACATTATGTCTCTTTTTGCTCTACTTGCAAGGCCAAAGGAGAGTCACCACTCACTTTAAGAATTAGCTTTTCTCTTGCTCCTGCAATATTTTTAATAACTAACTGAGCATGTTACTTTTGAGCTATTCAGGACAAAGTTAAAACACTTCAAAGAACAGCTGCCCATAATCCTTGATAATTCATCATGAAACAAAACTGTTAAACGTTTTTACTCATCTGCAATCTCTATTTCCAATTCCATGCTCACCACATTCATGGCTCAATAATTTTTTCTGTGGAGAGAATCGACAGGAAGAACATTTATCATGTGATCCTTCCTACTGGAAAGTCTCAGTGAAGGGACCCAGCACACTACCGTCCCCCTGCTTCTAACTAAAGCCAAGTTCTCAGATGCAGACACCTTTTAACTTACAGCATGCTCTAAGAAAACAAATAGCTAATAAAGACCAAAACAGGTGACAGTCTGTATCATCCAAAACTCTCAAACACTTCGTTTTGAGCTATAATTAGAAAGATGCTCTCCTTGCATAAATTCCTTCCATATTATACAACATACATGCATATATATGTAATAAAAATCCTTTTATAAATTGAAAGACATCACAGAAAGGTGTATCAAAGTACTGCTTTGACATCAAGGCATATGAATGAGCTCTTAATTAGTTTTGATGCAATTTCTAAGGTCTCTGGCCCCTCAAAGAAATACAAAGTGGAAAACATGGGAGCCAAGAAGAGAGCTGCAAGGGAAGATCCAGGCTGCACAGGACAAGAAGAGCAATAAAATCAATACCACTGATCCAAGGAAAGCAAAGTTCACTATCAGGAAGAGAAGTGAGGTGAGTCCTGACTTTCCTTCACAAAAGGACCAACAGCCCCAGTGAGACTTCACAATAAAAGCTATTCTTGGGAAGTGTAAGCAAACCTCCCATGCTTTTCAAGTGAGGAGGAGGAGTTGTTCCGGGTTGAACCTGGAAATTCTCAGTGGGCTGAACAAAGACAGCAGTCCAGTGTCAGGGCACTCTTATCCTTTATTATATAGCCACCTTAACTCTGACAGCTATCCCACTATTGAGTTGTAGAAGTTGGCTATCAAGCTCTTAACTTTTACAGTGAACATTACCAAGCTCCCAACTCTCCCAGCAAACTTCAGCACAGAGTAAGGGGTAAAATCCAATTGCTGCACTTGCTGGGATAGAACAAGAGAGGAGAAAAGACATAAAATAGAGAAAGTGAAGGAAAAAGACCACCAGCCTTTAGATCTCACATCAGTCCTGCCACTGTGTACAGTCCAGATCTGGGATCAACAAAAGCCTGGGATCAATCCCCTCCCTTTTACCGTTTCTCTAGGGCACATCCCCTCTTTTGCACCATTTGCTGCTGCTGGCACACGCGCAGTGAGCCCCTAGAGCCCTTCAGGATATGAGTGGGGCAGGCTGGGGGCCTGTGGTGGGCTGGGAGCCTCCTTTAGTGAGGTGCCCAGGACCTGACCCTTCTCTTGCCACAGGCACACTAAACGTGAGCCTCCAGGCTGACTTCCAAGCCCAGCAATGAAAGGGAAGCTGGCTCACAACAGCACTTCCCTGCCTCAGCAGGACCCTCCCTCCCAATCCGAACTTTCTTGTCAAGGCACGATAGTCAGAATGTTAGAGACAACCATGCTTATGTGCTTATGCCCCTCCACATATTCCCTGTGCTTGTGGGAAAAAAGAGACTTGGGAAAAGTTGCCAGCTTTTTTACTCAGAACTAAAGTCAGGAAGCAGAAGAAGCCACCACTTCAAATGGGGACCAAGTCCCACAGAAAAGGTCTAATAGCTCTAACTAATGGGTTTCCTGGAAGCCCACAGATCCCATTCAGAAACCTCATTTTTTTTGAGGTGAATGAAGTTTTGAAGCACCTCTCACGCTCTCAAACCAACATTTCTCTTCCATCTTTTTCCTAGTGCTAAAAATAATAGGATGACAGGAAGATAATTTCATCCCTGCACTCTTGAGTCTTCCTTTTTGTGAGCAGCTCTCTCTTTCCAACTTGTACTCATAACTTTCAGCCACAGTAGCAGCACAAAGATCAGTTCTGCTCATGTGTTAAGAGGATAATAACTGCAAAACTAAAATGACAGTTTTCCATCTCTTAGCAAATGGAAATGCACAAGGCAGAAAATATTTACTCTGGTCCATCTCCTTTACCAGGAAGGATTTTACTTCCCAGCCAGGGAGCTGGAAAAGCAGCTCGCATGCCTGACAGCAAGAACTGCAAAGCAATGTAGAAAATGCTTACTATAACACTTTCCATCAAAATTGCAGGACAAACACTGAAGATTTTCACACTCCCAAAAATACAAAAAACATACATAAAAGGACTTCATGATCCAACTAAAACTGTCCTGTTGCATTTCAACCCCACTTACCAAATTACATAATTATGCTTTATAAATATAACTGAATTTCAAAACCTTCATACAACATCATTTAAAACACTGGATTTAAAAAAATAAATGGGCAGGTCTACAAACTTCCCCCCTCCCCCTCTTACAACACCAGAAATGCCAAACCGAAACTACTGAAGACTTGTATGACTGGTTGGACAGATTAACTCCTGTCTCCTTTAGGATATTAATTTCAGATGGTGAATTGTCTGTGGATTGAAGCATCCCTTAGCAATTTGTGTGATGAACTACAGCAACATTTCAACTTTTCCACTGAGAATTTCTCTGCGTAACCTCTGACTCAGGTTTGGGTGGCCCTGGAATTCCTCACCTGTAGCACATGGACCAAAAGCATCTCTGGGTACAAACCCAACAGATGTCACCCATCAGAAATAGCAGAGTTTTATAATTAGGAAGAAGAATGACGAACATCAAACCATAAAAGCAAAAACAACCACAGTAGCTTTTTCGACACTCCAGACAAAAATTCATTTAGCATGCTTCTCAGCACAGAAGTTGGGTTTATCAGCCAGCAGCATGCTGAAAGCAAAACCAGAATTTCACCAGGCTTCAAACAAAACAAAAAGATAACTCCTGAATTACAAGTTTCCTGCAATGGCATGGAATGAGACTTGACCAAGTCAAGCTACATTTCTACAAGTGGTTGAGCCAGTCAGGAGAGGTCTCCTCTCCCTTCCTTGGCAAGGACCCTGGTCTGTGTCAGGACCCCCTATGAGCAATTTCACAGCCTTCTGTCATACTGGTGTGTTGAATCAGCCCTAAAAGGAGTCCCACACAGAGGGGAAGGGAGATGAAAGATACTCCTTCCAGCAGCTATGGTCTTAACCCTGTTCACTCCACTGAGAGAAACTGCAATCTAATGGAGGGTCGTTGTATAGATTTTATTGTGGAACAACTGACCTCCATGAGCAGTAGGTAACATAGGATCATAGAATGGTAAGGGGTTGAAAAGGACTTTGAAGATTACCTAGTCCCAACTCCCCCTGCCATGGGCAGGATACCAATCACTAGACCAGGTTGCCCAAGGCCTTACCTAACCTGGCCTTGAACACTGCCAGGATTGCGACATCCACAACCTCCCTGGGCAACCTGTTCCAGTGTCACTGCCCTCACAGTAAAGAATTTCTTGTTAATATCTAAACAAAATTTCCCCTCTTTCAGTTAGTACCCATTACTCCTTGTCCTGTCACTGTAGTTCCTGATGAAGAGTCCCTCTCTGGCTTCCCTGCAGGCCCTTTCAGCTACTGGAAAGTTGCTATCCAGACAACCAAAAAGACCTGGGTAAATTGCCCATGCTTTAAACCTGGTATTTCATGGCCAAAATTTTTTCCAGAAGCGCCAGGCAGATCCAACCCGTTCAGACTCTAGTAAGGCAGGAAGGCCTGGAGAAATAAGCACTCTGCGCTCAGTGCACTCACAGCCCCATGAACACCGTTTCACTCCCAGGGCAGGACGGTCTGTCGAGCGCAGGAGCTGCCCCAGCGCTGGCCCCCGCTCACCCCCATTGTCCCTTGACCTGGCAAGAGGCTCCCTTGCTGCCCCTGGTTACAACTCCCCTCTTCCTCTCCAATGCCAGCGGGGAATCGCCCCTAAACGATGGCACTGCAGCCAGCCGCCGGCCCCGGCCTCCGCAGGGGTCTCAGCGCTCCGCCAGGCACCGCTGCCCGGGGCAGGGAGGCTCTGCTGGTCCGCCGCCGCCCCGCGAAGCACAGNCTTCCGGGCCCGCCGCTCCCGCCCCGCCGCCCGGCCCCGGCCCCGGCCCCGGCCCGCCGGAGCGATCGGCCGGGAGCTGCTGCCCCGCCGTCCCACCCACCTTGGCCCGCGGCCGCCGATCGAGCCCCGGGGCAGGAGCTGCTGCGGCTCTCCCCTTCCTTCGCTTGCCTGTGAGCGGCCAGGAAAGCCTCCGGAGCTGCCGGGAGAGAGGGCCGGCGGTGGATGCTGCTTGCCTAAGGCGGCGGCCAAGGCTGCAGCCTGTGCCTCCGCCGAGATATATACGGGTTTCTGTTGTTTGTTAACTCTGCTAAATTACACTTGAGCCTGCAGCTCACAGGCGCACGTTGCACAGCCTGAGGAGGGGCGCTGCTGGGTGACAATCCTGCTGGGCATCTGCCACCTTCCGAAAGCACTTATTAAAAAAATAACATGATTTGAGACAGATAGCCTTATGTGCTCCATAAAAGGATAGCGACTCATTCTTACTTGCTTTAACATAATGGTTATGCCATTTCCAGCTGGTAAATCTCTTGGAGAGTTTACGTGGCCTGTAAAACCTGTGCAGGTTTTCCACAATAACACTGACTAGTCCCAGGGAGGTGGAGCAGAAGAGATCCCATGTCCACTTGAAAGAACGTTCTAGTTACAGGACTGCGAAACTGAGTCTGGAAGTGCTGAGACATCAGCGGACCTTTGTGTTGGGTACCTCTTTTGCAGTTCTGTTCGTTCTGTTCGTTCTCAGTCAACAGAACAGGTCTCATCAAAGTCAAACTGAACTTACTTTCAAGTTAGACTTTGTGAAATACTACATCAAAAGCTTTTCCCAAACATACATACTCTGCCTCCTGCATCCCTTCGCTCCCCTCTGCACCCACTGCAGTCCCATCACTCATCAGCACAGGGGAGACTCTTCACCTCCAGGACTACTCACACAAGGAACATCACAAATCACACCGTATTTCTATCAAATGAAGCTCCCTCGCACATCTGACATACTTCTGATTAGTTAGGAATCTGGATCTTAAAAGCCACTCAATAACATGCCAAGGTTATGCTTCCCCAATTCACTGCAGTTACTCCTCACCTCTCCTTGCTGCCCCACCCAAGTTGGCCTGCCTGCTCAGCTGAACCCAATGGAACAGTTTGACCAAGAACAAGCCATTTTTGAAAATCCCTTTCAGAGTGCCTACATACTGAGGCATTTCTTCCACTATCCACTGGAGAACAGCCCCAGCAGGTAGAGTTGCTGCACAAAAGCAACTGAGATCTTCAGATGTATTTCAACATCCTACTTGTTTCTTCTTAATTGTCCAGCATCCTGTTTGCTGTTTATTAAAAACAAGTAATTCCAGGTAGTTTCCCTCAGCCACTTAAACTGCTTTCAAGTGATATCCCAATGCTTGTGCATTTCCATTTGCTGAGTACTCCTTGTCTACACTTTCCCAAAGCCACTTTTATATCAGGAATTTCCGGGCCCTATTAATCTTCTCTGTAATTTTATGGTTAAAGATTAACAACATGGCATTTTAGATATCTCACTCCTTATTTCCATATATTTATTGTATAACATTTTTCCCTGATATATTTTCAGAGTACGTTTTATTCTCTATTAATTCTTTGGACTGGTCCAACTCTGTCTCCTTATAAATGAAGAAGGAGCTGAATGGGTGGAAGAGTGGTTGCCGGTCCACCTGGGATAATGCATCTTCATTAGGTCCACCTGCAAATGTTCTTGTCCCTCCTTGCCTTTGATTTCTTCTGTCAAAGAGGAAAGCTTAAACTTCTGGGCAAATATACAGCAGGATTTCTTTGTTTCTAGGCATAGAAACATT
Organism: Dicaeum eximium; assembly: GCA_013396995.1. Taxonomy (NCBI): domain Eukaryota; kingdom Metazoa; phylum Chordata; class Aves; order Passeriformes; family Dicaeidae; genus Dicaeum; species Dicaeum eximium. The sequence goes on along the minus strand of VWZP01005257.1, from coordinate 637,725 downwards.
GCCTAGCCAGCACCCTACTTAAGTGTCCCACGGCTGTCCTGAGCATGATCAAATAGAATTTGGTCACTCTTCTACTTCTTATCTGACTGATAAGAGTTGCACACAACCATTTTGTACACATACAAGTCCATCTTTCCATACTTTTTAACTCTGCATCTATAGCAGCACTTTCAGTAGCAGTTTGTTTATGAGCTTGCATTTCTGCATCCAAGAGCACAGTGTCTTCCCAAGGCAGCATCAAAGGCCGGTTGTGGAAGCTTCAGAGAAAAGCTCTGGCTGATGGAAAAGAACATTTGTAGATCTATACATAAACAAAGCCAAGGGAAATCTAGGCTCAAAGAAGAGTCCCAGCTTGAAAGGAGGTGTTAGGATAAATACCACTTAGTTATGGGAGGGTTGAAAATACAGGGGTAGACATTTGGAAGAAATTATATGATAGTGGCAATTTCCAGATTTTCAAGACAAGCACCATATTTGTTGTAAGACAAAGGGCAATCATCTACTGTCATCTTTAAATTACAGAGAGAACCCAGATCATGGCTCTTCTAATAAGCACTATGCCAGGAGATTTCTGAGACTGAAGCTCTGTGTTGTAGCTCAGTCAGTGACCTCAGAGCTGACAGCTACTACTCCCCTTGCCTGTCCCAGCTCTGCCAGCCTCTGCAGATGCTTTACCGAGCTGATTCCACCCACTCACCAGCAGAACGCTATTCCCTTTCCTTTGTCGAAGTGAGTTTTGTGCTGATTCAACAAGTTAAATCAGTCCAATGCAAGATTAGACAATCACCAGGTCTAACATCAGAAGAGAGAGGAAAAGAGGAACAAGATTTTTCTCATTCAGTGGAAGCAAGCCAGCAACTGACTCAAGCTGTAACAGGTAACTACCCTGACAGGAAGATTCTCGGGGGGGTAAAGCCAAGACGAGACTGTGCTACTGGCAAAAGTCATCATTCCATCCTTTCCCCTTTCCTTAGTCATGCTTTCCTGATGCCTCCTCTTTGCTGGCTCTGACACTCATGCAGCCACACGTTAAGCCAGATCAGCTTGCCAACAGAGCTGAAAGCTAATCCAGTTTATTAAAAAAAAAAAAAAAGTTTCCAGCAGGATCAATTTTGGCAGCCAGCTGATCCTGCAGCCGAACAAACACCAGTGCCAGGATGAGCCAGTGAGAGGGCCTGTTTTGGTGGCAGCCTGCACACACGTCAGCATAAACCAGAAGTGCCCCCACAGGCCATAATTTCACAAATGCTTCCAGCCAGCCATTGCCAGCACTGCTGCCAAAAGTAACACAGCCTTGCCCTCGGCCACACCAGCTGCTCATTCCAGGCTCCAGGCACCCGCTGTGCTTTGCTTGAGAAGAACTGATTGATAAATATAGCTGGAGTTAAAAGCAGCAAATTTTTTCCTCCCAAATTTGTATTCCACATCAGTAAAGCACCTCTGAACTAAAGACCTGTTGGATTGTAATTGTCTCCTGGGGTGAAGCTCCGGGGAAAAGAGGTGAGTTGAGGGCATTTTACAGTCTTATCCTTGGCTGCAAACCTGCCTTCCCACTTAGGCTAAGGCTTCACGTCCCGTTACAGAGGTGTCAGAGCACACACAGAGTACACTCCAGCTTCAGGACAGAGACTTCTTGAAGGACTCTGCTTTATTCAGCTGTGCTGGGGTGAGCATACTCTCAATCAGAGGTGGATAATGTAGTCACTGTGGGGACCTAAATACGGACATAAATCTGCAAGAGCTTAGAGCAGCTCGATAAGAAGACACTGTAAGATAACACAAATAAATAAATTACTCAAAACAGCTCCACGTATCAAACACCTTACTGATGTATAAATGTTTCACAACTATATTGTATCTGACTACATTTCTTTTCAGCAGATACATCTGGACTATATTAACCATTCCAAACACGGGATCAGAGAAAGCAGTTTCTTGTTATTGTTCCCTAAAAGCTACTTTTAATATGGATTGTAGAAATACCAGGCATTAAAAATCCATGAAGGATCATCAGCGACTGAAATGATCAACTGCTGTTTTGAGGTCTGAATTTCAGAGACTGCCTTGATATCTGCAGGGTCTCTAGTGACTATTTTAACAGTACTGAAAAGCTCTGTAGTTTTGCATACAGAACTTTGACCCACAGAGTTAACTAATATTCAGCACTTTGCCAAATTTTTCTGTGGAGGGATGGGGAGGGGGGGGAATCGATGCTGAATTCAGTCAGCTCCTTAGTGAAATCCTATTTATTTACAAAGAATGTACAGCCACGTCCCATTTCATTGCACGCAGAGGAAGCAAATGGGAGGGAGAACTGTGCAGCAGTCCAAGTTTGCTGCTCCAGCCAGGATGCTTGCCCAGAAGAAGCTGTCCCTTGGCTTTTTCTCAGGGCCATACACCACTGTTTCTCCCACTGTCTGCTGGCTCTTGCGTGGTGTTTCCGGTCCCGGACATGCACACAGGCAAACACAGCTGCAACCAATCTGTGCTCTTGCTGCTGCGTTCACAAGCAGTCCCTAGAAAAGTCTCCCTGACTTTCCCCAAATTAGTGCTTGGTCATACAAGTTAGCTCATCTTAGCACTTGGCCATGCACCCCTGTGCCATGGGCAGCAGTTTCTCATTTTTAGCTCTCTTATGCCATAAAAGAACTTAATTGCTCCTTCCTGAACAAAGCATGGCCAGTATGCCTGTCAGTTTTAATGAGGTTTGGGATTGCCTATAGATCAAAGCTCTGCTCCACTGGGTTTTGCTTGTATTGCATAAAGAGGAAAAGAGAAGTGACCTCCAAAGCAAAGAGAACAACAAGGAACAAAATTAATTTCCATATGTAATTTCTTCTATGATTTGGCAAGTGTCAGATTAACTGTGTAAAACAGAGGACTTCCTACAGAATGTTAATCCTCACAAGAACTACATTATGGTGAAGATTTCAAAAGTACAAGCACAACCTGTTTTTCATCTGAGACCTTGTCTGTATCATCTTCCAAACCACAGGCCTGACCCTGGGAGTGAAAGGACTGCTTTCAATAAACAAACCTTGATTTTCCAGTCCTGCACCATCATTTACTTCCGTGCAAGTTGCATGGAGACATTACTAAATCCATTCCAACATACATAATAACTGCTTTTTTACATTGGTTTTCAGAGGTGTAAATGCCTCCACAAAGCATGTGGTAGCAGAGAAGCAAGTCCAATTGGTTTTTACTTGCAGGACAAAGAGGAATTATTTTTCTGAGAACGGATTAGTCAAGTATTACACTGTTGTAACGTGTGCTGCCACAATGGGAGAGAGCTGCCCTCTCCTGCAAATTTGGCATATCAGGGAACATCCCTGAAACATACTTGTCTGAAGCCAGTAGATGTACTTTGCAGGGCTAATGAGAGACAGTTGTATTTTGTGAATGAAGCTCTAAGCCAGAGAATGAAACAAGTCAATGATTATCATTTTCCTTCAGCAGGTCCTCCAAATAAGTCTGCATTTGTGAAATGGATGGGAGTGGTTGTGTTCTACTAGCATGGTTCCCAGACAAAATGTCTCTGCTGCTACTGTTCAAGGGAATAAAGTTAAAACACTGCAAGCAGCAAACATGTCTAGGCATGCTGAGCATAATTTTGTATCCAGTGTGGGAGGGCCCAAAATAGTTGGCCTCCCCAAGTGAAAGAAATGAACATTCAAGTAAGGCAGAAGCTGAATTAACCCTTGATTGCCAAGAACAATTATACTTTTAAATATTGAAGGCAAGATCTTAATTTCTTTAGGGCAGTTCTTTGTGCACTGTAAAGCTTTTGGTGTTCACACACTCTATAAACAGGCTGACAAGCACATTTACAAATACAGTGCTATCCTGCTGCAATTGTTCACCTCATCCTTCAAGGAAGGCATATGAGTAAGACACATTTCTTACCAGCTGACTTTTGCCTTATTTCCACCACACCAGCATATATTCTGCTTGACTCTGTTCGATGCCAGAGCCTTCACTCAGGGCACACAAACATCTCTGCTGCTGTTCCTGCTCCTGGAGACACCAGTCTGCCACCAGCCGCTGCCAGGGTGCTCAGGAGCTGGGCTCTGCATCTGCAGGGAGACAGGATGGGCACAAGGATGAGTCAATCCCCGAGGCTTCCTGCCTGCCAGGCACCCAGGCACTGGGATCAGAATCTGCTCCACAGCAGCACCGGCAGCTTTTCCAAGCTGCGGCGTGTGCTCTGCCGCATGAGGGCTGCATTCGGCTGGCCTGTAGAACCAGCCCCTCCGGTTCAGGAGTAGTGGAGCAGGAAACTGGCAGGGAGGCACAGCCAGACACCGCTCCACAAAGCTTCATCCCCTTGAGTCCAACAGATTTGGCAATGCTGACTTCACGTGGCGAGATGTGTTTGTATTCCCAGTGCTCATTTTGGAGAAGAAAGGACGTAGTGGGGCAGAGAAAAAAACATGGGACAGGGAATCATTTAGAGCCTAAGTCTCTAAGTTTTCTTTTTATTTTTTTTAACTATATTAACATTTATCTTTTATCATTTACTGTAACAAACCCACAAGCAATAAAAATCCCACAGTGACTTAAATGAGACTAAATTTGTGAACAACAACCTACCAATAAGAATCCTGATGCCCTCCATATGTAATAAATAAACATCAGTTTTTACCTAATATTTACTTCTTGGAAGTTCAAGACTAATCCCTTTTGGCATATTTTAAGGAAGTGAGTTCTTGACCTCAAATGTTTATGGCCTGTAACAGTAAGTCCAATAAAAAAAAGGAAGCACATTTTAAAGCTGCTCTTAAAATCAGATTGGTTTTCGGCACAATTTTGAGAAAGACAGCACTTCACCTCATGTTTCAAGTAAAAGAGGGTAAGTGTGACTGATACAGCCCATCCAGACCAGTAAGATATTTGTGGCTATGAAAGTTTCTTTTAGCAAGGATTTCTGAATATCTGTATTAAGCCCCTGGCCCCCACAAGAACAGATAATATAGTAGTACATGGGTTACATTACTTACATCATACTACATACTGTAATAAAATGTTAAGGGAGCCTTCCAAGTGAAATGCCACAAAATAATACACCATCTGAAATAACGAAAACCAACAATTTCATCCCAAACTGATTTGGAGATAAACAAGCCTTCAGATGCAAGTAATCAAATTACCTGCTGACTGCAAAACATTCTACATCAGCAGGTCATGGAACATTTATTTGGTATTTTTCTGTAGATAAATAAAAATGTGAAGTGGGCACGGGTAGGCTTCTATAGTCATGTTATCAATATTTACTGTGTTTGTTGGAGCCCTGTTTGTTGGTCCTGCTGTGGATGCTGTGTGTGCTGTAGGAATGCAGAAATAGACACAGAAATGCTTCTGTGACCCAAAGACCATAAGTCATGTTACAGCTTTTTTTTTTCTTGGTGGTGTTCTGCCTCTGTGAAAGGGACACAAAGCTGGCCCCAAACTGTGCTTTGCAAAACAAAATGGTCAAGTGCAATGACAGCACACTGCAGCAGTCATTGCAGTTGAATTTAACTGAGTAAATTAGGAGAGGTTTTGAACACATGAAGAACTACTCTAGAAGCAAAGAGTACTTCCTCAAACACTCAGGGTTAAGACTCAGACAGGGAAGGTCAGAGGTCTGGAAAATAAGGAGAAAGAGCAACTCATAGGTGCACCTGGCAGGCCCAGCTGTGTGAACCTTTCCTTTCAGCGAGCCACGTCTGAGTTTTCCAAGAATTAAAAAAGAGAAAGGTGGAAGAAAAAAAAAAAAAAATTAAATAAAATAAACGGGGTTCTTGTTACTTGGCGCCAGGAATAACTGAGCAGTAAATTTCCATGAAGGAGTCCCTTCTCACGCGTGAGGTTCGTTGATGCCATACCTACCACCTGCTCATCATAATCAGTGTCCTTTTTATATATGTATATAGGCATATATACATGAATTATCATTTATATGCATGTACATACGTACAATACGTCCTTTAGGAGGCTGCGCCGATCGCCTCACGCTACGGCGACAACCGCAGAAAAAGAGCAGCAGGGACTGCACTCGTTGCTCGCTAGATTTTAACTTCCAGAGGGCAGATGGGGCGTTAATGTTGATTTTTAATTTTTTGAACTTCAATTTTATTTCGCTTTAGCCCGCGCTGAGCGCGGCGCTGCGCGCCCGCCATGTCGCGGCGGGGCGGGGCGGGCTCGTGCGGCGGCGGCGGCCGTTGCGCCTGCGCGGTGCGGGGGGTGCGGCCGGCCATGGCCGCCTCCGTGATCTGCTGCTTCCCCTGGTGCCGGAATGGCGGCGCCGGGCACATTCCGCTCAAGGAGATGCCGGCCGTGCACCTGGACACGCAGCGCATGGGTGAGCGGGGCAGGGCCGCTGCCGCCGGCGGGCGGCTCCACGGCGGGCAGGGCCGCAGCCCCGGGGCGCGGCACGGGGTAACCACTGGGAAAGTCGCTTTGGGGCTACTTCTTTAGCAGGAATTGGCAGTTTTCGGGGGAAAAACAAAAAGAAAGCTTGGTTTAAAAGTGGTTTAAAGCAGTTTGTGTTTAACCGAAGTTGATCGGCACATGAGTATGTGAGGTGCCCGGCGGGGGCCGGCGTGCTCAGGGCGGGCACGGGTGGTTCGGAGCCCAGGGGATGAGTTCACAGGAGCACAGAATCTGTCGGGTTGGAAAAGCCTTCTGAGGCCATCGAGTCCAAGCCGTGACCCAACGCCACCGTGTCAGACCGTGGGCACTTAATGCCACGTCCAGCCTTTCCTTAAATATCTCCAGGGACGCAGGCTCCACCTCTAGTTCGGGCAGTGGAGATGAAGAAGGAGCCAGGCCGTGCAGAGTCTTGGCTGTGCTGCTCTTTTGGGGATTACCCTTAGCAAGGGCTACCCACAGAACCATGCCCGGGCTTTGTTGAGGAGATCCGGGCCAGCAACAGCAGAGCTGGGGAGAAATAGCTACGGTCCGGTGCTCGAGCACAATTGTTAGCCACAGCCTCCCGTGTGCTTGGCCACGACAACAGTGCCTAAAGGTGAAGTCGTCCAATGGAGAAGGAAAACTTAGCAGAGGATTTTTTTCTCTCTATATTGGCAGGCACATTTTAAATAGAATGACTAGTTCAGAGACTAACTAAACGCCTTGCAATTCCATCAATCGTTTCTACCCGATATGCTTTTCCTTCTTGTTGCAGAATGCTTTTTCTCCGATGTTAGAGAACAGAGTACAGGGCTTTGGTCTCACAGTGAACCCTTTCTGACTAAATTGTAAGTTATGTTTCTGATGTGGCTACGCAAAGGTTGTAATCAGCATTGTGCCGTAAAGCCCAAGAGGTGAAAATTAGATCAGCTTATATATTTTAAATAAATAAACCCTAGTGGAAAGATGAACTAGCCTGTAAACAACCTCCCTTCTCTTACTTCAAAGCAGGGTCTATCATCATATTTCTCACAGATTAATGAAGCTTTTACTTGGGGAAGAAGTAACAAAAACTAGTCTCAGTGTTTAGGGCTTTTGAGGGCTGCTTTCAGATTTCTAAAAATGTTTTGAAGTTCTGTGAGTTTTTTTTCCTACTTGCAGGAACAGATGTCGTCATTGTTAAAAATGGCAGAAGAATATGTGGCACGGGAGGCTGCTTAGCCAATGCACCTTTGCATCAGAACAAGAGCTATTTCGAGTTTAAAATCCAGTCCACAGGTTAGTCAGCAAAAAATATACAACTTTAAACTTGGGAGGTATATTACATTGTCTGCTGGTGGCAATATCTCAAATGCTCAGCACATGCATCTTTCTAATTGTATCCTTGAACTTGTGAACATTAAAGGGATTTATAAGTTACTGTGTGAATAGATTTTTTTTTTTACTTTTAAAAATTTTGATTCTATTAAAAATGATAGTAAGTTATTGCTAGAGGCATGCAAATACTAAGCCCCCACATTGTTTTGTATGCTGTTATAGGCATGTTTTTCAGGTGGCGTATTTTAGAAGTTATTTTTGCTCCATAAATGCTTATGACCACATAAAACACTGTAGCTATGAAGTATTTTTTAAGGAGTGCAGTTTATCCAGTGGTATTTGTATCTGTCTACCCTCATTTGCTCTTAGCAGGCACTGTTTGCCAAAGCAAGGGTAACACTCCTTGTGCTACCCTTTGCTCTTCAGATCAAGCGTGTAGCACTTACTCTGACACTGCCTTATCCAGAGGAGCCTTTCAGCACCTTGTTCCTTTATTTGCTCCTGCAAATAGGGTCAGGTTCACTACTACAGAGAGCACTCCAGGCTTGCCTGTAGTCTGGCATGAAAAATCTGCCTGTGTTTTTAAAAGCTGCTAGCAGACGCTCTGAAAATGAAGCTGTGCTTTCCCTAAGTGTGTGTGGAGAGGGAAAAAGAAGGGAAGTGTTAGTCCAGAGACAGGCCTTATGTGCCAGCTGGAGCTTGATGCTGAAACTTTTTGGGTAAGAGTTGTTTGCCTTCAGGTGGGTCGGAGTACAGGCAGTGTGAACACAGATCTGCCCACAACACCTTGCAGTCCAACTATTGGTTAGTTTAAAGCTACATCTAAGCCCATATCCATCCTAACTAGGCAATTTTAGTATCCTTTATGTTGGGAAGAATCCATTGCAGGTGTTGTTCATACATGGTCATTATTCACACAGATAGTGTAACCATGTTCTTACACTTGAGAAACACGGGAAATAAACCCTCCTGGTCCCTGTGAGCCTTTTTTCCTCTATTCATTTTCCTCTATTCCTCCCAAGGCAGGAGAACTGTGGAAGACTTAAAGTAAATCTTTGATTTCCAGAAGTGTCCCTGCACAGTCAATTAGAGGTTATCTCTGGGGTCACCCTGACTATTGTAAAGTTTTCTGAAGTCAAATTACACTCTTGTCCTTTTCATTCTTGGCGTTAGAATAAATTATTCTACCATTTCATCTTTTTAAAATAAGTTTTTTAGATTTTTGCCTCATTTTAGTCTTCTCTAGACTAAACAGTCCCAGTTTGTTGGGGTTTTTTCATTAGCTCCTTATAGATGAAATTTCTACACTTTTGATTGGTTTTGTTGTTTCTTTTACAATATCTCTAGTCAGCCTAATCTGTCTTGAGGTACAGTCCTTAAAATGGATGCTCTGCTTCAGCTGCAGCAGCAGTAGATGACCTCATCTGTTTTATACATGCCACACATCCAGAAGTTTTCCACATCAGTAGGGTGCACACACACTCAGCAAGTGGTCTGTGAACTGGTTAGCAAGCCACTACTGTATTTGTGCCACTTACTGTTCCTACTTACCTGCTCTTCTTCATAATTTAGTAAAAACAGATGCACTTTCTTTATTTCTAACTGGTTAGTCAGCATCACTTTAAACTTGAGGGGCCTCTCAAGAGCTTGCAGTCCTGTCAGGCTGGGATTGGCAGGACGTTTGATCAACACATTATCATGTTATTCAAGTAATTGATGGTAATACAGAACAGTATCTGACCTCGTGCATTCAATGCAAAACCTCAAACCCCACTTGAGTCATCTTTTTTGATTTGACAGAGTGCTACTGATGAGTAATCCTGGAATAGTTTTCTAACCACTTGTGCCTTCATCTTGCTGTAACTGTCTAGACCATGTTTTCATCATTTGACTATTTCAGTGTTGTATGAGTTTCAAAACTATTACCAAATCAAGGTCTGTAATATTAACACTTTCTTTTTCTCCGTAAGGAAGATTTGTTGTTTACAGATCCATGTTAGTTGGATTTATTTTTTGTATCCACCTACAGTCTCAGAGTTTGTTTTCAGTATTTTTCTGGGAATAAAAGTTGAGTGGTTGCAATTATCTTTCTCAGAAATCCTGCTTTTTCAAGATAGATGCTGTTTGTCTTCAGTCTACTGTGGGTACTTGTGCTGGGTCTGGTCAGGATGAAGTTAGTTATCTTCATAGCAGCTGCTGTGGTTGTGTGTTTCAGATTTGTGACCAAAGCAATACTGATAACAAAACTATATTGATAACACACCAATATTCTAGCTATTGCTGAGCAGGGCTTACACAGCATCAAAACCTCCTCTGTTTCCCACTCTGCCCCTCCAGTGAATATGATTAGGGTTGCATAAGAGCTTGTGAGGGGACATAACCAGATGGATGACCCAAAATAGCCAAAGAGATGTTCCATGCCACATACCACCTGTCTTGTTCAGGAATAAATGGGAGAGGAGGGGATTTAGGGAGATCAGCCATCTTGGGAATTGGCTGGGCATCAGTCTACCCATGGGAGATGGTGAGTGATTGCCATTGCATGACTTTGTTTTGTTGTCTCTCTCACTTCTGCTTTACTTTCTAAACAATTTTTATCTTTAGCCGCAAGTTTTCTTGGTTTTACTCTTCCGTCCCTCTTCCTTCACTCTGTAGTGGCTGGGGAGGTGGGGGAAGAGAAAGACTAGCTGCATGATGCTTAGCTTCCAGAGCTAACCTACAGTAGTTCTGGTATTTCCAGGAGATATTTACTGGTAGAACCATCATGGAATTAGTTACAAAATAAATTCTTTATGCTGTCCTGCTTCAGTCAGTCTTCAAAATAACGTGTTTTTTTCTTACTGTGTAAATGTCACATTTTAGGGATTTGGGGTATCGGAGTTGCAACCCAGAAAGCAAACTTGAATCAAATTCCACTTGGTCGAGATGTCCACAGTCTGGTGATTAGAAATGATGGAGCTCTCTACTATAACAATGAGGAGAAAAATAGGCTACCAGCAAACAATGTTCCTCAGGAGGGCGATGTGGTGGTGAGTTTCTTAAGGCTTTCTTCTTCACCTGTTCCCAAATGTCTCTTATTAAGTCAAATTGTTCAGTTTGCATCTCCCAGTTTGGAAAGTGTTGGGATATAAATTTCTGTTGTCTTTGAATGGATCAGCAGCCTGGATATGAGTGGGCTTCATTCTTGGTATTGATAGGTTCCTAATGAGGAATGGACTTGAGCAGAGTTTGAGAAATAGTTTCTGGTGCTCTATTGCAGTATCTACCTGACTGGTAATTCCCATCACGAGGATCTAACATTGTTTGAGCCAGGACCTGCCTGAACAAATAATGTGCTGGAATGCATTACATGGCTGTGCACCATGCCCAGCTGAACTCAAGATCCCTTAGCTAACTGGTTAATGATTAGAAGGACAGAGAGGGGCAGAGATGGATCCTGGGTGATAAGTTAATTATATTTTTTGCCAAACTTCTGTAGTTTGTGGGGATATTAAGTGGGGAGGGGGGGTAACTTCCCTGGAAAAACGACAGAGAGAAAATTTTGGGTTTTGTACCTTACTATTTCAGGTTTCTCAGAATTTATTAACATACTTAAAGTGTTGTTTTTTTCGTACTGTCATTTTCTCCATATTCTCTTCTGTATTTCAAAAATACATGAGAACAATGCAATGAAATTGAGACCATTTATCACCCCTATTTTTTCATGCTGGGTAACTTGCTTCTCTGTAGCCATGGTTAGAAATGCCATCTTTGGAAGCCCCAAACAGCTAAGGGTGACATCTGCACCCTTTACCCTCAGATACAATACTGTTCTTTTAATCCCCTTCTGAAATTGTTTTTTGAAGGCTGTTTCAGGCTTTGGTGAATTAGTGTGGTCTGAACAGCTTCAACTAATCACCAAAAAAAACCTGATGTATTACTGCTAACTCCCCCATTTCCATAAATATCGAGTTATTTTGTTCTGTCATGAAAACAAATTTTTGAAGTCCTGCATGAGCACACAAATTGTCACACTCAGACACAGCACCAGTGAGGAAAGTCCTTTAGCTAACAGATAAGTAAGTTACTATCTTGTTAGTGTTTGCTTTCTGCTCTATGGTCAGCATATTTATAGCATTGTGTGTGAAACCATGGTCTGTTGCTGCCAGCCGAGCAAATGAGCTGAGAGGTTTCCATATGGAGGTATGGAAGGATGAACTTGGTTCATAGCATCAGTATTTATTCAAGTTATTTCTGTGACAAGATACAAGCAAGAAGATTGCAAACTGCCTCATACTCAAAATTGTTGAACATCTTGTGTTCCTTTAACGTGGTGAAGTTTGGAAATTTGTTCTGTAAACTCAGTAAGATGCAAAGTGTATTGTGCAGTACTGTGCTGCATCCCAGTTGAACAGATGTTAAGGAATCCTGAGTATTTGAAAATACAGATGTTATTGGTCATTTATTAACTTCTAGTCCTTGGCAGGAATATGCCAAGTGAGATTTTCTAGGATGCTGTGGTTTGCATAATGGTGTTGAAATCTGCCTGTGGCTAAGAAAGCTAAGTTAAGTAGCAGTCTTATGTATATAAACTTGTTGATGCATTTTTTTGTTATTTTTCTCTACTTTGTAGGGCATTACATATGACCATGTAGAATTAAATGTATATTTAAATGGCAAAAACTTGCATTGTCCAGCTTCAGGAATCAGGGGAACTGTCTATCCAGTTGTCTATGGTAAGTCAGAGATTTTTGAACTGTTTCACATTATGGAAAATATTTTCATTCCAGTTCTGTTTTGTGAGCTGTGTATTCTTCTCACTTAAATGAAACACACATCAATCATCTATTCTTGGCAACTACAACAATTAATTATATGAACATGCAAACCTAGGAAATTACAAAAGAATATTTTCACCTCATTTTTAATGCTGCTTAATAGGCTAAAAGCACTGCTTACTTACTGCTTACAGTGTCTACATCCAGCAAGCTAGGGAGTTGCTGCACTCAATCTAAAAGTTGCCAGGTAAAAAAAATATGAAGCAGATGGCAGACTTGTGTGTTAATCTGATTTATCTATGAAGCTTGATATTTGTGCCTTTTAATTTCACATACTTCATAAATGGCTTCAGTGTTCCATAGCAATAGAATTGCTGTTTGTGTTTTCTTAAACTTCCCATGCATCAGTTTCTGCCTTTTGCTGCTTGTCCTATTGCTCAGCACCCCCAAGCAGTGCCTGGATCCACCCTCTTGGCACCCTCCCTTCAGATACTCATCAATATTGATGAGGTCCCTTCTCAGTTGCCTCTTCTTGAGAGTGAACAGGCCCAGCTGCCTCAGCCTTTTCTCATAGGAGAGATGCTCCAGTCCCTTCATCTTTGTCACCATCCTCTGTACCTGCTCCAGGAGCTCCATCTTCAGTTTATCTGAGTCTCATCTAAGTAGTAGCCAAGATAACCGTTAGCTACATGATGGGTATAATTTTTAATTCTCGGTGGGTTCCTGATGAACTGTTGGCATGTTCCCATTTATATCTTGATACATTTTGATTGATACGGAATGTTATGAACAGGAAGAAAATACTCCAGATGTGTTGTAGCGTCTCAGAAGTCTCTAAATGTAGCTGGTGAATTACTTGGGGCTAGGGCTTCCAAGCGCTGAGGGTGGAGTCGTTTTATAGGGTCGGGTTGTGATGTGTCCTTCAGCCACGTGATGGCGCTGCTAAAATGCTGTGCAGAATCTGCAGCAGCAGCAGAGTTACTGTGTGGCTGCATCTTCCCTGTGATTTGGAAGGGCTCTTACACAGCATGAAGAATGAAGGTTGCTTTCAGAAAATACTTGGTGCCATGTTACCCTACTGTTAATCTTTTTTCTCTGATTAAGGAAGTTCCATGCCTGGAGAATGCAGTGACCTTTTATTGCCAGGCTCTTTTTGTCTTCTTCCACAAGTGGGCATAATTTCATCATAATTATCATGTCTCCTACATATAGCTATGACTTGAAGCCTGCAGGTTGTTTTTGTACACTACTTACTTGGTATAAACTTTGAGTGTCCTTAATTTAATGTGAACTTCTAGTCCTGTGGAAAGATTTGGCCATACAGAAGAGTTTCTCAAACCTTTACCCTATTCAGACTAGAACTATAGGCATCTTTTTAAAAGGAATGTGATAGATCAGGCAAACAGTGTCAAGCTGGAGAAGATAAAACAAAAAAGTGGACTTAAAGGTTATTCCCTACAGCAGCTGTACCTCAGGCACTTTAATGTAAGCAAGACATAAACACTCTGTAAGTACTAGAGAACTGTACAAACACACTGATAGGAGCTTTCACAAAGCCCAGGAGGGAAAAATTCCGACCTTGTCTCCGAGATAGCTAAGTTCCAAAATACAGGGATGAAGCTTTTCTTTGTCTCCATATTTTGGAATGTTGATATTCTGCCAGGTTCATCTCCAAAGTTGTCTTTGAAAGAGACCTTGCTTTTCTGACTAGGTGGGTGTTTCAGTTTGCTAGTGAAGTACACAAAAGTGTTGCTCTGAAAATACTCATCAGTTTCTTTTTTATAGTCTACATAGAAAGTACTGTTGTAGGTGGGTAGATCATACAGGGGGTCAAAAACTGGGAGAAGTTCTGTAAAAAAACCACATTAACTTCCAACTTGAAGAAGCAGTCAAAGAAGCTCTCTTTGGATCATATGCTAAAACTCATGGTTTGATACCAACAGCTGCAAACGTGTGAAACCTTGTAAACCTCCAAAAATCCACTGCAGACAGCTGAAACTCCAGCAGAATTAGGAACAGAAAAATATACACATGAAGAGGTGACATCCCTGCAAGTTTTATCTGGTAGCATCCTTAATCTGTAGATTTCTGGAGAAATGGAGTAGAAAATTTGGAATCAATAGCCTGAAGCTCTGCTAACACTCCTAGTGAAATTAGACATTGTCATTGACTTCACCAAGGAATTATTACCGAGTAAAGAGCAGAAGAGAGAGATGGTTTGCTCTCCTGGCTTAAGGCCTTACCAAATTCATTGAAGAGATTTCTTTTAATCGTGTAAATGTAATGGATGTATTGAAGAAATTTTTTGTGGTTTCAGCACAGTCTGTGGTTTATTAAGATGGTGTAAAAGAGAATCAAAATGTAAGTGTTCCTTCTCTAATTCCTTCTTTTTGGTTCTCGTGTGCAGTTGATGACAGTGCCATTCTGGATTGTCAGTTCAGTGAATTTTATTATACACCTCCACCTGGATTTGAAAAGATCCTCTTTGAGCAACAAATCTTCTGAATGTCTTCATACTGAGAATTTGCACCCTGCACTGTTACAAAAGCTTTGTCATCTTGAAGCCTCATTTTACTTTTAGAAAACATATCTGTATTTTTAGTAAGTACTTTGTGACTGTTGTCTGCAGAATAAATATGTTAACTGCAAGACCAGGTAAATGTGTTACTGTCCAAATAAGAGTTCTGGCATTGTTTTGTGGTTGAAAATGAGTGTTTTGAGGCAGAGTTTATTCTCTGATTTGTACTTGGTGCATAAGGAGACTAGGGATATTGCTGTTGTCAGTATTACATTCAGTATTTTGAATAAACTGGAGCTCTGTAAGGCAAATAGTTCTTAGGCATATGATAGCTATGGAGATGGGTAGTTCTCATGATATTTTCCCCCCAGCCTTTTTCTCAGAGAAATTATGTAATTTCTTTAAAGGATGCACTGTGTTTCTAGTCTGTGATTTGGAGTTGTGGTGTCCCAATTGTGTGCAATGACTAATAATACAATGGCATAACTAACAGCTGGATACTTTTTTTTGGCAAGGTGTAGATTAATCCATTCCCTCAATCCAATTCCTTAGACCAGCAAATACAACTTACCTGTTTCTTCTAGCTTTTCATTTGCTTTTATTGTGACCAAAAAAAGAAATAGAATATTTTCTGGTAATACTTATTTGTTGAACCTTAAAAAGTAAACCTGAACACTACCTGTGTGTTTGAGGACCACCATGCTCTGTTACTCTGGTAAGAGAGTAAGTACTGATCACTGAACTTGGGTAAGCAAGGATCCAGGTGAAGGGTATGAGATGTTATGGTGAAGCCTTACATCTAAACTGTAAATTAGATTATTCTCTTATGGAATAGCATATTTAATTTCTTCGTGAATCATTTATAAACGGCTAAGACATTGTTCTAAAATGTGATGCCCTTGAATATACATTGTGAGATGCTATTTTTTCCCCTCTTGTCATATTTAATATACTTCCTAGAAGAATTTTTATTGTAAAAAAAATCTTCATACTGAATGTTTGTGTTTTGGTTTTGGCTTTTCCTGGGTTAATGTGTTGGCATACATTATTTTATTTAAATATTTTTAGAAATTACCTTATTCTGAAATTTTCAAATACAAACAGCTTTCTCAAAGTCTTTCACTTTAGGATTTACTGCATCTGTCTTAATTCTGTGGCCCATGTTTTCCTTCCTTTTAACCTTGCTGTCACGTGACAATATTGGGTAGAACTTCAACCTTGTCAGCATTATGGTGTAAACCTCAGAAATTAGAGTCCAATTTTATAATTTCCATTTGAAATCTCCTCAGATCAGAGTAGGGTAATGAGAAATAAAACCTAAATCCTAGAACACCTTTCCCCCACCCCTCCCTTCTTTCTGGGCTTAAATTTTTTCCTGATTTGCTGTACCTCATTTCCCCAGCAGCACAGAGGGACAAGGATTGGGGGCTGGGGTCAGTTCCTCACATGTTGTTTCTGCTGCGCCTTTTTCCTCAGGGGAAGGACTCCTCACATTCTTTCCTTGCTCCAGCGTGGGTCCCTCCCTTGGGAGGCAGTTCTCCAGAACTTCTCCACTGTGAGACCTTTCCTTAGGCTGCAGTTCTTCGTGGCCTGCTCCAGCATGGATCCCTTACACTGGGTACAGTCTATCAGGAACAGGCAGCTCCAGCATGGGTCCCCATGGGACCTCTTCTGGGTCACTGCCTCCTTGGGGCATCCATGTGCTCTGGGTGGGGTCCTTCACATCCTGCAGGGGGATCTCTGCTCCCCCATGGATCCCCACGGGCTGCAGGGGCACAGCTGCCTCACCATGGGCTGCACCAGGGGCTGCAGGGGAATCTCTGCTCTGCTGCCAGGAGCACTTCCTGCCCTTCCACTGACCTTGGTGTCTGTTTGACCTTGGGGCTGTTTCTCTCATGTTCTCACCCCTCTTTCTGGCTGAAATGGTGCAGTTTTTCCCCCCACCCCTTCTTAATGTTATCCCAGGGGCTCTACCACTGTCTCTGCTGGGCTTGATCTTGGCCAGCTGTAAGTCCATCTTGGACCCAGCTGCCATTGGATCTGTCAGAAATGGGGGAAGCTTCTGGCATCTTCCCATGGCAGCCATCCTGTAGCCCCCTGCTACCAGAACCTTGCCACATGCAAACCCATACAGCTTCTACACAGCCTGGGCTTCAGATGGCTGATGCAGCTCTCCAAGTCCAAGGGGTTGTCTGAGGCCAAGAAAAATGGCCCTCTGTCCTTGCAGAGGTGTGCTGTCTTGGAGAAGCTGTGCTGCCAACTGGATGAGTTCAGGAGGCAGTGAGCAGGTGGCACATCAGAGAGCCTGAAAGGGAGACAGACAGGATCTTCTCTGAGTCTTAACAGCTTGAAGAGCCTCGGACCCCATCTGTAATAGAAAACAGCAGTGTCTGCCTCAAGGTAAGCAAAACCTCTGGAGAAAAGGATGGATGGAAGCTGATGTCTTCTGGGACCAAGAGGAATGTTCTTGCTACACCCATGGGTTTACAGCTGCAAAACAGGTTCATTGCCCTCTTAGTTGAAGAGAAGCTAGATGAGCGTGGGGGCCTAGGTGGTGGATGATGCCTTGCTGGTGAGAGAAGAGGGAGTGAGAAAGAGAAGGCACTAATAGGACAAGTCAGTAATTAACTGTAGAACTAGTATTGGGAACATCATAAGATGCTAATAGACAGGTTGTGATAAGAGCAGACAGTGAGGTGAAGTGAAAACTGGCTGAATGGCCAGGCCCAGATGGAGGTCAGTGGCACAAAGTTTAGTTGGAGGCCGGTAACCAGCACTGTACTCCAGAGTCAGTACTGGCTCTGGTCCTGTTTAACATACTCATTAACATTCTGGATGATGGTGCAGTGTGTACCTTTAGCGAGTTTGCAGCTGACACAAAGTGAAAGGATTGGCTGATATGCCAGAGGGTTGTGCTGCCATCCAGAGGGACCATAACAAGTTGGAGAAATGGGCTGATGGGAAACTTGTGAAGTTCAGCAAGGAGAAGTGCAAAGTCCTGCAGCTGGGAAGAAACAACCCCATCTATGTGAACAGGCTGAGGGCTATCCATCTAGGAAGCAGCTTGGCAGAAAGGAACCTTCAGATCCTAGTGGACAACAAGGTGAACTGAGCCCAGTGTGCCCTTGCAGCAAAGAAAGTGAATGGCATCTATGGCTGTGTAAGCCAAAATATTGCCAGCAGGTTAATGGAGGTCCTTTGCCTTTACTCAGCCCTGGTGGGGCCACACTTGGACTGCTGTGTCCAGTCCTGGACTCCTTGGTACAGAAGAGACAGAGACACACTGGAGAGAGACTGAAGAATGGCCGCAAAGATGATTAAGGGTGAAGGATCTTCCCTAGGAGGCAAGGCTGGGAAAGCTGGGACTGTTCAGCCTGGAGAAGAGAAGGCTCAGAGGGATTTGATCAGTGCATATGAAACAGCTGAAGGGAGGGTGAGAGGAATGCAGAGCCAGGCTCTTTGCAGTGGATCACAGGGACAGGACTAAATGCAGTGGGCAGAAATATATGCAGGAGGCTCCCTCTGAACATCAGGAAACATTTTTTACTGTCAGGATGACTGAGCACTGGCATAGCTTGGCCAGACTGGTTGTGGGGTCATTTTCCTTGAAGATATTCAAAAGCCAACTGGCCATGGTCCTGGGCAACTGGGTCTAGGTGGCCCTGTGTGAGCAGGAGGGTTGGACCAGATGACATCTGGACATCCCTTCCCAGCTCAGCCATTCTGTGTTCATTCACATGCTTCACCTGGAATTATATTTCTTATGTTCATGGGTAAAGGAGGAAGTATTTAAAGATCTAATCACTGTATCTAACTGCATCCAGCAAACAACTCTATCTGAAAACTGCTCTGGTTAAGAATATGTAATAGTAGAAGCTGCTACCTTGAGCTTAATGTAGACTTGCTTTAAAATAGAGGGGAGGCTGTCTTCATCAAAGCTGGTGTTTGAAATGGAAACCATTTTGGTAAATATAAAATACTCAAAATAGCTGCTATATTCACCAAAAATATGGAAAGAACCTGCTTTTGTGGCTTAAAGTTGCTCATTTCTCATGTTAAACAGAATGAGATGCATTTGTAATACTGCACAATGTAACTGCATCTCTTCTGTAAAAGTCAGAAAACTTCTTGTTTTATAATCAGTGACACAGGAGAGTTCTAGGAAAAAAAAAGTTAATAAAATCTTACAATCTATGGAAAGCAAGACAAGTTTTCACCTGAAAAGTTTTGTGATGCGAGTTCTTAAAAGAAGCAAGGCTAGATTTAACTCCATTGGCCACAGAAATAAAATGTGAGTTAACCTGTGTCTCAGCCTGTCATTTCAGCACCTGGCAATGAATCCAGATGTTCTCCCAGAAGTGTTCCCAGTCCCAGCTTTGCCCAAAGAAATGGGATGTAATACACATTTCTAAAAGTTGCATTTCAGTAAAAAGTAAATTTCAGTTAAGATTTAGCAATATATTTACTAGTAGCAAATTTATTTTAATGAGAATGAATCATACTTCCCAGTGAAATGGTTGAGGTATTTCCACTAATTGTTTATACCCAAAGGGTTTTCTTAATCTTTGAATGTTACAATTTTGAAACCCTGTCTCTTTGAGTACAAAACTTTGTATTAACTAATGTTTCCTGAGTCCTTTCGACATTGTACTGTGGTAGCAAGATATGAAGTCTGAAAAAGACTTCATTTTTGCATCCACAAATCGATAGAAGTGACAGGACACATAATACAGGTTACATATAGATCAGAGCAGCTGTTATTTTTATAATACTGGAGCTGCCTGTGGTGCTTCGGGGGTAGATGAAATCAGGTAGTACTGTTCCAACAAGATTAAAATCCTAATTAGATACTAGAAGGCTAGAAACACCTGTCAAGGATTTCCTGAAAAGGTGCTCTTCCACAGAAGATCAGGATCCAGTACTGTGGATTCTCTGCAAAGAGAAACTTCATGCTGTGCATTGGGTCTCTTGAATACCATTCAGCACAGCTCTAATCCCACGCTCGAAAAGAGCATTCAGAGATGGCAGGGCATGGTATTCAGGTGCAAATGTTCATGAGAATATGGACTGCCATGAATATTCAGGCTGTTTTTCCTTTCCTCAGGCTTTCTTGGGAGTGCACTGCCATTCATATAGCTGTGTGCAAAAACAACAGAAGGAGCCAGGTTCTATAGTGGGAATTTCTTTACTTCATCAGAGTCCTTAGATTATTTTTGTGTACTCATTCATCTTTCTTATCAGTTTGTGTTGATGTTGCCTTGCATACTGGCAACCAATTGAGCTCATGGCTGAGGTAAGGTTCCACAAAGGTCTACAAGTAAATCAGTAAAACATTGTTTCATACCTTTCTCTCTGAATCCAGGCTTTAAGGCCCAAGGATCCAGCCCCACAAGTAACCTAAGATGTTGAAAACCACTGTTGCTTCTGGAAATTCTTCTGGAAATTCTGGAAATACTTCTTGCTTTAGTGAAGAACTGCTTGCATAAATGTGTCCAAAACTAAGCTACTAAGATACTTTCAGGAAGTCTGTTAAGGAAGATTTACAACAAATTTAAGTGCCTCTTCACTCCTCTTCACTGTTCCTTCCCTTGCCCAGTTCTGCAGGAAAATAGTTTTCAGTATAAATATCTTGAACTTCATAGCATTATAGAATCACTTAGGTTGGAAGAGATTTCTAAGATACTCAAGCCCAACCATTAACCCGGGACTGCCAAGTCCACCACTAAACCTTTTCCACGTGTGCCACATCTGCATGTCCTACCTGCAGGAATGGAGACTCTCCCACTTCCCTAGGCAGTCTGTTCCAATGCCTGACAACCGTTTCAGGGAAGAAATTTTTCCTAGTATCCAATCTAAACCTTCCCTGGTACAACTGGAGAACATTTCCTCTTCTCCTATCACTTGTTACGTTGGAGAAGAGACTGACCCCTACGTGGCTCCACCCTCCTCTCAGGCAGTTGTAGAGAGTGACAAAGTCCCCCCTGAGCCTCCTTTTGTCAGCTAAACACCTCCAGCTCCCTCAGATGCTGCTCAAAAGACTTGTGCTCCAGACCCTTCAACAGCTGTGTTGCCCTTCTTTAGATACATTCCAGCACTTCAATGATACAGATTTCCAGACAAAAGTGCAAAGGATTAGGGAGAGCTCTCAGGTGTACAGTGCTTTGTACCTTTGATTTTCTTGAGTGTTTCATGTACAAGCTCTCTGTTGAGGCAAATCTTGGTGGTTTGAATGTTGAATTTTTGTTTATTGAATATTGGTAAGAACAAAGAGTTGGAAGTGCCATTTCCCACCTCACCTGGCTTGTGCAAGAGCCCTATAATATTTTATTTTAGTTTCCTCATCCAGACATTTCAGCTTTTCCTAGCTCCTTTTCTAGCTCTGTGTTGGAGCTGAGAAAGCTGACCTGATCTGGCTGCCAAGATGAATCAGCAGAAGAGCTCTTTGTCCCTCCACATAGTCCTAACGTCTGACACTTCCTGGGAAGAGGAATCATTTCTTAGACACTGGAATTTCCTTTGCTGCAGTCAAGAGAGGTAGGCTGGGGATTAAATGAGATTGAAGGAACAGTCTCATGGGTAGTCAACTGCAAAAATGCCAGAAATTCAGTGTGAAGTGCATAAATAAAACTAAGGTCACTATTCCTTAATTCTAGAGCATGCCAAGAAAAGAGTTTATATCTTTCTGTATATGTATTTAGGTTGCATTGTGCCTGCAATTTAATTCAAGATAATATAGGGAGAGCAAAAATTGAAGCCAAATCACATGCATGTAAAACTCTGGCATGTGTAGTAGACAAGACACTTCCTAGCTTCAAACGTGAAAGCTTGAGTCATTTTTCTTGGATGTGCTCATTATATTGGCAAGCAATGCATGTTAAAATCCCATTGTTGAGAAATCTAAATTCCCTTTTCCCTTAAAATATCTACTCAGTATAAGAGAGCTTATGACCTTTTCATAAGTGAACAAATGTTACACTGAATAATGGTTGCAGTAGTTTGGTGAGGATTTTGTGTGGAAAAAGCACTGCTCTTGGCCAAAGTAAATGCTGGCAAAATCGAGATAAGCTGGTGGAAGACACATTTTTCATGCAAGTTGGTAGCTTGCTCCAGACAAAGTGTAGGATGGAAATAGCACTTCCCTCTTCAGAGGGATGTCAGGAGAACACATCGAAGGAAGGTGAGGCAGCCAAGGCCATGTTCAGACTGCTTGTACCCTAATGCCTGTCACAACTCCATCTCCCCATTGTCTGAGGAATCAAGTCTGAGCAGTCTGAGTCACTCATGACTAATTTGAATGTAGTAGTTATAACTCCTAAATTAAGCTCCCTGAGTAGGGAGTGTGAACACACCTTCAGATGTTACAGTAAAGGGAGGGCCATTTAATTATCTTAAGAGTCTGTACTTTCCCAGAGATTTCTTTAGGAAAGGATTGGGTTGCTTGTAGTCCATTTCTTCAGTTCTCTCTCAATTCATAATCTTTTTTTCATCTGCTGTAAAAGCCCATTTTCCCACTAATGTTAAAATAAGTGATACACCACCTATTCATTTGTTGCAGGCTGACAGTTCCCAAATTCTGGGAAACTTTGTCTCTATTCAAAAAGCGATGGTCAACATAATCCTGTCAGCTAAAGTCGCTGTGGCAGATGCATGTCACGCAGCACAAGATCTCTGCTGATGCTGCTTGAATTATTTCCTCAGACAGAGTGAGCAGTAGTGACAGATGGCCTTTTTTCCTATTCTCTATGTATTGCTGGAGGTTTGCCTTGCAGAGCCATGCTGGTTGGGATAAGGAAGCAAACAGAGCTGCCTCGAGGCTTCTCAACAGCATAAGCTCGTTGAAAGTTAGGGCTCTGGGGAGAGGAGCCAGAGCTGGACCAAATGGTGAGGACAAAACCAAATCCTCTGCATTTTCTGTGTTTGCTGGTACTGCTGATGCTGTCAGGGTGGGGTGGGAAAGAAGGACGTGGTGACTATAGCTGGTGCAAAAGCACACCTTGCCCATGCCAGCAAGGCTCTGGTAAAACTCTAAGTATTTTGTCACAGGTCCCACAGAAAGTCTCAGTCAGGTTGAGCAGGCCAGCTCTGTTGGTGAGGAGAGGGAAGGGCTGATACCCACAGCTAACACAGCCGTGCAAGTGGGAGGGAGCTTCTGAGCTAGTGAGTGTTAAACTGTCAAAAACATTGCTTGTAGCTCCATCACTGCTCACTGCATTCAGGAGGGTGTTACACTGCTAAAAAAAAAAACCAAAAAACAACCCCAGTTTTACTGAAATAGCTCTGTCCTCGCTAGACGTGCTTTTCAGGACAGCACAGCGCTATTCCGGAGCTGATAAGGCTGCCCTGCCCTGCAGATAGCCTTGACGATGCTGCTATTCGTTCTCCTCTCTGGAATGGCAATCATAATATTTCACCCTTTGTCTTCATCCTAAGAGCCAGGGATATCAGATCCATCCTGGGGACACAGCCAGATCCCCCAGGTTTGGCTGTCAACTCAGCTCTGCATCCGTCACTCCACAATGAGCCTCCCACTGCGGGCGGCTGTGGGGGAAGGTAAGCTGTGACCTTGCGTAGCAATGAGCTGCATAGCTGTGCCTTATTGTCAGTGCCTGATTGTTGCTCTCAGGATTGGTCTGTAGGAAAGTTCCCTTTTAGAGCCATTCTGTTTCTGCCCTTTGTTTCTCTTCCTTTCTCATTTTCCTGTATCTGAATCTAGCGACGCACATGATTTATACTAGTGCAAACCCTGTTGCATTGATGTGGAAGGATCTGCAGCTGCTGGTGTTAGCTTGACTGGTGAATTGCTCAGTGGCTTGGACTCCTCCTAGAGCCTGGAGTCATTCTGCAACTCAGTAACTAAGTTAAGCTTCAGCCATCGCTGCCCAGTTCCTCTCTTGGGCTGAATGATCTTGTCCTCCTATGGAGTTGTGCTGGCCTGCAGCCAGACTGCACTTCTTTGTATCCATGTGCTCCACAAAACATATCTAACACATTCCCTTAGTTAGCTGGATGCCCTATCTAAGCCCAGTGCTTGCTTTCACCTGCCTCTGTTTTCTTTATCCTCTGAGGAGAGGAATAAGCACAAATCCTGATCTCTCACTAAGTTGCTTTGGCCATCTGCAAAGACATCCAGAGCAGCCCCTCTATAGTCATGGAAAATATTATTCTGGGAGGTATTGAAAAACACCTGGATGACACAGACACTCCAGCATGGCTTCATGAAGGGGAAGTCCTGCTTATCAAACCTAACATCCTTCTACAACAGGGTAACCCCCCAGCTGATCTCAAAAAGGCAGTAGATGTAATCTTGGACTTCAGCAAAGCTTTCGATACTGTCTCACAGTGTCCTCCTGGATAAAATATCTGGCACACAGNGGGAGGTATTGAAAAACACCTGGATGACACAGACACTCCAGCATGGCTTCATGAAGGGGAAGTCCTGCTTATCAAACCTAACATCCTTCTACAACAGGTTAACCCCCCAGCTGATCTCAAAAAGGCAGTAGATGTAATCTTGGACTTCAGCAAAGCTTTCGATACTGTCTCACAGTGTCCTCCTGGATAAAATATCTGGCACACAGCTGGATAAATGCAACATGCAATGCGTGAGCAGCTGGCTCATAGGTCAGGTGCACAGGGTTATAGTGAATGGGGTGACATCAGAGTGGTGACCTGTCACTAGTGGGGTTCACAGGGCTCCATCCTTGACCCTGTGCTCTTCATCATCTTCATTAATTACTCAGACACAGGACTGAAAGGGATACTGAGTTTGCTGGCAACACTAAATTGGGAGGAGCTGTTGACTCTCGAGGATTGAGAGACCCAGGAGAAAAACCTTGATAAATCAGAGGTCTGCGCAGTCACCAATCATGTGAAATTCAACAAGTGAAAATCCTGGATTCTGTACCTGGGATGGGGAAACCCTGGATGTATGCACAGACTGGGGATTGAGAGGCTGGAGAGCAGTGCCATGGAAAGGGACCTTGGGGTCCTGCTCAATGGCAATTTGAACATGCATCAGCAGTGCCCTGGCATCCAGGAGGGCCAGCCCTGTCCTGAGGGGCATCGGGCACAGCATGGCCAGCCGGGCAAGGGAGGGGATTGTCCTGCTCTGCTCTGAGCTGGGGCTGCCTCACCTCGAGTGCTGGTTTTGGGTGCCACAATGTATGACAGACAATATGCTATTAGGAGTGTCCAAAAGAGGGCCAGGAATGCAGTGAAGACCCTTGAGGGGAAGCTGTGTGAGGAGTGGCTGAGGGCACTTGGTCTGTTCAGCCTGGAGGAGACTGAGGGGAGAGCTCACTGCAGTACAACCTGAACACCAGGACTGTGCAGGATATGTGATGATTGAGCTCCATGGACCATCTTCAGTCCTGTAGCTAGAAAGGAGCTGATCTTGGTAGTGATTTTCAGGACCCAACAGTCACCTGTACAATGACACCAAGCCTTTTTCCTGCAGTGCAAGCAGAGGCCAGCTTGGGAGTTATCTGGAAGTATGATTCTTCATGCCAGCTGCACAAGGGGATGGTGAGTGACAGCAACGAGCAGGAACTTGCTTCTTCTCCAGCACTTTGCTAGTAAATGAGGCTGCAGCAGCCAAATACCATAAGGCCCAAGGTTCATCTGTTCTCCAGGCAGTGCTCCTCCCAGGCACACCTTCCTCTGTGACATCTCCTTGTGGGGCCACAGCAACATGCCCTACCCATAATAAAGGCATTATTCTAAATAATATTTCATTGTCATAAATGTTATTGCATATGGGTACTTTGTGCCATTTGGATATGTCACTGTTGAAATATTTTCTAATGCCCTTAATGATTAATGAAGGAAAAAACCCTCTTTTTGTTTTGTATTGTTTGGGTTGTTTTTAGTTGCAGGAAACAAAACAGCATTCCTGCTGCTTACAGGTAGGTTGTAAGACCTGCAAAATTAGCTACTAGAAACACTTTGCATTTGCAAAAGGCATTCCTGCTTTTTTTCCCCAGTATATCCTAGTGAATTTTTTAAATAATTGTAACCCCTTTGTAAGTATCCCACAGTGTGGTAGTGGCATTTTAGTCAGCAAGCTTTGATGGGAGGTGTTCTGGGGAATAGGCTGTTTTGGAACAGGATGACCTTCACAACCACATTTTTAGATGACCCTTGTGAAAACCGTTTTAAAACCTGTGTAAATTAAATGAGCTAATGTAGGAGTCTGCAGGAGACGATGGACTCACAGTCAGATGGGAACAAAGGCCACATGAGAGGAAATTCAACTTAGGATGCTAATTCACACCTATAAACTACTATGCACAAAACCAGCTGAGATTGAATTCCCTGCTCCTCTTTGTATGTTAAAGACATGACAAAAAATTTGTAGCAATAACAGTTTAATCACTCTTCAAGAAAGGCTCTTGGGGGAAACTGAGTGGGGGCAGGGAGAGAAAAGGAGAGTCAAGTTTAAGTTCAGCAGCAGCACCAAGAAGTCTGGCTATAGATGCCCAGAAAGGTGCTGCTGCCTCTGCTTCTGCTTCCACCAGTATTATGGTAGTGGCGGAGTCTGCTTCTGTTCCAGCAATGAAATGGAACATAATCAGTGATGAATCTTGCTAAAATTTCAGATTATTATTATTATTATTATTATTATTATTATTGCTCTCTGATAAACCATAAGCATGCCAGGCTCTCCAGCAAGCAAGCCCAGTGAATGCAGTTGATGTTAATCTTAAGTGATACATTCCTGGGTGTTCTTCAGCCTCCACACCAGCGTTTTCCTTGGAAAGGAGCAGGGTGCTTGAGAGAGGGTCAAGCTGCAGTCTGTCCCAACCCTGCACAAAGCTCAGAGACTTGTGGTGCAGGGGTGCCTACCAGTGACCTGCAGGTTGGTTCAACAGCTCCCCATTCCTCCTAAAATCTCACTCATCCAATCCATCCTTTCCATTTTTCCTTGAGAGATTCCCCGTAACTGCTTCACAGCTTTGATGCAAACACCTTTGTTTGAAATACAAAATGACAGCAGCAGATGCCTTCATAGACAGCAAAAGGCTTGGAGAAGGGCAGAGTAAATAAACAGTGAAAATGAAATATATAATATTGCCACACAGAGAGGAGCTTTCTCCTCAAAATGAAGCAATTAACATGTACGGACTCATTCTGCCGGGCTGGGAGGAAGCAGGAGGCACGGTATTTAAACAAATTGCCATGTAGCCCGTGATTACCATTAGGATTCATTCAAACCCAGGCATTCAGTAAAGCTTCTGCTCTGCGGCTGGCTCTGTGCTGCCTCTCTATCAGTACCTATTGTTTCGTAATCTCGCCATACTCGACGCTTTTTTTATCCCAACCAAGTCTGCCTTGTTTATTACCCTCCCCACTGACTAAGCCGGAGCACATTAACAATGCAGGGTTTCATTCGGCTCTTTCTCTCGTGTTAGCTGAAAGAGGAATGTCTTCTCCCCTAATTGCAGAGGATCTCTTCAGCTTTGCAATTTCTGCATTGAAGCTTGTTTAGGGGAAGGCGTGGGGCTATACATAAACCAGAGAACTCACTGGCAGGGCAGATAATTGCTCTTTCCCTCCCAGACAGCTCTGCACAGCCAAGGCTCTGCATGGCAGAGGGAACCTCACACGTGGCACAGCAGCCACGGGCTCTCCCTCTGTCCCCGGCACATGGCTTCTCTCTGCTCACACAGCACAGCTCAGGTGGGCTATCCAGGACTGGATCTGGCCCTTCCTGGCCATGCCCTGCCCAGGGGCAGACCCCATCTGGGGTGTGAAGCTGAGCGGGACAAGGATGTGCTGCCAAGTGTGCCTCTTGCACAGGCACCACCACTGCAGGCTTCCCGCTGTCTGATGTGGAAGGGAATCACTTTCTTGCGAGAACAGGGGGCATGTCACAAATATTTCCAGGTTTCTAATTTTTTTCCTCCCTCTGTTCTGATCTAGAACAAAAACCAACACCTTTTTGTTGCTTTAGGAGTATTGACCTGGCTGAGGAGGAATCTTGCTTCCCAGATGCCGGGGGAGCAGCCTGGTCTTCTCCAAGGAGCCCCAAACTTTGCAAGATCACTTTCCCCTTGGCACATCTGCCAAGTCCGCAGCACCCACAGTGTCCTGTGGCAGATCAGAGCTGTAGCACCAGGAATCCAACCCTACCCAAGCCTCAGCGTGCTCAAACCTCCCTTGGCATCTTCCCTCACCCTTTCTCCTCTTCATGAGTGTCTGTGCTTCCCAGTGTGGGTCGAGCACATCCAGCATCCCACTGCAGGGACATGCAGACTCACCATGGCTCCCTTCTCTCCTTCTGCCAGGAACACTTTGCAAAACCACTGGTCCCTTCTGCAAGAAAGTGGCCCCCTCTTCCACAAACCTCTGCCTCTTTCCTATTGAAACCTCAAAGTGATGTTTGCAGGAGGAATTTGGAGCATCACTCAGGGTGGATTAATCCAGTCAGAACTGGGCTGTTTCCCTTTCTGCATGCTGTGTTTCAAAGATGCACCCAGCACAGCCTCAAAGCCTCTCCACCCACAACAGAAGGGAAAGTGCAACACTAAGTACATAAAATGCAAAACTACCATAGACAAATACATATTTTGCATATAATGTGTCCATAAAAACAAAATTTATAAAAGATAATAGAAATCTGTACATACGCATGTAAAGCATTTATATATGAAACAGATATTAATATTACATAATGAACATGAATCTATATTTCTGTGCTGCATGCATTTATTTACATTTATAAAGATAAATTGTGGCTACACAATGTACTTGAGCCACTGCTTTTAGCTCAAACAAGACAGGGCAAAGAGGAAATGGCCTCAAGTTGCACCAGGGGTGGATACTAGGAAAAATTTCTTTCCCAAAAAGGTTGTCAGGCATTGGGACAGGCTGCCTAGGGAAGTGGTGGAGTCCCCATTCCTGGAGGTATTTAAAAGATGTGCAGATGTGGCAAGTGGGGACATGGTTTAGTGGGGTACTTGGCAGTACTGGATTAACAGTTGATCTTAGAGGCCTTTTCCAAGACAAACAATTCTGTGATTCTGTGTGCTCACCTGTGCTAAATCAGCAAAAATGCTGAGCTTTAAGGAGCAAGACTAAATCCAGATATCTAAGAAGGGTTTTTACCTTCACTTTGAGCCTTGAGAGGGCAGCGAGCTGTGCCAACCTATCCCTTCCTGTCCTAAAGCTGCTTGAGATTGTACAGGCAGATGAAGCCCCTAAAACAGAGTGAGAGAGGAAAATGTAATAATCAAAAAAGAAGTGTTTCAAAATTTCTGCTTTCTGAAGCATGCAGGCATACTAACAAGGACATCTAAAGCCTGTACTCTGTCCAGAATGGAAAGTCACTATAAAATACTAACAAAAGTGTCTTATCATCACCAAATGTTGATTTGCCCACTCCAAGCTTTCTTATCTTTATCCCTTGTTAATTTTGAAGTTATTTTCCATATTTTCTGTCCATCACCTGCAACTGAATTTCATAGCAATTAACTCCTCAGAATATATAAATTATGTTAGGGAAGCCTGAGAAATAAGCTCAGGTCATTCCTGAAGATGAACATTGAACAGCTAATGATTAATCATAATATGCACAATAATGAGGATGGTGATGGGCATTTGAAGACTAACATATGACAAATGATAGTGCACATATTCTTTACTCAGCCTTTTTGCTTTTTGTCTTGATACTTGTTTTGCTTCTTGGAATGTTAATATTAAGAAAGAATTAGCTAACTGTTTAAATTACAACTCCATCAGTGCAAAAGTATTGTGTTCCTGCAACTTGGATGTGAAAAAGATAAAAATAACTTCCTAGCTGTTATTTTAAAATATTTAAAGTAAAATAGTAAGCAAGTGTTAAATCAAACACTCCAGTACTGATTGACGTTAGGTTATCCAGGCTCAAAGAGATTTTTCTTCCTCGGATGAAATGAGCACTGCATTGTGGTGTTGCTGAAATGAGGGGTGGCTACAGTTCCTTTGGCACTACTGATTCCACCTGAGTTTAGC
Source organism: Dicaeum eximium (assembly GCA_013396995.1). Classification (NCBI taxonomy): domain Eukaryota; kingdom Metazoa; phylum Chordata; class Aves; order Passeriformes; family Dicaeidae; genus Dicaeum; species Dicaeum eximium. Next base: position 607,749 of record VWZP01005257.1, on the reverse strand, counting down.
TTTCAGCTTCCCAAATAACTTGTGCAATCTCAGCTCCCACAAGGGATTAACCTGCCACTCCACAGCTCAACATCTTGCTTGGAGCTGGCTCTTAGCATGAAACCCACAGCCCTGCACGAGCAGCAATGCTCCTCATCCCTGCACAAACCTGTCAGAGATCACCCAACCCGACTTCTCAGGACCTGGCTTGATTCATCACATCATTTCAGGAATCCATGTTTTTCCATAAGACTGTACTGCTGTAAACATCAGCTAGGAAGGAATTGCTCCAGGCTCCCCTGTGACGGCAGAAGCTTTAGAAACCCTCCTCCAACTTAAACCAGATTTGCCTTCTTCAGCACAAGGCTAATGGGATTGTAAGCAGTTAAATCCCTGTGACTTTCTCAGACCATGTAATTTTACATAGCCTTGCTCCTCCTCCTCCTTTCTACACCAAAGCCTTAAGATCACACAGTTTTCTTTCATTTCAACTGGAGTTTACTCAAAAGAAAAACAATTGTCAAATAACCTGCTGTGACCAGGCAGAGAGAAAAAGTGTGAGGGAAAAATACCCTGCTTTCCCCTTCCAAAGCAGTATCTACTCCTCCAGCCGATTACAGGTGTCAGGCTGCCTCAGGATCTCTTGGTGATTTTGTAGTGATCCATAAAGGAAACACATTACACTACTTTGAGCTGATAGGTTTATCCAGGCAGCTGAGAGATACACACATGCAGAGACACAGCCCAGGCCATGGTCCCCCTTCTCACAGCAGGGTGACTTTGCTGGGGACCTGGGATGGGCTCCATGATCCATGTCCTGCCTGGTGACCTGGGCAGTTGGAGCATTGCCTGGGCAGAGGCACCAGTGCTCATGGGGAGAAAACTTGAGAGGAGGTAATGCTTTCTAGGGCAGGATGTTAATCCATGGCAGTGTGAAAACCTGGAGAAGATCCTTTTCTTTTGGATAAACCACAAGTTCTCAGCTTATTGAAGATAAGAGACAGCATATAGTTACCAAATTAGGGTAAACTGGTGTGATTTTTGCATAACTTCGGTTTTTGTCACTCGAAGAAGAGGTGCAAACATACCGTAGCTTTTCCTGCTTTCTATCCCAGACATGCTGGTGTTTGCTGTGCACCAGAAACAAGACCTGCTTCCCAATGTCTTCCCTGAGATCAGCTCAGCTGCCTGAAGAATGGCACTAATAACTCCAAGGTTGCGGGTTTGACCCCCACATGGGTCACTCTCATAAGAGCTGGACTCGATGATCCTTGTGGATCCCTTCCAGCTCAGAATTCTGTGATTCTGTAACTCTGTGAGCTCACTTGAAATCCAAAGAGGTGAGCAGTTTGCCATGTCTGTCACCAGGAGACACTCAGGCACCGAGGCAGCAGCGCTGCTCCAAAGCCGCTCTGCTGTGCAATTCAGCGAGCATCGCCGCTTCCTTCACCTTTCCATTCTGTGCTGCGCCCAGAGCCACGGAGAATTTTAAGAGGATGACCTGCATCCCTCAGCAGTTTCCAAGGACACTTGTCTTTCAAATAATGGATTTGTGATTCATGGCCAATAATTTCGTGGTTTATGTGTGCTTTTCTGCTGGGTCAAGGATATTTAAAAAGTCTTTCACCCCACAGAGTGTGCATCTGTTTTAAGAGGCTGAAGGTGATGGGTGCAGCCCATACCACCCATGCTCCTTGCTCAGGCAGGCTGGCAGTGGCTAAGAGAGACCATTTAATCTTTAATCTTCCTACTTTCTCCCCAGTTTAAATCAATACCAAAAGCAGAGGGGATACTCTCGTGATTTGGTTTAAATCTGCTTCTGATCTAGGTAAATTGAGTTGAGATCAGGCGTTTTCTTGCCAAAGCATGTGATTTCTTACATATAGCCCCCATCATTTCAAGGAGAAGTTGAAGAAAGGAAAGGTACACAAAGGAAAAGCAACTATCCAGTAGTGACAAAGCCAGTCCTGTATTTCCTGAGGAAAATTGCTACAGGGACCCATCAGAATGGTCCATAAAAAAACTCCACACCAGCCAAACTCACCATGAAGAGACCCATGTGCAACTAAACTGGCTGCCCATGCCCTTTACAAGCCTGGTAAATCTAAAGACAAAATAAGATGTTTGGAAAATTAATTATTTGTTTCCTAATTGGGTTTTTTGCATTTCCCTGTGTTGGCTCCCTGCTCCTTGAGAAGCAATTTGTAGGACCGGGGCATGAGTTTGCTGAATCCTGCAAAAAAACCTACTGTAGATGAGAATGGTGAGTGTTTGGGGTGTGCCAAGGTGACAAAAAAGGGTCCCTGGTGTCACCAAGTTCACAGCAGATCAAGGAGCAGAGCAGACACTGTGCCTTTAGAGACAAACTGTAATTAAACCCATGGGGCAGCATTCAGAAAGGGACTGACACAGCATTACCCATTATTTTGAAGGGTATGTAGGAAAGGAAAGGTGGCAGCCAATTTAGGTCTGAACCAGTCCAACTTGTGGCCCCTGCTTCGTTAGCAGCAGGCATCTACTGTGGGGCTCCTCTCCATTTTTTGGCTTCTCACAGGTGAGTTAAAAAGCTGTTCCTTGGGCCATGGGCACGGCTGGCACTTTGACGAATCACTGCTGCAATAGACTGGTTTGGACCCGTGCTTGTGACAGTGACCCAGGTTGCTGCTGGTGTTTCACATGCCCATCACTGTGGCATCTTTCATCACCATGACTGCCCTTTGCAGAGGTCTCCTGCTGATCTGCCAGAAATGCAACCTGGGTAGCAATTAAGGACACTTGATAAAAAGCATCTGCCCTCTAATTCATTGTGTCACTTCTTGGCATCCTTTTGTGGAGGGAACTGAAATATAGATGCTAAATAATACTCACTATGAGGCATTTATTACTTTTTTAATGCTATAAGTAACATCCAAAAACTATAGCTCCAAATAACATGCATATCATCAAAGATGTCTAAGAGGCAAAGTTTTATTAGCTGCATTTGTTTTCCTGTATTGCATTTCTACTAGATTTTAAAAATGTAATCATGTTTTACTCTGGTCCCTACCAATATAGGTTTCTAATGATCTGACCAGAAATCTCAAAGTTTCTGCCTAAACTGTTAAATGTAAAAGTTAAATGTAAAAGGAAGATGAAGAGTGAATGGTCTTCTTTCCTCCTCATAATTGCAAGGATTTCCCCTCCAGCTTTAGGACGCAAATGTATCTCCCGGTGTTTGATACTACTCAAAAATGTAACTGTAATTATTAACAAACCACCACCAGCACCTAGCGACAGTCTGAAGAGAACCCCAAATGTATTATCTACCAAACCAGGTATTTACATCTGACTGCACCTCAGTCTTCTGAGATTCTGTAGTAAGCAAAAGATGCTTATTCTGGCACTTTCCCCAAAGCAACCTACCAGGTTTCAGATATTACAGCCATCAGTCAATGCAGGTTGAGCATATTTGCAGCAGAGACCCCCTGCACTGCTGTCAGGGCTGTAAGATTAAATTAAAAAGCACAGTTATCTTTTGTAGCCTGGAGCACTGTTATCTCTTCAAACACAAGGAAGCCCTATTCCTTTTACACTGACAGAGCAATGCCAGGGACTCACCAAGTATGCTCTATGCAACACTTTAAAAATATTAAAATCTGTGGCACTGAGATAATTATCTGAACTTATTATGTGGAAGAAATCTGGCAGGAATTTTGGTAGATCTGGCAATGATTTTCTGCCAGGGAAGGAATTCCCTGTAGCCAGCAGGGAGGCTTTCAGTTTCTCATCCACTTGGCCTCCCTCTTGTTTTAATATGAGCTTGCTGAGTGCTGACAAGGGACACGGTGATGTGCAGCTCAGCATTTCATAAAGCCAGCAGCGCGCCTGCCGAGGGCAGGAGGGAGCACGTGGGTCTGACAAGGGGGTTCCTGAGGGCACCCACCCAGCAGTCCCCCCAAACAGAGTCCCCTGTCACTACCATTTTTCAAAGTGGATGAAGGAGGCTTGCAGGGCTTTGGGGTTTACCGCTGTTGTTTTCCCTCACTGCTTGTATTTACCTTGGCAGATGGGGAAATTCTGATCCGTGTTGCTGAAGGTTTGCTGGAGGGTTTCTGGGAGGCCCTGGTGGTTTCTCAGTTAGTAGCTAGCTGAGGGCAGGAAAAACAGACTGGGAAAAGAAAAAAGACCACCACAAATGCTTTTCTCCCTTTTTCTCTTTCTCCCATGGATCAGTTCTCTGACCTGATTCACGACAAGCCTGCCAACCACCCACACTGCACATGGCAGGGGCCTCGGGGAGCGGAACCAGCCCTTGTGCCTGAGACTGGCAGGAGGGATGCCAGCCCAAAAGGCAGCACCCCTCTCCTCACCTAAAACAATTGGTGTGAAATACCAATTTCAGCTAAATTTTAGTAGCCACACCAGGCTGGCTGACACCCAGTTCAACTGAGCCAGATTTTACATCAACTGCGTTGAATCATCGTAAAACTATCTGCAAACAATTGCTTGCAAAAGGCTCCCTCCCCTCTCAATTAGTCCACACTCACATTTTTTGCTCCCGCTATGTTGTCATTGTCATGTTTTAGCTTAGATAGAGCATTGCTAACACTCATACTGCTGGAGGTTGCACTTTAAATCCACTGTTTGAGACAAGCAGTGAAGTAGGAACTACAGCACTCCTTATTAGTTTTCTTTTGCCCCCTCCCCTCCCTCCTGGGTTTAGCCTGAAGACAAAGCCAAACTCAAGACCAGCTTAGCTCAATCCCTGCTGCTGGAAAACAGCAGCTGGTGAATCTGTTTTACCAGTGGGTTGGATGTCCCTATCCAGGATGACACCATGTAGTGGTGGATGCTGAAGACAGGGATGGCAGTCATCTGCAGTGATGTGTCCCATGCCAAGCTTGGAGTTAATGGGCCCCAATCTCCTCCAGCAGGAGCCTGGCAAGTCCAGTGCAGCACCTGGCATTGCCCCATCGTGGCCAGTGAGCCATGAGGCCTCAGTCACCTCATTCAAGTCCCATGGGATGCTTGGGATGCCCTTGTTCCAGCTGGCCTGCGAGAGTCAAGCAAGGGGCTGAGGACACTCGCCTTTAAGCAAGCGCGCTCGCAGCTGGTGAGATGTCATCGTAGCGAGTGGCTGTCATCACCCGCTCTGCTGGTTGTGATAATAAAAAGAGACAATTTAGAGTTGTACAGCTCCAACTGGGAGTGTTTCCCAGCTGTGTGTGCTTCTCAGCCATGCCACAGCTTTGCTCTGGGTTGAGCAGAGCTTGAAGTGGCTCAGCCGGTGCGACATGAAAAGATCCTGTCTGGAGCTCTGCAGGCTGCTCGCTGCTCCCTGCCATGCTGCTGGGATCTCTTGGACCCCCATGCAACCCATGGTGATTTTGTCTTATTGCCACAGCCCTGCACCTGCAAGCCCTGTAATGACAGTCTGCTGTGAAAAGTAATGGCCACCAGCGTGAGAATCACCTTCTTTTTCCATCTCTCTTCCTATTCCTGGGCTCTTGTTCTCAGGTTACATTAGAGAACACACCAAAATCATAGAATCATTTATAGAATCATAAAATCATTTAGATCAGAAAAGACCCCTAAGATCATCGAGTCCAACCAGCAGTAACTTTGAGTGGGTCAAAAAAATCCCCAAAATCCCTATATACTTACCATGGGAAATTTGTTTGCAGAGAGGTGACAGATGTCAGCAGAGAGGATGCTTAGGGGAGGACTGTCCTCTGAAGACCTCCTGTACCTTCTCCTCCCAGCTGGTCATGGAGGTGAGCTTTCCTTTCTCTCTTGTTTCTCTCCTTTCATTTTTTTTACCTTTTCCAAAGAGTAGCTGTTATCTCTGGAGCCAATGCACGTCGCCAGCTACAGACCCCGTGAACAAAGCTTTGTGTGGGTCCAGCTGTCTCAACATCCTCCACACAACGACCTGGGTGAGACTGTGAGCAGCTGAGCACCAGCCAGCAGGTGAGCAGCAATGGTAAATGGTGCCCAACTTCCCGAGGGACTCTGTGCCTGCAGCTCCTGGCATTCCTGCACAGGGATCACACAGGAGGCAGATTCCAGAAGTGATGCAGAGTTGGGCAACCAGGAAAGAAACTCCATGTGTTACCTGTTGGCCTGCAGGGAGAGATTAATCCAGTGCCAGTCCTGCTGGAACACCCTCAAAGGACTAAATGGAGGTCCCTCAGCATGGCAGAAAGCCATTCTTTACTCAAAGTGAGTAAAGAAAGTTACTGTGGGGTTGATTCTTCTCAGGCAGCACCAAAGATGAAAACAGATTTCTAGTCTTAACCAAAACAACTTATTTTGATTAACAGCTCCAGTTCAAAGGGGGAACATATGGTTATCCAAAATTAAGCTAGAATATATTTTTCTCCCTCTCCTCTTCCGTGACACCATTCCAGTGGTTCTTCACTGGGAAGAGTGATGCTGTATGGGTCCCCAGTGCATGTACACCACATCAGGTATCATTAGAAAGCCATTCAAAGGGGTGAATGCATATCTGCTTTAAAAAGTGACAATATGAAAATGTCACTCTCTCACTTGACACATCTGACCAAGCAGAGCGTATCTTTATGTGCACTTGGAAAATTGCTGTTTACTTTCATGACTGAAACAAAACCCTCGCCCCACAAGCACACACTGTTACGCTTATCTTTATGCATACGTGGCATCTGGTTTATTCAGTCAAAATAGCTGTGCACATTGTTATTTTCAGGCTTTGAGAAGCTATTGCCATGGGGACTGAAGATCCAAATAGATCCTGAGATCAGATCACAGGAGGTTTTAAAATAAAATTGCCACTTTTGCCAATAATCATGTGAAACCAGCTTCAGTGTGTAAGCACAGAGACTCACCACCTTGGTGACTCCTTACAAATCATAGTTACTGAAACAAGAAGGATATTCCATATTGTTCATAGCAGCCTGGTACCAAATGTATTTTCAGGATTTAAATATACAGAATATTTTCTCAAAGGAGAAGGAGATGGCAGTAGCCAGCTGTAGAGGATTTGTGTTGGTACCATAACCATAACTCCAGCTGAATTTTTTTCCATCAAGGAACACAAAGTCAAGATCTTGTTCCAGATTCACATAGAACTGCACTTGTTACTTTCTTATCTCTGCAGGAACACAAGCTATTACACAGAGAGAGAGAGAGAATATGCATATGTATAAAACTATGTATAAAAATATATATAAATATATGTGTATTAACTTCTAGTGGAGCAGAAACTAGAACTTGTTTTGCAGAACAGAAGTCACTGGAATCTGCCTCTACTTCTGTGTAATCTCTACAGTGAAGCAATCTCAAGCTGTGCTATCAGCTCTGGCAAACAAAGCGATGTCAGGGCAGGTTAATACTTGGATATGGGAACGTGAAAGAAAATCCGCCTTTCTAAGGATGCTGTAATCAGAGCTGCATTAACCAGGGACAGAAACAGCCTGCTCTGCTGGGTGCAGGGAGGCACTGCTTGCCCAACAGGCACACAGTGTGCAAATGCATGTTGTGTTGCTGGGGCCAAGGGAGAGGGGTTAGGGGTGGGGTGGAACCAGAAGCCCCCCAGATCCACCTCAGTAAATCTTTGCCTTTTTGGTCATAATTATTGTCATTAAATTGCCTTTGCTTACACACAAAAAAAAAAATCTTAGTGTGAGTTAGTGAAATCAGATCAAATCCAAGTGAAGGCTTTGGTGTGACTGCAATTCCACTTTTGAGATACTTCTGCCTTTTTTCTGCAGTGCAGATGTAAGTCCTTCAGCTCTCAGCAACTGTGTTTAGGGGAAAGAGTGTATTGCTAACATGCACCAAAATCTGAAACAGGTCATGCTCTGTGATGGTGTGGTGGGTTGATCCTGGCTGGACTCCTCAGTGCCCACCAAGTCACTTTATTACTCTTCCTTCTCAGCAGGATATGGGGAGAAAAACAGGACAAATTTTCATGGGTTGAATTAAAGACAGGGAGGGATCACACACCAATTACTGTTGTGGGCAAACCATACTAAACTCAGAGAAATTAATTTATTGCAAATCAAATCAGAGCAGAGTAATGAGAAATAAAACCAAATCTTTAAAACCAAATCTTTGAACGCCTTCCGCCCACCCTGCCCTTGTCCATTGGGTCCATCTCGTAGCTGGCTGGCATTGGCTCTGTAGGACACAGGGGAAACTTCTGGCAGCTTCTCACAGCAGCCACCCCTGTAGTCCCTCTGCTGCCGAAATCTTGCCATGGAAAGCCAGCACAGATGGTAATGTGCTGGCTTTTCACATCTGTGCTAGCTAAACACATCTGACTACGGCTGATCAAACCACTCTCTCCTGTTCTGGTGTTAGCTATTGTGTATCACTCATCACCTCTTCAAAGCATCGGCATCCCAGCACCATGGTGTTTAGGAAGCTCTCAGTATGGCTTCTCACTATCGTTCTGGAGCTGATCAAGGTCACCCCAGCCACAGAGCTCCAAACCTGCTGTTAGGTTATTTCAGAAGTGATCCTCCAGTGCCACCAAATCAGAGGCTACAAGAGAAAAACCATCCTTTTTCCTCGTGCTGACAAAAAACAAGACCTTGTCTGATATGCAGGGCCAAGAGTTGGACTTGATGATACTTGTGGCTCTGTTCCAACTCAGGATATTCTATGGGTCTATGAAACTTCTCATTGCTTGGGGTTGTCAGCATAAGGGGGTTTGCAAGTTGAGACCTGACCTCACAGCACTCCAGAGACTTTATGTGTTCACTAAAATGAGGTTGTCCTGTCTGGATTCTCTTTGAGAGACCAACCAGAGCCAACCAGGGCTCTTCTGTCTTTAATGGTCCAACTGAAGCCCTGAGGTGGCTGTACAGGCTGGTCTGCAGAAGCTTGAATAATTCTGGGGAGGACAGGCCATGGGCATGTGTCCTACCAGCTGTGAGGAGTGGGCTGTGGTGACAGAGCTGCCTGTCCCTGCTGAACCTCACCAACGCCAGGCCTGGGCAGCACACCCAGCTCTGAACTGTCCATCTTGTGCACACACTGTGACCACACAGACATGTGCAACACCAGCACCCTGCTGCAGGTGATGCTGACAGCTGTCTCCATGATCCCAGTGGCCACCTCCTCACAGATGGAGAGCAGCAACCTTCATCTGGCCCATGACTCTTGCAGGATGCAGTAGAGGAGCTTTGGGAAGCTGATGTGGTCCTACAGCTCCCAAGACAGGCTTTCCCTCAACCACTGTGACATTCTCCACTTGCCACAGTTTCCATAGCTTGCAGGAAGACTTTGAGGAGCCCTTCTGCCCAGACAATGCAGCAAGACAGGGAATAGGAAGAGACATGGCAAGAGACAGTGATTCTCACACTGGTGGCCATCATGTCTCATGGGAGAACATCATAGCAGGGCTTGCAGGTGCAAGGCCATGACAGTAAGACAAAACTCCCAATTACGCCAACTGAATTATCCACTTTGAAATATAAATTAAGAGTCATCCTGTGGACAGTCACTTCCAGGTCCTCAGGGACCTTTTCTGTAAATTGCAATCCTTTAATATCTCCTTCAGCTACAATATCACCTGTGCCAGAGATTTTCTGGTCCTTTTTGGCTCTGGAACTGGGCTTCAACCAGTGCATTTCCAGACTGCCTGTGCCAAAGGCTGTGGGCCATGGGGAAGACTGGCCAGAGTCATTTCTACAAAATGTTTTTTATAGAAAAAACAGTAGCCCATCAGGTTTTGCTGTCTGTGGCACAGCTCAGCCCAGCCCAGCCCAGCCCAGCCTCCTGAGCACCTGCACCTCAAGGCCAAAGCCAAGAGGGTGGTGGATCCATGGCTCTGCAAACAGTATCTCAGAAGCCCTGCTTGGATCCTCTGGGCAGGATGACACTCTGGCTCCTGATCATCATCTTACTTAAATTTGGAAAAGCTGGTGTGAATATCCGTGACCTGTCAAGTTTTGGTGGCTGCCTAGAGCTCAGACATGGAGAAAGGGATGTCTTCAGCTCTAGGTGGGTGTCCCTGCCCTCAGCACATCCCCCTCCTCCTGGGCTTGGGCTGCCTGGGCCCAGGGCCAGCTTTGACAGTGCAGCTGCCTGGCCTTGAATCAAAGAGCTGTTTGAGAACAAGCTGTGAGGAGCCTTGGCAAGGACTCACTGCCCTTATCGCAGGCACTGTTTTTAAGCAGGGCTTTTGCCCTTGGTCTCTGCCTGAGCTACATTGCAGCTATCCCTGTACCTGGCCATAAAGCTCCCTGGTCTGGACCTGGACATGACCTGGGACCTGCCTCAGCTCTTCTTGCTTGGGTACCACAGCAGAAGATCCTTGCCCATGAAGCCCCTATTTCATGCCCACCTTGCTGTCACTCCCAACAGCAGCTCACCAGCTCTTCTGTGGAGCTACCTAAAAACAGGAAACAATAGAAGATGAGAAAATATTGCATACTCTGGGATTTCCTCTGAGAATAGCAGAGAAGGAAAGTGATGCTCTTAACAAGAAGGAGCAGAACCTAATTCTCCTAGTTAAAGCATGGACAAAGATGCTGAGACAGCAACTCGGCTCAGACAGAACACAGAGAACCTATGATTAACCAAAGGTTTTACAGTTCCTCCTTCACTAACAAAGTCCCCCAGATTCTGAAGATGATAGCAGACTATCCAGCTGCTCCCTCAATGCTTCTGTTCCTCATCTGCAGATAATGAGGCATTTGTTAATCCTGACCCTGGGCTGTTCACTGGTTCTCCCAAAGCCAGCCTCATGCCAGCTCCCTCACCAGCTCTTTGTGTTGCCCCAAGAAGTGACTTCTTCCAGCTGAAAGGGCAGCTCTCTGGGACTGGTCCTGGCACGGAGATACTGAGGAGGGCCCTCATTTCCCTGAGCCCTTTACCATTCTGCACAGCTCCTGAGACCCACTGGAGCTGCTTGTTTTTTTTGCAAGGTGCCATTGACCATGCTGCCTATGGCTAGCGGGATAAGGTGCTCTGCTGCACTGAAGTATTTCAGACTGCCAGGTCTGACACTGCTAAAAGACTGGGAAACAACATCAGAGAGCCAATTTGATGAGATGCACAACCCCACTGCAGCCAGAGAGTGTTTCCTTGTGGGCATCATCCAAACCTATGGCTGGAATATTCTTCCAAAAAAGCAGCTGTTTTCACCCCAGACTGGAGTCTGGCACAAGGTAATCTGCCTCCAGGGTGGGTGACCAGAGAAGGGACAAAGCAGAAAGAGGACAACCAGGCGACACCCATAACCTACTGCTTTGAAACTGGAGGACCACACTGTACTCTGGGACAACTGAGGTGTCAAATTCACACTGACATGGTTCACTGAGCACTGATTCTCTGCTGTGAATGTAAGGACTGTTGTGGGTCAGACCAAAAGCATGTCTGAATAAGAATTCAGTGAGACTGTTGTATCTCCAACAGTCACCAGTAAACAGATGTATTAAGAAAAGCATAAAAATAAGGAAAAAAGTGATACTCACCCCAGCACTTTCCTAGTGTTTCAACTGTTTTCAGCTTAGGGATTTCCTGACCTGGAGGTTGTGGATTTTTCTACACAGCAACTTACCATGGGCTTCTCTTCAGTGGATCTATCTCATGTCTCCTGGAGTGCATGTTACCTCTTCACTCACACGGCATTTGTTGGCAGCCTTTGACAGAGCTGGAGTGTCTACCAGGATTAAGCTCACTCATTACTAAGCCATAGTTGCAATGAGGTAAGAACATAACTCTTTTCCTATGAAGACGAATTTTTTTACCTCAGTGATGAAGAGAACTTCATATGCATTAATGGTCTCACCAAAACAGTACATGTACCTTAAGGGAAAATGAGTGTCAGAGGCATTGCTTTCATTTAATTCATGTGTTACACATCCCTTTCTGTAAGAGAGCAACACCCAACGGGACGCTGCTCAGCCAGTTGCTGGAGAGCTGTACGTGCAGTGGGACAGCCACAGAGGGTCTGGGCAGGAACCCCAAAAAGGGTCTGAGCCTGTGCCAGTCACGCTCTCTCTAGGGGTACTAGAAGGCAAGGCATGAAAATCTGCTGAGAGTTAGAAAGCACACGAACAGTGTGGATTTTGAAGGGCAAAAAGGCTTTCTCTCGCTCTGCCATGCCAGTGGTGACACGTGGTTACAGCCGTCGTTCATCCCAGGTCAGAGGTGCTCGGGTGTCCCATTTTGAGGAGGGCAAGCAAGGCACAAGACCTATGGTGATTTGACATGTGGTTTGTAGCCAAGTGAGCAGCAGTGTTTCAAGATGATCCCACCTTGCCAGCCACTCCGCTCCTCTCCTGGGGAGGCATCCATACCTCCCCAACCTAAGGTCTTGGCTTCAGCTGCCCATGGCTGTGAACAGAGGCTGAGGAGCTGACACGTTTTATTTGTCTCTTCTGCCTCGCCTTCCAACATGAATTAGCAGGGTGGGACTGCATCTTAAAGCAGTGCACCTAAACCTCTCCAGTCCTTCTTGGAGGGATTGCCAGGTAGAACATGACTCAGGTTCATTATATTTTTTTCACATGCTGGTTTTCTTGCAGCTCTATTGACTGGTGGATACAGACAAAATCGCTGACTGCAAAAGAACAAGTGACTGGCAACCACAGGGTGAGTGGCCTCTGAGTCTGCCACTGCAGGTGGACTCCTGAGCTGACCACGTGCTCTTCCCAAAATTTAGCAATATTCACTATGCTGATCCAGTTTTGCTGGAGCCAACAGGTCATCCCAGAAACAAGCACTACTCAACTTCATCCAGTAATGGGACACCTGAAAAGTTCTTATTGCCCCATATCTTTGAATTATGAAAGATCTTTCCTCCACATAGCTCTATAAGCTACAGAGTTTATGTTGTCAGGGCACTGAAGGCACCCACAGACCTCGGGGGTCCTAAATACCCTCTTTTGCTCCCCTTCACCCTTTCCCATCACCCAGCCAGGACACCCAGTGCCCACATTTGGGCCAGGGCTGCAGTGGAGCTTGGGACTGGCACCACTGCAGCATCCCTGGGGCAAGGGATGGAAATGGAGCACGGGGAGGCTGCTCAGGGTCAGTGAATCCTTTAAATGTTCTCATGGCCCTGACACATATCTTGCAGGTCTTTGCAACATGAACACATTGATATGAAACTCATGGTGATGAAGAACGGCCACCCAGATCCACATGGTTTGTTCTGTTTTCAAAGCAGCAAAGTACTCATTCCTTATATTTTAGTGCTGTCTGTTAATTTCAGTGCCAAAAAGTAGTATTTGCTCAACTGCATCAAAATGTTTTGTCTAAGTACATGCAGCTTCAGTTACCAAGAGCTCCACCACAAAGCTTTATTCAGGCAGTAAAGCTAAGCAAACTTCCAGGTAGCTCTGCCTAAAAGGTGTTCAACCCCTGAGTGTCTACCAGGACTAATGAAATGCACTATAGAAACTCTGAAGGGCTTATATCAAGAAAGAAATGGGAAAGAAAAGACCAGTGAATCTGTAAATCCTATCTAGTGGGATGGGTGTAGATTTATGGATTGGTAAATTGAGTTATCCCAACCTGGAGACACGTGATTATTTAGTTGCAAGTTTTCCTTTCACCTCTCAGTTTATGCTGAGTGGTGCTGAACAATAATCTTTTGTTCATGGTAAAGGTGACCAATTCCTCCAAGGGAGAACAGATCCTGCCCAGCAGGGATCTTATCAGCATTGCTCTGCTGTCCTACCCAGCCTGAGACAGCCACAGCTGGCAGCTACAGCCACCTTCCTCCGGGGGTAAAACAAAGTTCTCAGCTGCTGAATCTGCTTTAGCTCTTCTGAAGACAGCTGGAGCCAATTTTCCTTCAAACGTGCAAGTGACAGAGCCTAGAAGCCATCTCCAACAAACGGTGGCCACACGGGTTGTGCCTTTTTGGCTCTGCCTGCTTCTGACTCCTCCTCCTCTTTCACTCCTAGCAACAACGATGCAGCACGCTTGGATAAAGCTGTTGGGAAAAGGCACGGAGGAGTGGGCATTGGGAGTGGAAACTACTTGGAGACAAGAGATGGAAGTGCTGTATTAATCTGTCAGATAAGAACATTTGGCATGCAGCTCAATGACGGTGAGGGAGAGCATTCGTCTTCCAGATTTTTACTCATCTCCATCAGGCTGCAAGCCTTGTTTTGCCAGAGCTGTGAGGTACAAGTTACAGTCACTTGAATGATCCAAAGAGGGGTTGGGAGAAAGCAAATAAAAAGCTGAGCTGTCAATTAGAGGGAGAGACTCTGAAAGAGCTCTGTGAAAATTTTATATATAGCTATGAGGATCTGTTGCAGAACCTGATGTGGTATAAGATGAGCTAAGTTTGAACTTTACATGTTTTTATTATTTTAGGGTTTTGGTTTTCTTGGATAATACTCTGCTTTATGCAAGGTGTGAGATCACTGCTTACCACTGTCTACAACTCACCCACATACATCCTCTTTCCTACCCTGAAAATCCCAGGTGTGACTTCAGGGCGCTGTATTTGACCCGAACTGCTGTGCCCGGGCTGCCATCAATCTGGAGGTGCTGGGTCTGGCTGCAGTCTGTCCAAACGCTCCCAGAGCTGCACGTGGGGAGTCGCAGTGCAATGATTTTGACAGTCTGGGGACAATTTGTTGGGCTGGCAGAGCCCCTTTGTGCTCTGCATTAGAGGAGCTACAGACCCCAGCTGCCACAACCACGTGTGGTATGAAGGGCACGTTGGCAAAACACTGGATTTGCTTTTTCCAGGCAGGGCTTACTTGCATGCCGGACTCACCAAGGGGGACTCGAGGCTTCCCAAAACACCCGGATTTCTTAGGTGCAGTCATGAGGAGCAGAGGGAGCTGCAGAGCAGACCCAGACACAGCCTTGGCTGGCAGAGCTGCCTGAGGCCACTTTGTGCATTCGCCCTGGCAGTGGGGTCACCCCAGAGTGCCTTTGGGGGGACAAACCCACAGCGAACAGGACCAGTGGAATCCTGGGATGCATTAGGATGAGCATTGCCAGTGGGTCAAAGGAGGTGATCCTGCCCCTCTACTCAGCCCTGCTGAGGCCACATCTGGAGTGCTGTGTCCAGTTCTGGGGTCCTCAGCACGAGAGAGACAGGGAGCTCCTGCAGCAGGTCCAGAGGATGGTGACAAAGATGGTTGAGGGACCGGAGCATCTCTCCTGTGAGGAAAGACTGAGGGAGCTGGGCCTGTTCAGCCTTGAGAAGACATGACTGAGAGGTCTCATCAATGTCTATGAGGAAGTGAAGGGAGGATTCATCCTTTTCAAAAGGATGGAGCTGCTTGATGGTGCCGAGCGATAGGAAAGAGGCAATGGGCAGAAACTTATGCACAGGAAGTTCCACCTGAACGCGAGGAAAAACTTCTTTACTGAGTGAGTGACCACACACTGGAACAGTTTGCCTGGAGAGGAGACTCTGGAGTCTCCTTTGAGATACCAATTTGGACACAATCCTGTGCCATGTGCTATAGGCTCGCCTTGCTGGAGCAGGGAGGTTGGACCAGATGTCCCACTGCAGTCCCTTCCAAGCGGGCCTGTTCTGCGATTCTGTTTGCACAGTACCGTTAGGCCCTCGGTTCTCCCGGAGCCCCGGAGCGCCCGGCGTCGAGCTGGAACCCCCGGCCGGGCCGCCGCTCCACGTGCGGAGCCGCCGCCC
>VWZP01005257.1:578584-591853 GCA_013396995.1 Dicaeum eximium | reverse complement strand
GAAGGGTTGGCGCGGCCGGGCCGCCCGCGGGCTCCTCCGCCGCCCGCCCGGCTCGCCGGGGCCCGGGCAGCGCCGGCGGGATGCGGCACCTTCTCCTCCCGCGGCGCTCCCCGCTCCCAGCCCGGCCGCCTCGCCCTCCTGCCCGTGTCCGGGGCTCGGATGGGGCCTCGGACAATGGTGCCGGCCGCCTTTTGTGCCGCCCCCGGGGCGGTGGCGGTGGCGGCCCTTCCGCCGGGGCTCGGGGCTGCCCTGCCCTCGCCCCGCGGTGCTGCTGCCGCACACGGAGGGAGGCCTGTGCTGGTGCCGGGGACCGCTCCCACGCTCTGGTGAGCCTTGTTACAGTGTGCTGTGCTGGCCCGTTTTGTTCCTTGTCTTATCGTGTATCAACTCCTTCTTTCTTTTCAGTTTTCATGTTTTATTTTCAAATGCTGGTAGGCCTATCACTAATGGTTTGCTGGGCGTCTCCGTGTAAATGGTAAGGAGTGAGGTGCTCGGTAAGGCTAATGGGGTAGTAGTTTACTCCCCCGAATTTGAGAGTTTCAGGGTTATTGGGAGCTTATTCCCTAGAGATGTTCCAGGGGTCTTCGAATCTGCGTGTCCTTATCGGACACATCTTCAGTTCTACTCGCAATTGAAAGAGGAAATCCCAAATCTCGTGCTTAAGTTTCTTTAATAGGAAAGGAAGGGGGAGGGAGCTCTGAAATCAGGCTAGGATTGAAATCGGCTTAGGATTCGCTAGAGTGAAAACCTAAATATGTATCAGATTACTTTGACTGCACCTGAGGGTGTTTTCCATGCTTCTGTTGATATTATCACTTAACTTTTGTAATCAGTAGACTGGAATTTTAGTAATCTGAAAGCACATTTTGTATTTTTATAGAATTCACACTTCTGCTGCTATTGTTTGGGTGGAGATAATTTTATGCGGGTCAGGCTTAGCAGCAGCAGTGTCTTTAAGATGACATTCACAGTGCAAAGTAATATTTGATTTTTATTTAAGTCTGCAACGGTGAATCTTTCTGACAGAAAATATTGCACGTAAAAAATATGATAACTTCAACGCTTCTGGCTAACATTAGTAAATGCTAGAAAGTAACTAAAAATTGCCCATCCTTCTGTTTAGCAGTTGCTTCTCAGGGTAAGGAGGGGGCGTGGTGCATTTCTTTTTCCCCTTCTCATCCAGTGAGGCTCTTCCTGCTGCTCCTCATTCATTTTGTCCTTGTCTCATCTCTCTGTATTGGTTACCGGCTTTGTTGCTGCTTTCTCAGTCACTGGCCTGAATCCATCAGAGCTCTAAACAGGGAAAGGTTAGGTATGTTCATGCCTGGTGTGAACTGATCTGTCATCCACGCTTGCTTATATTATAGCATGCCCAAGACTGGGGGAATTGAATATCTGCCTTCCTGGGGAGGAAGGAGGGAATGGCCTGCCTAAGCTTTGCTGAGATTACTTCTGCCAGACCAGCTGAGGTGTAGCTTAGCTCTCATTTCCCCCTGAAGGGGAGTAATTATTTTGGAGTGGTGTATTTGCTCTGCAGGAGAATCTATCCCTAGGGCTGTCTTGCAGTGTGCTGACTGATTTCCTCTCTGTGGCTGAGCCTAAGACTGGTGCAGAGCTCCAGTAATGGTAATGTAGTTAAAGCTGTCATATCTGCTTTTGAAAAGGGTTAAAACTTAGGTAACATATTTATTTTACCTCTGCATTTTATCTATTTGTTAGTGTATTTTAAAGTTTTATACCCATGGAGATATGCTAAAATGAAATTTAGGTTCATTTAAAGGACTTTTAAAGATTGGAAATATTTCAGTGTCTTTCAAAAGAACTTAATTTGTATTAAATGTCTGAGATTTTCTACTAAACCTCCTTTTTGACTCTTTTCTGATCCAAGTATTTAAAAGTTCATGTTAGAAGTACCCTTCTGGAGTAAACTTTATCTAACTTAAGCCTATAGAAGTAAAACAATGTAAGTTAAGTTTAGGGTGGAGAATGAATGAGCACAGCAGAGCTATATAATTACCATTAGTTACTGTGCCTCTCTTGAGAAACTGGCACACAGACTGACCTGCTGATTGCACAGATTCTCTGTGGAGTGAAAGTTATCGGCTCTTCACAAAGTATTTGTTTTATAAATCAAATATACCTAATTCCCAACTGTCAGCAATTAAATACACTTGGTTTGCTCCCTGTACTGCAATAAAGAGTTTTACATAGAGATCCTGCCTCCAATTTTCTGTACTCAGCTTTGGAAATCAGGAGGCATCAGTGCTTTCATTGGCATTGATCTAAATCTTCTCATTTTGTCAAATTCCACCAAAGAGAAATGAAGTGTTTAGGATGATGGCATAATAAATCATGGCCTGATACCTAGATTATATCCTCTGGAAAATTTAAAATATTCAAAGCTGTACAGTCTCTGTTTCAGTTTGAAAACAGTGGCAGTTGAGTCACCTTCTGCCTGGAAAGAGTCATTGCCTTTGAACACATCAGGCTTGAACACATTCTTTAGTAATCTTCCTTTGACTGCTATTAAATACTTGTGAGTTACTATTGATCCCCTCTGGGTACAGAGGGTTCTGGCAGACCAAAATACTTACTCCTTTAATTTGTAGTTAACTCATATTTTATTACTGGGTTTGCTGGGCCGTATAATTGTCTTTGCTTTTTCTTAATGCAGCTTTAGGGAAAACAAAAGATGAGTAAGTACTTTTAGATTTTGTTATGTACCTCATCCAGCTTCTCATTGTGCTTTTCTAAGAGCAAAGGAACATACCTGTTCAGCAGAAATCAAAGCTTCTGGATCTTTGACCTGCACAGGTTCATTCTCCTTTTTCTAATTTCAGGTTTGGGTGGAAGTTCCATACCTCTTTGTTGTCTTCCTCTTTTAGGGAGGTAGAGTTGTTGATACTGAACTGGAATTCTGATTTTGGGGTATTAATATTCAAAAAAAATTTTAGCCCTCAAAAGGGATAATGGCAAAATATAATGCTAGAAATTAAGTGTTCTTCACTTAATGAGTTCCTGTTCTTTCTTTTATTAGTGAGATGTTTATATTTTTATAGGTACTGACATGTGATTAGCAGCAGACAGTGTTAACCTCAACCTGCAGAGCTGATCAGTAAGGAGCCAAGATACTCATGGCTTCATCTGGGCAAACAACTGCCAGTTCTCTCCTCACACCTTCTGAATTCCATGTTCTCAGGAGATGGGAAAGAGGTTTTTGAATTGTTACACATAAAATGAGAAGGCTTTCCTGGGTGCATTATGGGCATGAGTCTTAAGTCTTAGTGATTTTTTTTCCCCTAAATATCCAGCACTGATTATTCCAGTGCAGTTGAGGCTTTTTGCAGTTCTTCAGCTTCAGTCTTTGTTTAGTAACATCCTTCTTAGCATTATTTACTGCTTCAATGTCTTGGGTTAGAAATGTTGCTTATTCTTCATTACAAGAGCAGGTACCCATTTGTTGACTCAGTTCTGATGTTTAAGGTGATGGATCAAACAATCAGCCCGCTTCTTTCTGTCAGGATTAGTCAGCATCCCTGACTAAAACTGAGGAAAAAGTCTTGATGAGCAGAGGTGTTGTAATTTGTAGGGCTGTCTGCATGACTTGCTAGTGTTTTTTGTGTGTGATACAATGAGACTGTGTGGTCATGTAACTAGCGAAGTGCATACTAAATTAAAACTCTGTGTGCACTCATTTAAAAGAAAACCAACCAATGAGAGAAAGAAACCCAAAACGAAAGAGAAAAGAAAGGATTTATTGTGTTATAAACTAATAACTTTATGTAAAAACACTTCAATGACTGGGATTAAAATTTCCTTTTTGTACACTTGTCATACCCCTAGTCATAAGTCAAAAGAAGACAAGTCCTTGATCTTCTGTTGGTTAGGCTGTAGGATTATCCTTCTGAAATTTGTTGAGGGCCATTTACCAAAAGGAAGTATACCCACTCTGTCATCTTTCACCTATTCCTGCTCTATTTGATTTTTAGTTTCCAAAGTCCTGGTCACGGATGTCTTTTTCCCAGTTACAGGCAGTTGTGTCACCTTTAAGTCTGTATCACCTTTGGGATCAGGAACTTTGAAGGATACATTTTTATTCTGTACTTTCAGCATTCTGACCCCAAATGAGGCAGAGAAAGAAAGTGGGCTTAGCCCAGATCTCTGTCATCAGCTCTGGCAGATTGAGTGTATTTACTGCTCCCGTGCTGCTAACAGTGAGGATCTCGTTTTTGAGGATGTTTGAATTCAGTCCCATTTTTCTATCATGCTGCAATGAATTTTTTGCGAGCAGAAGAACGTTGTTCTGGGGAGGCCAATCTGTGCAGTCTGTGGGCATCTGGGAAAAGGTGCAGGTTGACTTAAAGCAGTGTTCCTGTCAAGTGTCCAAGGCTTTTTGCAGTGGAGGTTCCATACCTGCACACTGTTAGCGAATGAGTGGACGTGCTGCTGCCAGCTCATTTCTGGGCGCTGTTCTGTGCACTGAATTTTTGCCATCTCCCCCGTATTCCCCTCCAAGGCTTCACGAAACGCTGTTCAGCAGTCCCAGAGATCCTGTTACTCCCAGCTACTTTGTACCAATGCAGTTTCTTACAAGATTTCGCAGTACAGATTGATCAGCTCTCTGCCTTTCACGTTGACACAGGAAAGGATGGGAGTAGGGCTTTAACAGCTGGTTTAGGTAGGTTTAAGGTACTATGGACCTGCTGTAAGGTTCACTGGCTTCTTGAGTCTCAGTAGGTAAAGTGAAAACACAGGTGTCAGGTAACTTACTGTTGGGAATGAGATGGAATACAAGATCCAGTACTCTCATGCAGAGTTTTTAACTCCAGCCTCTTCTTTATTACCCTTTAAACGCAGTGTGTATACTCTTGGGAGAATACCAGTGTACATGTTTGTACCTTGGAAAGAATTACATGGGTAGGAAGTAAGGTACAGATGTGGGAAGCCTCTTTGGTTGCTATTGCTGCAGAATTTTCCAAGCTTTAGTCAAATAGTACAACGCTGTGAAATGTTCGTGACTCTTGTCAGAAAGCAAACACCTAATAAGTCCATTTAGATGTACTGTGTAGTGTTTTCCTTGAGGTTCAAAATTAATTGAATGCATTGCATTTTAAAAGCTTTAAATACATAGATACATTAGGAAATCATTGTTTATTTCCAAAATACCTGTGGAGAATGCAATTTGGAGATGGTATCTCGTGATGAACATAATCTTCATAAGCTGATTGGGATCTGTGCTTGCTGTATTGAGGCCCAATTATTGCTGTTTGCTGTTGTGATATACCAAGCCTCTGGTAATCTTCCTGTAATTACAGAATTTGTTTTTCTTCATTCTTGTGTATTTCTAACACTACAGCAGAGGCACTGGTATCTCTAAAGCTTCTTTTATGAAAGGATTGCTTTTTAATTTGTAGAATATTGAAGTCTGGTCACAGCTGGTAGCAGTATAAGAGTCAGACTAGTTTTAAAGGGCTCTTTAACTATTTCTTACATAAGTTCTTTGAGGCTTTTATAGTTGTACAGTTCCAGCACATATCCAAACAGGATATTTTGTCCTCTAAAACTGTGTTATATGAAAAGACAGCAATTAGGAGGATGCACCAGCTACAAGTAACTGATCAGATTTGTGTTTGTTGTGGGATTAGAAGTAGAATGAGGCATCTAATTTATAACAGGCTAGAGGAGGCAATGAACTAATAGGTAATGGGTTGTATTATCAAGTAATAAAAGTAAATTGTCAACTGACCTGATTTGGAAAAAAAAAATCTAAAGGCTGTATCTTTTCCAAGAATAGAGTCTGTCAGATGTTTCCAAAATACCTGCTGTGGGAAACTCTGATGCTGAATTGACATTCCTGCTTACTAATATAATAGCAGAAACTGGGCTTTGTATTCCATTTCACAAAATTTGATGTGGGTAGTCAGAAGCACTGGTTTCTTCCAAAAAGTTAGTCCTGCATCAGAACTCTGTGTGCCTTGGAGTGCACTAGTTGCAAAGCTCTTCATGTTTCTTCAATTTTCTGCTCCCTTAGCTTCCTGAGCCAGCCTTTCACATCTGGAGAAGACTAGTGGTGGCTCAAAGAGGTCAGTGTGAAGGGGAGAAGGTCTACCTTGCTAGTGGTATTTAACTATTGGATTTTTATCCCTTCACAATCAGATTAACACCATTAAATCTGCTGGGCAGGCTGCTCTGGGTCACCTGACACTTGTCTCCTTTCTCAGGCTAAGCAAATGTTGCAGTCAGCTTTGGACTTGATTTTGTGTGTATTTAAAAAGTACAGCAAGTACAAAAGGAATATATAATTTATTAGTATCTGCAGAACAGGAGATAAATTTGTATCTTCATTCAAACACCTGTTACTGAATTACTCATTTCCCTCATACTCTAGCATGTCTCATCTGCTGAGGACCTCTTCCTGAGCATTTTTAACCTTTCTTATTGTCGGATTCAGTAACAGGTGGACTTTGGAGGTGGTGATACAGTTAGTGATTTGCAAAATCAGTTTGGAGAAACAGCTTCCTTTCAAGACTTGTAAGCCTTGATTGAGATGTTTTATTGAGTGTTAAAGCCCCACTGCAAACTTGCTGGTGTGGAACGTAGTCTGAGCTCATCTGTATGAGGAGAAGGTGGTCAGTCACACAGGGTGCTAGGGTGGCTTGTGCCCAGGTTTTCAGAGGTGCAGTAGGGGATTCCTGACCAGGTGCTGTGTCAGATTTCAGGTTTGCAGTTCTTGGAGTCCTAGTCCTTGCCTTTTCTTAGTCAGCTACTGTGTAAGTCAGAAGGTTGATGAAATTCTGCAGAGAGGTGTTGTGTATTGCTGAGGTAATTGAAGTCATCCTAACCATTAGATACTCTTTGCATGCAGCTTTTTGGCATCAGGGCCTCTCACTTCTTTTCGTGCACATGTAATGTTAGATGCAAAGTCAGTGGTAGTGATTTCTCTGCAGTAAAAATCTGACTTTCAGCCAGATACAGAAGACTTTCCACATCAGGAGAGGATCCTGAAATGAGAGCCCTGCTGCGATTCCTCAGGATCCTGTTAACCACTGTTCGCCAGGTGTGCAAGAAGAATCTGTAGTGTTCGTAGCACTCAACAGACAGCACTGAGGAGCAGCCTTGCAGACAAGAAGAGGCATTAAAGCAGCACTGACATGTGCAATCAGTGTGACAGTGCCTTTTTTTAAATGGAAGGAGGTATAAATTGGAATTTTGAGAAACTGAAGGAATCCTCAAGGCGAGGTATGATACACAAAATGTTCAAGTAATGTAAGCACCCTGATTCTATGTTTCTGTCACATTGAAAAGAGAGGTGGAAGCATCTAGAATTCAGGATACTGAAATGATTAAATCAAAAGGGCAGCTGACAAGGTTCATAAGATTGTGGGATGTTGCTGGAGTGTATTTTGTAATTCCTTGTGCCCCATCATCTTCCTGTGTTGTCAGCTGGGTTTGTTGTTTTCTCTTGCATCTTGAGCAGAATGATCTCTTCATAGATTTAATTAGGCAGCTAGCACATGTTTAATCTTTTTTTGCCTTTTGATTGTATCTTTCAAAAAACAGCAAAGAAAATCTGATTTCGTTTGAGCCATATAATGTTATACCAAAAAAGTTTGCTGTGGTTGACTATAGCCTAGCTCTCTAGGGACTTGATTTTTTTTTTTCATGGCACCCTGTGAACGTATGCAAATTGCAATTATTTTCCCATTTTATAGATGAAATAACAAAACTTTTTTCCTGCTTCACAGGGACGTGCTTATAAATATATAATGGATTCGTAGAATGATCATCTGAGGTACTTTGGTATTACAGTTGAGGACTGTTTAAGTATCTGAAAAGGGAGTGTCATTATTCAAACACAGATTGTGCAAGAAGGTATCTGGCTAGTACTTAGCCTTGTATGTTTTCTTTTTTTTTTTTTTTCTTCCTAAGGGAAGATAGTATAAATATTTGGCAAGCTTAAGAATCTTTGGTCTTCTGGTGTTAGCCCCAGAAATCTGTGAAGCCTTTCTGACCAAACACTTTAATTTTGTAATTTTGTAATTCATTTCTTGAAAGTGGTTATCTACAATTTCATAAAAGTTTTTACATTTGAAAGTATTAAAATCTTTATGTTGATCTGAAGATGAAAATTTCAGTCTGTTGTTTGCACCTAGTTACCGTGAAAGATCCTAATTTTGCTCTGCTGCTTTGATGTTCTGTACACAAGTGAATGTGGTATTTTGTGTGTGAAATACGGCATTAGGTGCTGGGTTTGGTTTCTGGTAACATCTACTTGTAAAAAATGAAACTGTACCTGAGTTGGTCTTGTAGACTCTTCTTCAGACTCTTCTAGTCTTCTGGACTGTGGAAGGGAAAAGGGCCTCCTTGTCTTTTGCGGAGGCAGTCAGGTTTTCTGCTTGACTAGACAGATCTGCTGCTTTCCCTGCTCAAGAAAGGAATGGGAGGGATGCTTGGTTAGAAACTTTAGGAGAGGACAGAGGGGGTGTCATATCTAAGGCAAGACCAAGGAGTTGTATAGGTCTTCATTTGTTCTCCCTCAAGGACAGGTTAAGCTTCTCTTTCCAGGAAACTCCAAAGCATTTACTACCACTGCTCATGCAGTATAGGAAAATAACTCATTTCTTTTTTGGAAGTTTGTGAACTGGCAAAAGCAGATTCCTGTAACATAAAAGTACAAAATCTCAAGTCCTTGTACCTATATAATGTGTCTAGAAGCCTTGATCTTCTAACTTCCAAAACAACTATGAATAGGAATCCTTGTAATTAGACTAGCTTGGTTTCCACTATTCTTGGTGTTTATTTGTTGTATTACAGAATTCAGATAAGGCAGAGCTGGCATCTTTGTGAAATTCAGTATGCGCTTCTCTTTCCAAAAGATACAGGAGGAGAAGAAAAATTCAGTGCAGGTATCCATCAGTTTCTTTTGGGCTGCAGCATAAATGACCAAACACTGCAGTTAAGTGTTTCAAGGTAGACCTTGTCAAAATGGAGATGGCAAGTGACTGCATTGCCACTTCTTTTTGTGAAGTTCTGTGGGGAGGTTCCTTGCCCTGTTGGGACCACCAGTCAGAAGTAGTACTTGGAATTAGTTGGTGATCCTTGCTGCCCACCTGTCGGTTTGTGCCGACCGGCTGTTGAGCAGTGATGAGTTTGTCTTTGGATGCTGTTGAATTACCTGGAAACTTGATTTTGCCTTCAGGTGGAGCCCAGATGGGTGCATTGTGGTCTTTGGTTTGATGTCAGTAAAGGTGTGATTAACAGTTAAAATCTACATCGAAATGGAAATGCTGTAAAACTTCTGACAGGATACAATGTCCTTGATTCACACAACAGTAGTAACTGGAAATCACTAGATTTTGTATTCCTTCCTTGAGTTTTGATGTTGAATAGAGAATTCCAGCTCTTTTATTCTATATCAAACCAGGAGATAACATGTTCATTGTATTCCAGACTGCTTTGTGTCCTTCAGTATTGGTGCAATTTGTGTTGAATGCAGCCAACTAACTTGCGAGTCCAGTCTCCTGAGGGTTGTTTGATAGGTTTGTACTTGTAAACTGGGTAATTGGTATATGAGAATGAAAACAGGAGTGCTCACTTCTTGCTTCTTTGATGGTAGTAGCTCAGTATGGAGCTACTTGAACAGTTGCAGAGAGGATACCAGGACCTCAAAGAATATCCTTACAAAAGAGCTGGTAAGAAATAAATGTAGCAATTGCTTTTCTGCCAAGATCTTTTGGAGCAGTAGAAGCAGACAATGTGGATGGGCAGCTCTGTCTGCTTCCACAAGGCTTTCAGGTGAGTCAGGATCATGAGCAGTAATAACTGGAGGTTTGTGGCTTTCCATATTGGCATGAGAGTCTGACTTCAGTGAGCCATTACCCACCACTAAGTGAAAGAGTTACGGTGGATCTCTCATTTATCCAGTTTGCTGAGGCTAGCCAGTTCAGATACCTGAATTATCTTGCCACAGACTAGTTAACAGAAGGCAGCTGGGCTTAATTTCAGGGGCCCCAAACTGGGGATAAAAAATGAGTGTGGCAATTCCAGCTGCAAAAGAACTAGTTTTCTTTTAGTGGCCTTTATTAACCCTGAGGAGCGTGGGTCCCGGACAGATCATGGCATAAGATACAGTAGCATAAATACTTCACTCTGCTCTTAATATACCTAGTACTGTGTTAAATGTTAAAAGCCAAAAGGAAGCTTTAAAATATTGTGGTCCTGCAGCACGTAGGGAATCTCAACTAAGTTTTAATGCCTTCTGCAAAATAACAAAATGTTAACCTAAAAGAGGAGCAAATATCTTTTGGGTCAAATAGTAATCAAATGAAATGAAACTGTCTTGGATGATCGGATCAAGGTACAGACCTTGACAGACAAGGTACAGACGTTTTAAGTTTGTTTGGCTGCTTTGGTAAATCTGTTGCTTGTACTATGGAATCCATGCCCTCTGCCTGCATTTTTAACTGGGTCAGCATAATTTAATGTGGAGCTATGATAACAAAGCCAGAAGTGAAGTTATTCTAACTTTGTAGTCTATACAGCTGGGAAAAAAAAAACCTTTTTCTTTCTTAGAAGGACAATTTGGAGCTGTATATAGGAGCACTTGGTAATTAGGTAAGTCTCAAAATTGGGCTTGGGGAAGAAGAGTCTGGCTAGAACATACACTGGTTGGGGGAAAAAAGATGGGTAATAATCCATGATGCTTGTAAGGGAATAAACTTAGAAGGGTTAATTTGGACTAAACATTTGGTTTACTTTGGCATGGATGTCAAATCTTTTTATGTGTCCAAAAGAACTAGATGGGATTGGTGTCCAGAGTATCATTGTTTTTAATTCTTCCCACTGTGATTAAGTAGTTGCATTCAGATCATCATGATGCAGGCCCAGAATTCTTCCCTTCTGTATTGTGATATACTTGCAATTCTTGGAGTAAGGGATATGCACTTTGAAAGTGTGAACAAGTAGAACAGCAGTGTCACCTCCTGTCAGTGTTCTTTGTTTTTATCTGAAGCCAGCTGTTATTAGAACAAGTAAAATATCATCAGTTTAAGTGTCAACTTTACACATACTAATTATATGCCTATGCAAATTAGGAATATTTAGCTTCTGATGTTAACCAAAGATAGGCAGCTGACAGTCTTAATCATCTCATCAATTGTATCCAAACAAGCATTTTGATGGGTTTTTTTTTCTGCCCCAAACCAGCCTGGCTCCTGAGGCTTCTGCATTTTCATGTGCATTGTGGTATTTTGTACTTGTTAAGAGGTGTCAGGGAAGGAATAGGGGAAAAAAGGCCAGTAAAGCAGTTTCTAGGGAAGAGCAGTGGTTACTTCATCAATACAAACATTTCCTTTTACTGTCTTGCACCTGCACCTATGTTGTGAAGTATATAAATTGTACTCAAGGATATGCTCATATGCAAGAGGGAAGGCATTAGTTAAATCCAGTCCAGCTGTTGGAACTGAGCCAGGTTTTTTTTTCTTTCTTTTAGGCAGGTGGAAGTAGTCTAGAATTGACTTGCAAATGCTAAGCTGTTTGGGCATCCTGTATGTTTAATCAGGCTGCTTTATAACCCAGCTATGTGTTCAGAGTAGCTCTTTCCTCTAAGCATGGTAACTTCTGATTTTCTGAGACCTGTTTCTGTAATGTTGAGAGGCAAAAGCAGAAATTATGTTAGTAGATTCAGAGAAATTAGAATTGGTCAGTGAATTTGTTCTCTCCATTTAATAGCTGAATTTTCAAAGGAATTAAACGCACATCTTACTAAAGTTCCTGGAAACAACTTTTGTATCCACAGGGTAGCCAAAGCTGACACTGGGCTATGGTGTTTGTCTTGCTGCCTAGTGAGGCTACCTAGAAGAGAGGCTAGACAGTGTTAAAGGAATAAATTAGGTATTTGTTGAAAGGCCTTTGAAGGATACACCTTGGGCAGTACAAAGGCCTGGCCGCGGCTTCACCCAAGATGGACCCTGAGTGATGAGTTCTCACACTTTTATAAGTTTTGGTCCATTTCCATATTGGGGTTAATTGTCCAATTACAGCTTCAGGTTATGAAGTCCCATCCTCCCCTATTGCTCTCCTCAATTTGCTGTTGTTTACACTTTTTGGGCCTGAAGTTGCACTGGTGTCCTTGATTCTCAGGCTGGAAAAGGATTGTTCTGTGAAGAGAATTTGCTGACACTTTAGATGAAGTTCAGAGTTATATATTA
The DNA here is from genome assembly GCA_013396995.1 of Dicaeum eximium. Lineage (NCBI taxonomy): Eukaryota > Metazoa > Chordata > Aves > Passeriformes > Dicaeidae > Dicaeum > Dicaeum eximium. The sequence goes on along the minus strand of VWZP01005257.1, from coordinate 579,644 downwards.
ATGCAGTACAGAATCTGAAAAATATAACAGCTAAAACTTAAGGCATCAGTCTTGTCAAGATGATCCTGGCTTTCCCACTTCCATGGGGTAGCTCGGGGCTGATATGTGCTGGCTGGCCTGCAGGAGAGTGGGGATAGGCAGCTAGGTGGTTGTGGGGCAGCTGGCAGTATTGATGTGCTGCCTGGATAAAAACATCTGTTTTCTGCCTCTTTATTTCTGATGGTTTGTGGACTTGCTTGCTCAAGTTATAATGGAAGTGGTCTAAATGTGTTGATTAAAAGTTGACACTGTGGAAGTTGACACCATTTAATGAGGTGGATGCTTGGGATGAGCACCACGCTGAGCTCCCTATCTTCTTGTTATAATGGTAGGTAGATTTTTAGTTGTTAAATGCTGGTTATGCTTTAATCTTCCTTCTGACACAATTGGTATAGCTAGAAGTAGTTAAAATTATTAAAATTCATACCACTTACTGTTGCAGCATTTGATTATTTTTTATGCAGAGAATGTACATTATTAATTACCCTGTACATGAAACTTAATTTTTAGTTTTGTTTAAGGATTCTGTATCCCAGCATACAAAAGGAAATGTAATGACCTGACCTTCTGACTATTGTATCACCCACACATTTAAATAGTTTTGGTTTTGCTGATTTGTACTGTAACTGGGGACGAAGTAATCTTACCGAGTGTCCAGCATTCTGTGACTCCAAAAGTGATGTACTTAAGGGACTTGAAAGTGTTTGTAATTAATTAAGATTATTTTGAGATATGAAGTAGAAACTTAAAATTAACAGAAACTCTAAGACTAGTTCTGCTATTTAATTGTGGATGAGATTGAGCTTGCTTTAAGTAGTAACATTGTTTTAAAACATTCTTTCATAAATGGAATTAGCTTGATTTTTTTTTTTTTTTTCCCCTGCAGCCAACTATCGGAGGATTTGGGTTTTTGTCCCCCCCACTCTGGTACAACACTTTATGTATTTGCTGCAGAGGATTTTGCGAAATGTTATCTGGTTCTCATGTGCAAGTGCAGCTGATTGGTTCTGGGCTTTCTTGA
>VWZP01005257.1:526499-578549 GCA_013396995.1 Dicaeum eximium | reverse complement strand
TTTTTTTTTTTTTTTTTAGTCTACAGAAGCTATATGGGTTGTCTCTTCAAGTAGTTTAATGTATTATGCATATAAATGGTTTTTATGTTAAACAAAGGCTTGAAAAGCTTGTTAGATTTACCTCCATAGAATCTCAATGTTATTCAACACTTCAAAGTAATCCTTTTTTTTCCAGGAAGGTCTGCATGGCTCGTGGTAAGGCACCAAGTGGCAGTGTGACAGGAGTGGTGTTGGCTCTGTAACATATAATGAGCACATACATCCTGTGCACCCTCATATGCAGTTTCATGAATGGTACTTGAGAGGGGTGTGTGGTTCAGTGAAAGGTTTCCAAGTATTTGGTCACTGGAAAATAATTATTTGAATGTGCTGGTGGTACAGCTTATGCTGATAATTCAGAATTTCAGAGGCCATTGCTTTTTTATATCGTGTTTGATGCAGTTTTGTGTTCTGTCATAAAACAAGTATCAACTGAAAAATAAGGAAGACAACTTCACCTCAGGCAGCTGAAACTGAACTTTTGAGTTTCTTGTCATCTTTTTGAGAGAGATACCACCCTTGTTGAGAGATCTGAAACACTGATCAGCTGTATCACTGATCAGCTGTATTCTGTGTTCCTTCTGCCCACTGAATGTGTGAAATGCAGTTTTACAGGGACTGTGGCATTCTTTTCCTCTTTTTTTTTTTTCCCGAAGGTCTAGAGTCTCTTAAATCTCTTGTCTTTTGTCAGCTTAGCATTTTTGCGTGTTGTATGACAGTGAAACAAAGTTCCCTTGCAGCCCTTAACCCAGCAGCCCTAATGTGGGCAGTGATTTTCTTCTTTGGCATATGAAACTAATTTCAGATTTGAGGGAGCTAGGAATTATTTTTCCTTCAAGTGGAAGGTGATAAGTAGTGATTCTTCATAGGTAACTGTTTGTATCTGACTTTGGAAGAATATTAAGAAATTCAGGGTAGAGGTGAAACTCTGATTTATCCAACAGCATCTAGCAGATCTTTTGGGGTTTTTATGCTTTATTTTATAAAATAACAGAATGCTGAGGAACTTGAAATTAGAAATACTGCCCAGCATCTACTTTTGACTTGTAACAAGACTTACAGTACTTGGCATATTACCATGGTTATGTCAGCCTGTCAAACGTACTGGTAAAGAATTGTTCCTTACATTTGGTGAACTGGAGAGAAGAAATTGCTTGTTACAAAAGCCTTATGAACTTAAGTCTGTCTTGAGTCATGTGTAACAACTGAGATGTAATGTTGTAGCACAGCTTGATAAGTATTGTGTTCTTGTGTCTTAATGCTGACTGGCAGTTACTCATTTTTACTGTTTCCTCTTAGTGCATGGTGCATTAATACCTTGTGCTTAGGAGTGTCCTCATGGTTCAGATGCTGCAGCTGTCATCATTTTTGGGATTTATAGGATTTTGCCTGTGCTGTGTTTTCCCTGAGATTTGGAGACTGTATTTTTTTAATTTAGTGAAACAGTTCAGCCTTGGCTTGGGGGTTAGTGTTGAGATGTGCTGTTTCAGTGTTCCATGAAGTAACTTGTTTGAGCACATTATGCTGAGACGTGGTCGTAGTCAGAAGCTGTGAGTGTCAAACCCTGTATTAAATCCATTGGTAACTTCTTGCTGGGCTTCAACTGGTGTGGTATCTATAGACTTCAGCAGATGTCCTCCCAGCCTGGAAGCTGGGAATGAATCCTGGGTTAAGTTGCAGAATAATTTTGTCTCTTCTCTGTGTCTTATCTGACCTGTATTAGCTGGAGAAAATGTTTAGCCTTTCTACTAGAGTATAAATCCATTGTAAATGCCTGTTGGTTCCCTACATGCTGGGTCTTGCAAGTTGTGTAAAAGCATGTTATTCTGCTTACAGTAGTAATGATTGCTTGAAGGGAGGCTAGCCGTGGTACTTAAAACTGCTTCTTTTATATGCTATTGCATTGTAATGTATGTCTCTTCTGAGGCTGTAGGAAGGTGCTGATGACCTCCTGTATTTCTAAAATGGTTCATCTGAAATGCCAGCTTTAAATAATTTCGTTTCAGGAAATGGCAAATCAGGACAAAAATTATTTGAGTCATTGAGGTGTATTTTTTGGGGAATAAAATCTAGGCTTTGTCAATCTTCCTATCCTATCCTGTCCCACTCACCTCACCCAACCAGATGAGATTGGGAATTTTGCCTTTTGGGCTGCAAGTTTTAAAATAAAGCTTCCAAAAGTCCAGCAAGAGTATGCAGAGTATGGTGCTATATGTGTACCTGCATTTCTTGTAATCGAATGAAGTTGAAACATGTTTCAGGTCTTTCAAGGCAAGGATGACTAAATTGTGGACATTCAGAGTCTTACTACAGAGCAGTCTGTCACTAGTGTATCAGCTCCAGTGGTAAAGAGGAGAAAATCAAGCTGGGCAACAGTCTGGAGAAATCCTCAGTAAGAAGCATGAATAAAATTAGGTAATCAAGCTAATGTAAAATGCATTCATGTGTTTTTCATGTACAGTTCATAATTGCCACAATTGACAAGTATGAATTAAGTGGAATCCATGGTCTTAAACACACTGATATGCAGTGGTCATTGCATGTGTCAGGGACACAAAGTGTTGGGTTAGAAATAGTGTCAGCCGACTTCAGGCAGGGAGCACTGATCATGATCCAGCCATGGCAACCAAGCTTAACTGCCCCAATGCACCACAGGCTCTTCGGGAGCTTCAGTCCCATGTGCTTGTAGGAAGCCTCTAGCTCCAACACTGTATCACTGATTCTTGGTGATCCTGAGGACCCAGACAAATAGATTTTTTTTTTAAAAGATGCTGTGCCAGCAGAGACTCTGTAAGACTGGGAGCCCTTAGTTTAGTAACAGTCATTGGTTCCATGGAGCTAAAACTGATGTCCCAGTTACCAACCTGCTTGCTCTGTGAACTCTTAGTTGTGAGTACTGGCTGTACTGCCTTTTAAAGGAGGAAGGTAAAAAGAAAATGTACCAGAGCTGCTTTGAAAGAGAAAACACTCATAGTGAGTTTAAAATGAAATACAAAAGAGCAGCTAAAAGGATAAATCCCAGGTAATATGGAGATTGCCTAAAGAGTATTAGAGCTCAGAAAATCTGTGGTACTGGTCAGGAAAAATGTCTGCAGAGGTGATAACCTTTTTTATGGATCTTTCTAAAGAGTGGTAGCTCTCTAAATGAGGAAAAAGATGGGAAATAAATTTTTGTACATTAAATGTGAAAACTGTAATGGAGTAGTGAAATATTTTGAAGATCAGCTTGATAAAAAGCAACAAGAAAAAGAGTAAAAAAATATTGAGATAGAATTGTAACAGGGTAGGATCAGACAGGCTGAAGTAGTGGAAGTATGAAATAAAGCCCTAATGGAAAATCTGAGTGAATTATTTGCCCTTAGAAAGAAGCTTGGAGTCTTCCCAGTAGAGACTTTATGGATGGCTGACTCTGAATAACTGTCTTTAGTCCAAGTATTGTTAGAGAAGGTTTTAGAGTAAATTGATGAAATGAGTAGTAATGTCTTGTCTGGGATTGCTCTGTATTTGGGTTTTTTTCTAAACCAAAAATATCAAGGTTCTGAACTGTTGAGCACAGCATATAGTGTTCCTTAAATCTGCCCTGCTTCCAGAAGAGTGGTAGGTGATAAATGTTATCATTGTCTTCTAAAGAACTTCAGATTTCGTCTGATTTTTCTGTTCAGTATAAGTGTTCTAGAGAATTCTTGTATAGATAAATGAGTAAATTGTAGGGAGCAAATCTAAAAGTAAATTGTGCCTTGCATCAGTTAAATCACTGAGACTTCAAATTTGGTACGTACAATGTTGGATTTTGGAGAGGAAAATTCTAGTGGACACTCGAGTTGACTGATTATGATAGTATACGCCTTGAAACTTAAGTAGGAATAAAAGATGAGATTTTAGGGGAAGATGGGATGGTGGTGTTAGTGAAAGGTTCAGTAAAGAGTTTTGGTGTCTAGAACACAGAATGATCAAGAAAAGGAGACTTTAGAGCATTGTTTAATTACGTTTTTTTAGTTGAAATGCAGAGTTACAGAATCATAGAATGATGTGAGTGGGAAAGAGCCTTGGAGATCCAGTTCCAGCCTTCCCACCATGGGCAAGGATACCTTTCACAAGACCAGGTTGCTCAAAGCCTCATCCAGCTTGGTCTTGAGCAATTCCAGAGTTGGAACATTCACAACTTTTCTGGGCAGCCTGTGCCACTGCCATACCACCCTCACAGTAAAGAATTTCTCTTAATATCTAGTCTAAACCTGCCCTCTTTCAGTTGAAAGCCATTCCCCCTTTCCTATCACTCCATACTCTGGTAAAAAGTCCCTTTCCAGCTCTCTTGTTATCCTCCTTTAGTACTGGAAGGCAGCTGTCATGGGGAAGAAGTGTTGAAAAACTTCAGGCTATATGGTGTCCTTAAATTTGACGCAGTTATTAAGATTATTCAAATATAAAGTTCTAATAGAACAAGAGGTTTGAATGACTGGTCTTGCTAGTTGCATGTGATAACTTCTTGGGTTCTTTTGTTCAGACAAATGAACGTACCCGATGCCCTCCCATTCCCCAGCTAGCCAGTCCCTATCCTACTGGGCTCTTGCAGCAGGCTCACAAGTATCAAATGATATACCAAAGTGATGAGAGGGGGAAGTAACATGCAGTTCTGGTAGATGCTGTAGTGCTGGTGTCCTCTCACTTACTGTAAGGAGGACTTGCTTTGTTTAAAGTAGTAGAGTTCAACCCTGTAGATGTAAAAGGAGAATTTTGTCCATGTTTATGTGAGTGAGCCGGTTTATCAAGCAGTGGGCAGGAAGACAAGCCTTCTTTACTCTCAAGTGAAGCCAAGGTAATGACTTTGAGAGTGGAGATGAGACAGCTTCAGGGAGACCTCACTACAGCCTTCCAGTACCTTAAGGGGGCTTATAAAAAGGAGGGAAAGAGGGGTTTTGTACAGGCCCATAGTGACAGGAAAAGGGACAATGTTTTTAAATTGAAAGAGAGTAGATTTAGATTAGATGTCAAGAAGAAATTCTTAACTGAGGGAGTGGTGAGGCACAGGTTGTCCAGAGAAGTTGCTGATGCCCCATCCCTGGCAGTGTTCAAGGCCAGGCTGGATGAGGCTCTGAACAGCCTGGTCTAGTGAGTGGCACCCCTGCCCATGGCACTGTTGTGCAAACTAGCTGAGAACAGTGAAGCTGTTGTAGTTCTGTCCTGTATATATATATATATATATGGTGTGAATCTGCTCATTTTTTCTACCTGTATTTCATCTTTAGGATGTTTGATGTTTTCTTAGATGGCTGATGGGAAGTGCTGGTGTTTACTGTTCACTGCTGGTCTTCACTGGTATTTTTTTGCTCAGGGAGTTATTTGCCCTAACTCAAAGGGAACATGATAGTGGCAGTGAAGGTCAGTAGCAAGGATAGGCCATAGGAAGTATTTTAAAAGGCTAATTTTAGTTAGTGTGGGTGATCTTGCTGGACTGCCAGCAGTCATCCAGTACTGTTCTCCTTTGAATTGCATTCTGATGGTACATGTCTTTTCCACTGATAGTTGAATGAAGCTAGGGAGATTGCCTTCAGTAGGCTAAAATTCTTTTTCAGCCTTCTGGTCTCCCTTATCTCAGAGGTGCAGCAGCATTGTCAGGAATGTGTTATGAGTGCCTAGTATCTTTACGGAGCCAAGATGCTTACGGCTGGTTTTCCTTTGCAGTGTTTAGGCTATAGATCCTAAGGAGACTCAGTACCACTGTACTACTTTGTCACCGTTTTCCACAAGCCTGATTGGTCTTGTTGTGTTGAGTCAGTCATCTTTTGTCAGTCATAATAGATTTTGGCCAGAGAACTGGTATAGGTTATGTGTTTAGGTTGTGAATGTGATTGTATGGGAATGTGAGATAGTCTAACCTGGAATTACTGCTGCCTTTGGTCTGCGCATATAAACACTGGAGAGTCATTTCAGTGAAAACACCTGGAGAATCATTCTAGTGAAACTCCATGGGGAAGTCAATATTTTGTACCTTTGGGTACAAAAACTTCTTGTGGTTTTATGACAAAGCTATCTGTAAAGTATATAATTAAAAAAAAAAAGAAAAAGAGAACAAACCAACCAAACAGAAAAGACCCAAACCAAGCAAAACATAACAAAAAACATTTGCACCCTCCTGGGAAAGATTGAGTTATAAATTATGCACAGTTTTCCATGTCTTTTGATGAATAACTGCACTTTTTACCTAGAAACAGCTGGTTCCAAAACAGAATACTACTTTCTTGACATACCTTTTTTTTTTTTAACAGACTATGAGAAGACACAGAAATGAAGTTACAATTGAATTACGGAAGGTGAGTCTGCTTTTATCAACTGTGTTATTTTGCTAACAGTGTTCTGGTGTCTTAACTAAATATTTTTCCATAAGCTTTGCTTTATAGCCTCAAACTTACATAGAAAAGGTATATATTTGTTAAATACTAACTGTGGATTCCAATTTATTTTTCTTCTCCAATTTGTGAAGCTCAGTACAACAGAACAGTACTGCCTTACTCCAGTGTATCACTTGGAATTAATCCATATTCAGTTTCTGTACCAGTTATTGCAGTGGAGCTGTTAACTGTTCAAATGTTTAAAATCTCTGAATGGGAAAAGGGAGAGTTTTAGCATTTAGAAAGTGAGGTTGTTCATTTATTTTGTTTTCTGAAAATTATTGCTTCTGTGCTGTAAAGGGAGTTAATTTGGGGGTCAGATTTTGGCTGTATTGGGTAAATGTCAGTACGGCTGGGAAGAGCAGCCAGCTCTGTGAGTATGAGAGCTGATCTGTTTTACTGCCCTGCCTAATTAGAGCATTTGTTACACCCTCATCTTTCATAACTCTTCCAACAGCCTTTCTAGGCACCTCAAAGACTTGCTCCTGAAGGATGTTTTACAAGCTGAGAGAAAGGGTAAACTTGTACTTGCTTTTGGGTACCTTCGGTGTATTTGAGGACTTCATCCTGGCCCTTTAGCTTTATCTTGTTGAGACACCTTCAGTTCTTCAACCTTTTCTTGAACATTCTCTCTCCTAGATTTGACTTGTTGCAGCTTCTCAGATCCAAATTGCCTGTATTTTTCTGGAAGTGTGGAAATCTGAAAGGATGCAGGCTGCAGCTGAGTATTAAATGGAATAAAGAAAATCAGTTCCTAACACAGTATTCCTCTTTATATTAAGTATGTTATTGACAGGCACACAGTCTGTGTATGCTTTGTACACTTCTTAGAGTACCACAAAGCAAATGTAATTGTTTGTTTTGTTTGCATAATTGAATAAGTGCAGGGTTTTTTCTTTCTTACATTTGACTTTTTCCAGGTCTTACAGAAAAACTTCTCTATCTCATTACAATATAAACAATAAATATTTCTAAGATTCATCCTGAGACTATAATAATTAGTCAAAGAAGTCTAATTTGACCCAGATGACTGGAAAATGCCCAGGAATAGAAGTTTATGCTGACATGTTAGAGGCCCTCTTTGTTCAGAACTGGTGTAAAACTTGCTGTATAACTGTGAAATCTGTACTGGAAAGAGTCATTCATAGCACTTGGGCAGCCTGTGCCTGCTATCAAGGCAAACCTGTACGAGATGGCTTAACTAAAGCAGCATATCCTTATACTTCTTGTTGAATTGATATGGAATGTGAGCATTCCAGTGTAATCTTTGGAGAGAACTTTGCAGTGCAAAGTGAGAATTTTAATTTTAAATTATTTCTTCTAATTGGTTTTCATAATAGGTCGCAATTTCAAGGCCAGTTTATTACAGAGGTGTGGTGAGGAACAAGTTAGACACTTAGGGCAAGATACTGTCCTGTGTGGAAGGAATCCAGCATGTGCCAGTAATATGTGAGTGAAAGTGAGGAGGAGCCTATGAGCTGCCAGTGACTTCTCACTAAAAACTGCACATGCAAAGATCAGTTACACATTTAGAGGAGAAGCCTGAGCACTGGATGTAGGTCAGACTGTAAATCAAGAGTGAACAGCAGCTGCAGCACTCTTAAATGCAGAATGGGTGTTCTTCTGGAGTGTTGGTTAAACATCTTCACTGCAGAGACCAGAAAAAATCTGCTTTAATAATAAATTCAGTGTGTGTCAACTCAGCTGGTGCTGGTAGGCAGCTGGTTTACAGTGGGAACTCTGTGGCAGATGAGATTCTGTACCATTGCTTCTGATACAGAATTGAGACTGAAATGTTAAGCGGTATGTTTTATCAAGTTCCAGCAAGGATAAGTTGTAATATCATTGCTTCAGTCTTTACATTTAACACTGCTGCTCTAGCACGAGTATACTAAATTCAGGAAATTTCTGGCATGTCCTTGGTAATCCACCCGTGCCTCTTCAAAGGAAAGGAATGTCTTCTCTTCATCCCAGCTACCCAGATGCTGCGTATACACCTGGCTTTGAAGAAAAGACAAATTGAGTGTATTCTTGATCTGTACGGTTGAAGCACTACATAGTTCATGGGTTTGTCTTATGAATCAATGTGGGTATAAATATTAAATGAATGGATCTGATGAAATTGCTCACATCTCTGTTTAGTAAGATGGAATAAATAAAAAATCATGGCTTTGAACAGTAGTAAACAATTTCTGCATGCATCAGTGTGAGGTGTTTATTCTCTTGAAATTACAGACATCAAGGTGTATTTGCCACACATTCTGTTTCAAGAATATATTATCTCTATTCACTATCTTCACACCACAGCTCTTATTCAGGAAGAAACTCTATTTTTTTCCTGTCTTTTTATTTCTCAATCACTTATTATTTGTTTAGGAATTTAATTAACAAAGCTATCTGACATGAAAAGGTAGCAGTTGTCTGGCAGATTCCAGGTTGAGGCATGGGTCAGGCATCATGAACTAGTCAGATGACACTCCTTATTGTCAGGTGCCCTTTTACTGATTCCATATTGGCTTTGTGTTCTGTGCATTTTGAGAATGGATCTACTACATTTCTGGAAAGATAGTCTTGGTGTCTGATTATATTGTTTGTACAGCAACAGGTCTGAGAGCTTAAACAATAGCTATCTCCCTTTCCTGGCAGATAACAGTGTCAGTTTTGATGCTATCAGTGTCAGATGATGGGAGACTGCATCAGGATTCAGAACATAAAACTTTTCAGTGCAGTCTAGAGTGTTTATCACTTGGTTTCAGCATCCCAGAAACCTGAAGGCTGTTCTGTTAGTAACAGGGACCCTGGAATTAATTGGCTTAGCCTGTTCGTGTCAGTCTAAAAGGGTGTATGGTGGATGAACAGTGGTTAGGATTCAGTTTAAGATTCTATATCTAAATGAATCCTGTAACTCCATTGCTCAGAGACATCCTTTGATTCTGGGTGCTTGGCTTTCTCTGAGGATGAAGTTTGACTTGGGCCACTTGTGTGCCTAAAGAAAGGTAATCTTTACCCAGGTCAATGATATGGTCATTGAGTTAGATGTCACCCTTCAAAGGAAGCCTTAGCACTCCTAACTTCAGCAGAAACACAGGATACTGTCCCGCTAACTGGAATCCTAAGAACTTCCATGATCTCTCACAAGGTTTATTTTTGGCTTTCTTGGCAAACTCAGCTGCCCTTGAGAGCTCATAGACATGAGCTTATGAAAGCTCTAATTGCCAATTAAGTTTGGTGCAAGGCAAAGCAATTATTTGCTAAAGAAGTGGTGGATTAAAGAGTCATGGGCATATGTCTTTTTTACCTCTTTCCCTGGCATGGTGTCCTTGTTTCTACTCTGATGTTTCTTAAATAAGATTGCTTTATGTCCGTGATGGCTCCTAAATAAAGTAGAAGACTCCTTGAAGAAAGAAATCTGTCTTTCATATTGCTGGGTTTGCCAGGGTGGAAAAAATCTTTTTTCTGGTTCTCAGTAAGTCAGAAAATCTAAAAGAAAAAGGAAATACTTAGTTTCAGGATAGTAAAACTTGTATCAATTAAGTGTCTTTTCCAGTTTAGTGTATATGCATAGTTTTTCATTCACTGTAAAGAACATATTTTAGTACATAAGTCTACCAGTTTGAAGAAGGACTACAATGACTACCATGAACTACTATTAGTATGTTCTTCTGCAGGCTTCCCTATCAAGTGTTAGTAGCACAAATTCTTGGAAAAGAATTTGCATTTACCCTGCCTCAACTGATTCATTAAAAAAAAATACCCTAATAGGAAAATTAAATTCTTAATGGATTCTTTTAGAGGCTTAGGTGAAAAGGGCTATGAAGAAATTCTTTGGAGGCTTGCTTGAATCCATTTTGGTGAGATCTTGCTGTTCCCTGACTTAAGAGGTCTCAGTCTTTGCAATCCATGCTTAGGGCTTAGGCCATACACTGGTGTCTACTTATTTTTAGTCAATCTGCTCCTCTTCTGAGACAGATGAGCACTAAGCAAACAGGAACATTGATTGCTCTCTGTTGTCACAAAGGTGAATTAACAGAATTCAAATGTAGAAAAGTTACCTACATCTTCTAACGGTGTATCTGTAGCTATGTGATTTATCTGAAAAAATCTTGAAATCTGACTTGGAATCGGTGGTAGCTTAAAAGGAATGTCCAGTAAACCTGGATCTACCTCCATCACTGGCTTGAACCCTTAGTCTTTCCTTGGATATAACTGCAGGGGCAAGAGCTATTTGCCATCTGTGAGTATATCTAATACTGGCTAGCATTAGGAATTCCTGTTCCTAATGTTGAAATGTTCTTCAAGTTCTGCTTTTTGTCCTCAGAAGACTCAAATGTTAACTTTCATGCCGCAAGAACTTCTACTGGATACTGAGCTCCTAAACTTTCTCCTGACCTGAAGAAACATTTTGTAATGGTGTTTGTTACCTGCAGGCAAAGGTTTTCTTGTTAATTTCTTTTCCATTTGAATCTTGAAACCTCACAACAGCTGGCACTCTTCACGGAGCTTTCCTTAGTGTCCAGTGCTGAAAAAATGTAGAAATTCTTATTTGACGCCTTTCACAGTTCTGTTAGAGCATCCCATTGGCCATGTCTCCTAGTACTAAGGGCAGTGCAGCACAGAGCTTTTTGATGTTCCCTTTACCCACAAGGAGTCTTCTGTTAAGTCATGTTTTTGAACATTTGAAACGTGCTTGCATTGGTCTACATGTTTTTTTTAATCCTGTGGCTGTCTTACAAGAAGATAAACAAAAGAAGTACCAGAATCTGCAGGACTTGAATACTTACTGTTCAAGTAGCTTCACCATCCCACTGTCCATGAAGCAAATGATGGGCATTTGTCATAAAAACTGCACATCATTACTGTTACCTATTCGTTTGGCATGTTTACCAATGCCTTTTGCTTGTATGGAAACCTTTGTAGGCTGCTGCAGCGAGATCTCTACCAGAATGTTGGCAAAGCTTATAAGCAGTAGTCAGCACCTGTTTATGAACTTCCATACTTACTGTACCTAGCACACATGGTTCAGGCAGTGTTGAGGATCTTCCCTTTAGAAGGAGATGTGCTGAATTTTGTTTGTGACAAGGTTTTACCCTTCATCAGACATTCCACTCTGATACCTCTATCTTTAAAAGGGCTCTCTCACCAGGCTTTGAACAGGACAGCTGTATCCAAGTGTGTTCATTTGTCTTTATTTTCACCACAGGAGCCTGCGGAAGAGGCTGGTGCTTTGATTTAGGCAAAACCTTTTTGAGTTTGCTACAATATGTCAAAATAGAAGCATTTTAAAGCCATGGCAGGCTGCAAATCATCTTTTACCTTACGTAGGAGAGTGATCGACCTGTCAAATTACCAGAGAGAGCAGTTTTGTTCTCCAGGGATTGGACACTTTAGCAGATGGACAGCACTATTTCAGATAGCCTTAGAGACACTGTTTAGGACTGAAAGGTTTCATGAACACTTTGACTTTATAAGAAATGCTAATTAGAATAGAAACTTTTAGTACTTCTCAGTAAGTACTAGCGTCTCTGCCTCAGGCTGCTGTGGAAGCTCTTCTATATCAGTTCTGACAGTTGTTTTTCAACCCAGCCACCTGCAAACAGTGAGTAGCTACTGGAACATTCTTGCTCCTCCTTTCTTTCCTTGGCTGAGGTAATTTTTTCTGCAGCCCATCACACCATGTGACTGAGGGCCTGAAGATATTGCCTGCACTCACAGAAATTGCAGTGTCATTCTGTGGTCAGTTATGTGCTGTGAAGTTTCTTTCTCTCTCTTAAGGGGCTGTAATATCTTTGCCTTAGAATATGGACTATTGTATTTATTTTGGTTTAGGTTAACAGTCGGAGGCATTCTGTGAGGTATGCTCATGGTGCCAAGGATTGGGTAGTTGTGTGTGCAGGTATAGAAGGCTTACCTGGAGCAGGAGAGAACCAGGCTCTTGTTCAGCTCAGTATCTGGTGTGGGAACATGAGGTAAATACACTAGAGGTCTTTATGGTGAATCCATCAGTTAATGGGTTCCTTCCTGATGCAGTTTGTCAGCATAACACTGTTTAACTGCCTGCTCCTTTCCATCTTCCTTCTCTCCAGATCCACTTGCCAACAAAAACTGCCTGTGGTGCTTGTCTGTATGGATGTGATCCATGTATGCAGCCATTACTGCACGGCTCTGGAGCCAGTCTAGGTGGTCTTGTGCACTCTTTGAGCATCTAGTTTCTGTACTTAAGACTTGACTAAAATTAAACTATGCTAAGTCTGTGGGATGTTGTCTTCTGCATTAAAGGGTTATTCTTGTTTGTTCTAGCTTTGTCTTATCTGAAAAAAATTAGAATATTGATTGGGAGGATTTCAAACTTGTTTTAAGTTATTTTTAAGATGTCTGAAAGGTAAGCAAATCCCAGAAATTTTGGGCCTGGAATTGCTGTTTTTTGTAACATAAAATATTGGGGACCCTTCAGCACACCATTCTGTTTAGAGGCTTTTCCAGGTATTACAAACAAGGTGTGGTATAATAAAATCTCTATGAGTACTGTGGTTATCAGACAGTTGGAGACTGAAAAGCTTGTCTTTCCTTGCTAGTATAGAAGATTTCTTCTAGATGATAGATCTAGCTCTTACTCTTTTCAACGTTTTGCATCATTAAAGAGTTAAATCTTAATTAGCTTATTAAAAAACCAAAACCAAACATAAACAGGTGTTCAGACATATACTGCATCATCATCTTCCATTGCCCCTTCTGTCTTTGTACCTCTGGACATACCAAACAAAATATAAAGTGTAAAATTTAGAAGAGACCATTTCATTATTTTGGTATAATACTTTTAATACATTTTAAATTTGTAAAAAGTGTAAACAATTGATGATTTGTTTGATTTTTTTAAAATTACTGTTTTATGTCTTTAAAATAATTACATTAGGAATGTTGAAATGAAATGTTAAATGGGTGTTTTACCACTGAAAAGATAATTTTGTTCTTCTGTAATTCCTTAAAGGAACTAAGACTGGAGGGTGTCTTGTTTTATGCCAGAAATTAGGCTAACAGTGTGAGTGGGAAATTCTGCAAGTGCCAGTGTGCATGGAGCATGCTGCTTTACACAGAAAATGCAAATAGATGTGACTAGGCTGCTTCAAAACAGCTTTAGCTGAAAAATAATCTTACACTGAAAAAGAATTTCTGTTATGTGTGGCGAAATGTTAATATCATGCAGAGCTATGAGTATTGTGAATGTCTGTTAGAAAACTGATCCCCAGACTGTAAGTTTTAATTAATTCAAATGTCATGAATTGTTGTAGATCTGTCTGATTAGCAAGCTGCCAGATTATTAGGTCTAAAATACTGCAGATTCTATTTGCAGTTACAAATGCCTTTGAAAAAGGCAACCTTATCTATACCTACATGTTGAAAGGGTCCATTGTGCATCACCATGCTGTAATAATAAGCATTAAAAGTGGCTTTATTTTTTGTCATTTCTTTACAGAACAAAAGAGATGAACATCTTTTGAAAAAAAGAAATGTTCCTCAAGAGGAAAGCTTAGAAGATTCTGATGTTGATGCTGACTTCAAAGCAGTAAGTTCCTTGATTCTAGAATTATATTTACAACTTTGGTGATGTCTCTAAACAATGTATTCTGTTGTTTTGCAGTTATTTGAAAGCCAGTTTATGAGCTGATACACTGTTAAAATAAGTTTTCTTGTATTAAATGTTTAGGGTTATAATTTATCAGCAAAATTACTAAAACTTTTTTTTTCTTTTCAAGCAAAATGTAACACTAGAAGCTATACTGCAGGTATGTCAAATTTAATTTTTTTTTTTACTAAAAGGGTGTGTTCTGTGCATCTTAATTTTTACTGTGTTTTAAAATTTTTTGGTTTTCAGAACGCCACAAGTGACAACCCAGTGATCCAACTGAGTGCTGTCCAAGCTGCAAGGTAAAAATAAAAAATAAACAGAAACCTAATTGATACACATTTTTATTTTGAAAGTTACTTACTTTTACTTTTGATTTCACAGAAAACTCCTATCCAGTGACAGAAATCCACCTATTGATGACTTAATAAAATCTGGAATTTTACCAATTCTGGTAAAATGCCTAGAAAGGGATGATAAGTAAGTATTGTTATAAAAATCTTCACTGTTATTGGAAATTTCCATTTTTAAAAAATTAATTGAAACAAAACTGAGGATTCCATCACCATATAATCCAACCCAGTGGATCACATTCCATGATGATAAATCACAAGTTCTCCAGGAATACTTATTCTGCCACTGAAGTGTAATTTAATTTTTAGTGTATGTTTGATCATATCCAGCTAAGGGAGAAAACCTTATTGCATTTCCCATTGGTTTTGAATATTTCAGCCTTTTACCAGCTTTTTTTAAAAAAACCTGCCACAGACTTGTTGTGTGTATTTGCGTGAAGGCAGAGAGCATGCCTGGTTTTGAACAGAGGTTTTTCTAGAATACATTTGTCTTTCCCATTAAGATTATTAGCTTAAGTTTCTGGTTTCTTCTCACTGCGAGGTGTGTTTCCTTCTGGTTGCTCTCTTATGTGATGGTAGGACATGGTGAGCATGCTCTTGGAAAACAAAGAGCTTCAGTAAAGAATGTACAGAACACTGAGCTTATAGCTGCAAGCATTTAATGACATGTAAGAAACAAAACATGTCATATTCAACAAATCTTGAGCCCCTGATTCAGATGGATAGGGATAAACACAATTGAGGTAAATATTTTAGCCTATCTTTGATCTCAGGCAGACATGCATGTATTTATAGTATTTCCATTTTCAATGTTATTTCTGCAGCTATGAGAGCTAGGAATTTCAAAAATATGTTTTGGTATTTTTGGTATAATTTGATGGCTGCAAAACTACAAACTGCAAGTAGGGTTTTTTTTCCCTAGCTTGTTTAACAAAACAGTTGCTTAGAGGGCAGCTGACAGTAACACTCAGCTGAGGAAAGCATTTTAAAATGGGTTGTGAACACTTGTCTGCTCTAGAAGTAGATGGTTCAGTACTCTGAAAATTCTTTTAATTTGAATCTTCTGCTAGTTTTTGTATGATATACCCTTGTGAATGTTTAATAAGTTTCAAAATTGAACAGCGTTTTTCACTTGTGATTACTATATAATATTTAGCAGAGTTAAACTCTGAAAAGACTTAGCATAACAAACCATGAAAGCTGTTGTTCATGTTATACTTGAAAGCTTACCACCAGAGAAAGAGAAAAGGGACTAACCTAAAACTAGAGTTTTAGTGACTTGATCCTAAAGGTTTGAAAGTTTATAGGTAGCTGCTGAGAGATAGGATTTGTTTTTAGCTCCTGTTTAATTATTTTGCAATCCCATCCCAAATAAAACCTCACATTGCTTTGGAAATTAATACACAAGACAGTTTAAAAGAAGCAGGTACTTATGACAATATATAAAACATGGCTGATAAAGACACAAAACCCATGGGAATTAAACAGTCACCTAACAGTAGATATTCTCTGTTCTTCCCAAAGCCAGACACTTACATTTGTGCTAATGACCATGGGCTGTAAACTCTTCTGTAGCTGTATTTTAATAAGTCAGGTGTGATGCTGTCTTTTCATACTGACTGTAGATGTTTCCCGTCTGTGATGGTGCAGAAAAATGTCTGTATCCAAGTATACCAGCTTGCACTTGGTCTGGAATGTAATGGTGGAAGAATCAAGTGTAATTGGTTGTTAGGATTTTTTTTTTTGGCTTTGTTTTTTTGGTTTTTTTGTTTTGTTTTGTTGTTTTGGGTTTTTTTTTTGTTTTGTTACTAATATGAATTCAGAGTGATGGATGGTTCACAAAAGATCACAGAACGCAAGGCCTCTTTTTTCTTACAGCTTTTCCCCTGAAAAGTCCAGGCTTAGATGTTGGGGTTTTTAAAATTTTAGCCCAGTGGTACTGCCTAAATATAGAGTATTTCATATGGATACAGCTAGTAATATTGAAATGAACCATAAAATGGTCTTCAGATCATGTTTCAGCTTATTAGTGTAAAATTCTCTCATTACAGTCCTTCATTACAATTTGAAGCTGCATGGGCATTGACTAACATAGCATCAGGCACTTCTGCACAGACTCAAGCCGTTGTACAGTCGAGTAAGTATTACACCTTTGGGTTTTTGGGGAGGAGGCAGTAGGGGTGGATATTGTGGGGAAAAAGAAAGTATTTGGATAACGAATGCCATTTCTTATCAATACAGTTAAAGTAATAAATAGGTGCTTGTCCTAAAGATGTATTGAAGATTTATGAAAGATATCTGCGTTTGCTCTTAAACATAAATCTGCTTCTCACTAACAATGTTACGCATCCCAGACAGGATTTTCCCATAAAGAAGATAGAGAATGACAGATGATACAACAACTATGACAAAAATCTAAGTCCTTTCTCATTCTTCGTTTGATTTCTGAAATCATGTACCATTAATTGCTCTGTGGCTAACACTTAAGTTAGGAATTAGTTCTTTCTGCCTCAAAGGTGTGTTCATAAATCTTATTAAAGTTGTTAAATACATACAGTTATATAAGGTTGCACACTTAAATACGTTGTTAAGAAAATTACCATCCTTTCCTTGTCTGTATGATTAGTGTCTCCTGCACATGCAGGTTTGTTGAGCTACTTTCATTTCTTGTTTAACCTGACAGTGAGAAAGGAAAGAAACTCTAAAGTCAATTGAAGATAAATTATCAAATAATTTTTTCAGGATTATATCTATAGCTTCTATGGATCAGCATCTTAAAACAATCACCTTTGTGCTAAATACAAAATGTTGTAATTAAACAGTAGATTACAGATAAGCAAACATATAATAAAGTGTCTTGACTTACTCATATTCTCATTTTTATATGGTAAAATGGTGACTTAGTTATGTGATTTTTTTTTAAGTGTATGAACCTACCTTTCAAATGAAAATGCTGGTTTGTATGTTTTCACAGCTAATAAAATAACTGAATAATTATTGGATTCTGTATAGTTAAGATATTAAAGCAATAGAATTATTTTTGTTGTTATTATTACTGTTGTTATTACTATTATTTTTACTATTATCCAAAATAAGATTTGGATAAAATGATCTTACCAAAATGAGCTTTGGATAAAAATCCAAAGGCTTTAATAAAAAAATCAATATCTTCAATTTGTTTCAAAAATTCCTGATGTGATTTGGGCACCTCTGTTTTTAGATTGCTTTTCTGGTGTCTAAGTACCTTTGAAAATCTACTCCCAAGTTTTTTCTTCCTTCTCAACTTGTTCATTGGTTAGTCATTGTTTTCTTTCTTTCTTGTGTCCCACAATGTTGTCCTGTTTGAATTAAGCTAACAGAAATTGTTTATAATATTAGCTTTGGAGGAAAAAATCTGGAAAAAAATCTCAAAGTAAAAATTAGAAGTAGAATAAAAGTACGTACAGCACAACTAAAAATATGGTTGTTCCCTGAACAACTACTACAAGTTCAAGTTGGGAGATGTTTCTCCCAAAATCTGTTTAGTTAATGCTTGAAAAGAAGAAAATATGCTAAATTACTTCAGACAATCAAAAAGGATTTTACTTATGAAGAGAAAACAGACGAAGTTTAGTCTAAAAGTCTTGCTGTTTTGAGTGGGAGATGACCAAGAGGAAACAGTCTCCCAGCTCTTCTCCCTTTAGATAAGGAAGGGTTTGAAGGAACAAAGCAATAGACCCTTGCAGCTACAGAAGAGGCTGATGCAGCCTCAATACAAAAGAAGAATTGCCTCCTGCAATCAGGAAGGACAGATGGTACTTGGAAGGCCCAGCAAAAGAGGAGAAGAACTATATGCACAGAACAGCTCTTGCCAGGAGCCAGTTTGGAGCAGGAATAATTAATTTTTTGAGAGTGGTAGGTCAGATAACCTCAACTCATGCTCTTTCAGGTTGTCCTCCTGCCTGAGTGCTATTATGAAATAACTGCATTCCTGATTTTGAAACCATACCAGGATTGCAGTGTAATATAAATTACATCGTTGACCCTCTTCTCTGAAAAATGTTGAACACATGTATGGGTGAATTGTAATCTCAGTAATTGTTGAGAAGAAGCTAAAATATTCCACTTGAGCTAATGGAAGTGGGTTGATTTTATTACAGGAGTGTTCTTAAGCAACAATGTGTTGCTGTCCCTGCTTGTCAGTTATAAGCAATGGCTGAATCACTCATCTGGGGTGGGGAAGAAATTTTAGTTTGTCTTTATTCTTCATGGCTCTGTATTTTTTAGGAAAATACATCAGAGTTTTTGGCTCATTATTACTTTACATTATCAACACAATATTGATTCACAGTTGCTCACAAACTGTGTTGCACTTTTAAAATATTTGTGAAGCTATTTCTGCAAGAAAAAATGCTCTTCAACAGTATATAAATTGATCTAGTTTATTCAGACTATAGGATGAGTGTGATCATATATAGATTTAAAAAATTGCTGCAAGAGTTACTGTCTTTCAAACAGTATGGGTTGTCTGAAGGAAAACAGTGCATGGGGATAGTAGTGGAATGGCTTGGTAGCTCTATCAAATACATTTAATTCCACAGAGTGATATCTAAAATCAGTACCACTTCCTTAATTTGGTATGTTGCTGGCATTATATAAGAGCAAGTTAAAACGTGTCTTGGGACTGGCAGATGGATGTAAATCTTCACTGCATATGGAAACTAACTATAGCCACCTCTTGGGAGGAAGCTATTTTGTTAGAGTCAGGATATGAAGCACGTTTGCACAAGTAGGCATGTCATTCTGCTTGGTATGTGTTGTGATCCTGGATAACTGGAAAATCTGAATTACTGGGACATGAAACCTCACACCTGCATACTTGAGGGTCTGCCTATCACTTTGAGAAATATGGGGAGATGTTTAAATGTGGGGAGCATTGTTGATTAATAATTCTGTTCTCAAGTCTGTTTTTCCCTTCTCTAGATATATACAGAAATGTTCAACTCAGGTTTTGTGCATCCTTCATAATAGAAACATTTATAAGGCATGGTGGAGAATGTGTCTTGTGTAAATCAGTGAACATACTGCTCACATACCAAGATCCAGTATTAAACAAATCCAATCTTTGCGTTATGCAGATGCAGTACCCCTCTTCTTGAGATTACTTCATTCACCACACCAGAACGTTTGTGAGCAAGCTGTCTGGGCTCTTGGAAATATTATAGGTAACTTGTTGTTTTAACGATTTGAAATCAGGGAACATTTCATTTTAGAACTTGACTTTTTAAACATTTGCATTATCATATGAGACTATGTTTCCTCTGAATTCTGTGTCTTGATACGATTCTTTTTAAAGTATATAATATGGCCAGAATTACATATGTACGTCCTGGGTTTTTTTCTAAATAACAGTAGCACTTACTATGCAAAATATTAACAGGATAAATTTTGTGTTTCCTAAAATATACATGCATGACTTTATGTATGTATATTTAAGTATGACCTTTTAGTAGTAGACTGTTGGTGAGGAAACATAGAATTTCAGTATCCCAACATGTCATTGCATACATTTCAAGATTCTCCATTTTTAATGTAATTTCTTTTGCAACAATTTTCATTTCCGTAGGTGATGGTCCTCAGTGTAGAGATTATGTCATATCACTGGGAGTTGTCAAACCTCTTCTGTCCTTCATCAATCCCTCCATTCCCATCACCTTCCTTCGGAACGTCACATGGGTCATTGTAAATCTCTGCAGGAATAAGGACCCCCCACCGCCTATGGAGACAGTTCAGGAGGTAAATAAAGAATTATGAGACAGATAATGTTTTAAACTCTGGGCTGGAGGCCAAATGTTTTACATTGTCATACTGTGAATTTCTGCATGTTTTTGGTCACTGCACGTGTGTTGTGCCACTCTGCCATTTCTTAGATTAAATAATTTGATCGATTTTGTGTTTCTTGCTACAGCTGTAATAAAGGTATTTGTAACGTCTGAAACTGAGTAAGACTAAAGTGATGAGCTGTACAACAAAAAAATTAACACACTAGAAAGCACTAAAATACTCAGCATTACGTGTTTTCACCAAATACAAGGCTGCAATGCCATTCTGTATGTCGAAAAATCCAAATGTAGTTATTTTCAGCAAGAGGGAAGTGTAAGTAAACTGTGGCATGTAGTGTGGTTTGTGTTTTGACTTGGTGTGCACATGCAGTCAATGCCAAGTCCCAACCTGAGCAGAAATCCTGAAAATCCTTTTAAACTGGCGAACAGAGCAAATGCTCGGTTGATAGGGTCAGCACAGTTAGCATTAGTTGATTAGAACTGAAATTGTAAGTAAAGTTCTTGATTTTAAGATAAATTCAAAAGTGTAAATACAGTTTTTGAAGCCATGTGAAGTATGTTACTGTTAACAGCTAAACTTTAATGACATTTTAAAAATTAAGCAGAGAAACAGGGAAACTCTTACCAGTAGTGCTTTACTAAATAGGACACTCTGTTCAAAGCAGTTTTATCACAGCCCAGTTTTATATTTTCTCAATTTGAGATTATAAAAGATTAAACTTTAATCCAAGAGATTTGTATATTGATATTAGGCTAATAATTTTTATTGTGTGTGATAACAAAGCTTTTAAAATTGCATCAGGGTGTCTTATCTCTGTTATTTGCTTGTTTTCTCTCAAAATACAGTCTACATTCTGCATCTGGAATATAGCACTGTCACGTATTTAACAAATTTGAAATACAGATGGTACAGATATTTTTATACATACATTGAGGGAATGGCCAGCTGCTAGAAAGTGTGTGATTACAATATACTAAAGCAGACTCAAGCTAAGCTTTGTGATTGCAATACTTGGATTCATAATTTTACTACCAATTTTGTTCTACTGTAATGACTGATGGACTTCTTTTCAGATTTTGCCAGCATTGTGTGTTCTCATTTACCATACAGATATAAACGTAAGTAATTTCTAAAGTTTTAGATATTTAGATTCTTTATTTTCTCTAGAAAGATAATGCTGCAGGATTTTGTTGAAGTTGTAAACCTGGGTTTGTGTGTTAATTTATGTATAAAGTCATAAATGTATAATTAAATATGAAGACCAATGTGATTGTAGCCATTCAGAGCATGAAAAAGAAAGTGTAAATACAATTTCTGAAATACCTTTTGTAGAAGATGGCATTTTTTATCCTGTACATTTGAAGTACCTTTAAAAAAATCTTATCTTGAATTGAGCACTAGAAAATTAAAGTGTCAGCTTTACCATCAGCTGCACTTTAATTCTGCCCCAGTTTATAATTTTGCATAGATGATATATAATATGTGTAAAAGAATTTCATGTAGCTCTAAATATCATTCCAGTCAAATGCTGTGATCATAAGGGTAAACCTGACTTCTGTAACCTGTTGGGTGCCTGACTTTGCAACATTTAATTAAAGAAATCACATATGAAAATATATTTAAACAAACAACAATAAACTATTGTTTTGTGGCACCTTTGACAACCTTCATATTTTTAATACTAAACCTTCAGTACTTCCCACATTCCTGATTCATGAGTTTACCTGTGTTTTTCCAAGTAATGTCCTAGGGAGTGGATTTACCGCATGAAGCCTTATATATTGGGACTTCAGAACAAAGATCTGTGTAACTGAGGGATATTGAGCTGTTTTTCTCTTCCTTTTATCAGGACTCTGTAATACCTATAGTGATCCTTTAGTTTAAGGAAGAAGGAATTGAACCCTTGTGTTGGGTTTGGGGATAAAATAAAGCATAAGATCGGTGGGACTGTCATTTATTAGTTCATCACTGTAGTAGTGGTGTTTCTGCTGCTTTTTAAATTGTGAGGTGGGCTTGTCTCCACAAAATATTTGTACAGTTTAAGCTGGGATTTTGCCAGGGTTTTCCCAGTGTAATGTGAGTGGGAGACAGCACATGGTGTCTTTTCAATGAGTAATTTGGACAGAGCTGAACGGAATTCAGTGCAAAACCAAATATACTTCGAACCTGTAGGCTCTTTTTCTTTGCCAAATTCTAAAGGTTTTTGCAAGCAATGATTGTATGAGAGCTTATTGATGTAGGTATGAGACTGTGATGCCAGGTTTTGACTGATCTCAATTAGGGTGTCCGTCATTTTGATCCTGAGAGTCAGGTGCTAGTTTGGAGGTACCAGTCTGGTCCCAGCCTCTCCGTACTGGAGCAGCAAACCTATCTTTGGAGATGAGTCAGTGATGCAGGTAGGTCAGCCCACAGTCCTGTGAGCGCTTCTGGCGGCTGCTGCTCTCGTCACCGGCAGGGCTGTGGGGCAGCAAGCTGGTGAGGCACCACCTCTCACTGCTTCTGCTGCCATAGTGGCTCCACTGCAGCACGTTCTGCTGTCCCTGCGGCACAGGAGGTGAGGGCAGCAGCAGGCTGGGGCAGGAAAGCCGTTGGGCTGTGCTGGCTGGCATCCGGAGCTGGGTGGCTGCAGCCTGTGGGTCAGGACTGTAAAGTCCTTCCTGTGTTCTAGTACTGCAGTATTCAGCTCTTCTCATAGCTGGAAATTTTAAATGGGTATCTGTTTTAAAAGCAGGCTAGATCTAGGTACCTCAACAGATTATGTCCTTAGTGGGGTTCAGATTTCTTTTCCTGCAGTTCCTAACATCATCTGTATGTGATGTGATGTCCTTCTCTGCTGGCTTTGTTTCTGCTTCAGGTACTACCTTTCAATGACTAACTTTTGTACCTGTCTGTTTTTGAGGGCTTTCTAATCCTTATCAAGTCATCAGTGACTTTTTTAAGATTCTCAGATGGCCCTGCATGATAGGCATTTCTCTGTGAGTTTTGCTTTGCTTGAACATTTCAACAGTTGCCACATTACAATAGTTACCAGTCCTTTAGTTGGTATAAGAACTCTTTTCCTTTGCTGTGTTTTTTATTCTTAATATGAAGGCAGGAAAAGGCATACATCCAGACTTGTTTGCAGTTGCACTTCAGAACTGCACTATGGATCAGAAATGCTAACTTGTCAGGTGGATTAGAGACTTAATGGAATTTATGTATTCCATAATCCTAAGAAAGCACAGCTAACAAATTACAGCTATGCTAAGGAAGCTCTATTGGGATTTTCTTCAGAAGGTTACTAGCACAACTAGTTGTCTATCTTGGAAATGCAAATCAAGCCCAACAGTTTACCTTTGTGAGATGATGTATGCTGTCATTTTATGCACCAGAATGGGGTATTTAATTAAAAAGGAATTTGAGAGGACATGCAGAAATTACTCTGATGGAACAAATGGCCCTGGTTTTCACAGTTGTACATAATAATCTAACATATTACTGATTAGGTCTCATCACAATCATGTTTAAGTTTTTCCTATAACTAAATTGCATGTTTTCCCCTCTCCACTCCCAGATAAGTAGAATATTTTTCTAAATAAATCTTCATTACACAGATTCTTCTGTTCAACGTGTAAACCATGTTCTCTCCAATTTGTAGATTCTTGTGGACACTGTTTGGGCTTTGTCCTACTTAACAGATGGTGGAAATGAACAGATACAAATGGTGATTGATTCGGGAGTTGTACCTTTTCTAGTTCCCCTTCTGAGTCATCAGGAGGTAAAAGTTCAAGTAAGTCTGATTCAGTTGTGTTTGAATAGTCCTTTGTATGCTGTTTGCCAAAAACAATGTGCCTTACAGTATTTAGTAGTGGAGTTAGTGAGATGAACATTTATAGCTACCTTTTGTTCAGGTAAAACTGAAGGAGAAAAATATATTTGAAAGAAAGAAAACTCAAGCAAAACAGTACTAAGACAGTTTTAAGTAGTGACAGGTTAAACATTAACTTCCGTTATGTGATTACATGGGGTGCCTTTCTTTTGTAGTCCTAAAATATTTAATGACAAAAGATTTTACGTTTTCCAGAATTCAAGTGATATGCACTCTTTCTGGTGCTGCATACATGTTTGTGAATGTTTTATCTGAATAGCTCATGGAAATCAGTATTTTGGAACCTTTAGAGTGTGGAAATATTTGCAAATGCTGAGTTCTTTTAGTGAATTTATATTTAGCTGTGAAAGGTTAACTGAGCTTACTTGATTAATTTTAAAGACAATGTGAAATTAAAAGTTAGTTACTATGTACTGGGTTTTTTATGATTCATCCACTGTAATACGGGACTCTTCTCTGTATCTGTGCATTTGACATGTTTGTTTAGTTTGTACTTTGGGTGAGATTTGGCTGTCTTGAAATTTGTCAGACTAGTTGACTTGATGAAAGAAGTCTCTCCAGTATTCTGTCACTTGTAAAGCATTTACTGACCAATACATAAAGATGTAAAGTCCATTTAAATCACCTGAGACTCAGTAAGTAGTTGTGAGGTTTTGAATGCCCTAGTGGGGAGCTGAATGGAGAAGTGAACAACCTCAGCAGACATAGAACCTAGATGCTGTTGTTGGAATTGTAACACAGATCAGGTACATGATGAATTAATCTTCTAAGGTTTTAATACTCTTTTAATTTCTAATCTTTGCACGTTTTGAGTTGAGCTGCAGTGCATTTATCTGTGATGTTCTGTGTCTTTTGATGAAACAGTATCCATTTTTCTAATGTAGCTCAAAGGATGAGGTGCTAAATTGTATTTTGCAAAGTGTTTTTATAAAGAGACATCTTAGAATGATCTTTGTTATAGCGTAAGTAACAGCAATGTCTTTAACATGCAATTTTTTTTCCTTCCCACTTTGGATATTCAGACAGCAGCACTGAGAGCAGTAGGCAACATAGTAACTGGTACTGATGAGCAGACACAAGTTGTTCTCAATTGTGATGTTTTGTCTTATTTCCCACATCTCCTGACGCATCCAAAAGAGAAGATAAACAAGGTATGATTTGCTTCTTCCTAACTTGGTATTTTTTTTTAAGAAATAAAACTAGCCTGTGGAATATTTCAGAAGAATTTCCTACAGCTGTTATTTCCGGCCTGTGAGCAATTTTGTATAAAGATGCAGCCCTTGAGGCTGGTGCTTAATTAGGACTGAAACCAAACAGCCATAGTGAGTATCTGTGCTTTGGTGTTGATGCATCGTGCTTTCTGGGAGGACTGAAGGGTTTTGCTTTGGAGTGTGAGATAACTTTTCTTTTCATTTGCAAAGTAAGTAACTGGCTAACTTCAGTTACAGTTTTTCATAATTTTAGTTGAGTCCAGTGAGTTGCTTAAGGCTGATCCAGTTTTCCCACTGCACCTTTTCATAGTGAAGTTCGTTCACTTGTTCATCAGCACCTTCAAGTAAGGAGAGTGTATCACTTTGATTTCCTGAAAGTTGTCTCTGCATTTCATCTCCTTCCTTTTGGCAGAAATAACTTCACTTCTGCAAGGATTGGGTGGAATAGGGAGAGTTGGATGAAAGTGGTCAGTGTCTCCTTTTCCAGAGCTGTATTTCATGTTATTTGGGTTTTTTTAGTCATTGTGCCATCTTCCATTGCAAAGATGGTCTGGCTGAGGAGAAGGGTTTTTTGTTTAGATTATGTAATTCCCCCATATAGTGTATCATTGAGGAGAAATCTATTTGTGAGGAATCTTTCTTTAGGCCCTGTCAGCTGTGAAGATCTCTGAAGATGTTGTCTTTGACAGTCAAACTGATGTGATTTATTTTTGCCTGCCCTCTGAACTCTCACAAAAGAGTAATGAAGAGCTCTTTTGAATGCCAAGGAATTATTTTTGTACAAAAAAAAGTCCAGAAATGCTTTGAGTTTTGTTTCACGTCTGTATTGTGAGAGGCAAATAGAAATAAAAGCAAGATACATATCCCTAAAAAAGTGGGGAACCCATTTTTTTTTCCTGCAGTGCTTCATAATTGCCTGCTTACCACATCTTTTACTTAAGATTGGAGCCTTTTTAAGATGTTCTGGATTGTCATGACAAGTATCCCCCTTTGTAACTGGGAATTTATAACTGCCATGAGATAGGTGGTAGCTGTGTGGAGGAACCTCCTGAAGGAGTAACTGCTGAGCAAAGTCACAGGACAGAGTGCTATGTGTGATACTTGAATGAGATTTGTGGACACCACTTCATGTTACATGAAGAAAGCACGAGGTGGAGTCTTCCTTTTTATCGTAGCAGAAAGGTACTACTGAGCTGTTAGTAGTAGGATTACAGGACAAGTCCTTTTTTATGATGCTTTACCAGTTTTCCTATTTTCCTTGTAAAACTGATTGAAAGTTTGAAGCCTGTCCGTGACTCCAGCAATGCAAAGTATAAGGCTTATATCATATTACTCCTGATATATGGAGACACTCCTTGTGTGAGAGACAATCTGGCCCTGTGAATCAAACATATTAATTTTACATTGATTCCCTGTTGTTTTTCACAGTGCAATAAAAGTTTGTGTGCTAGAAGTGCTACTGAGGAGGAGGCTTGTTTAGTATTTGCTTATCATATGATTTTAGGTTTTGAGGTGGTCAGGTTTGGTTCAGTTCTTTTTTTCATCTGCTGACTAGTTTTAAAAGTGCTTTGCTTTTTTGCTTTATCCCATTGTAGGAAGCAGTTTGGTTCCTTTCCAATATCACAGCAGGAAACCAGCAACAAGTTCAGGCTGTAATAGATGCTGGGCTAATCCCCATGATCATACACCAGCTGGCTAAGGTCAGTCAAGCTATCAGCTATGCAAGTTGTCATCCTCTTTTTATAAATCTGACATGAGGAGTTTGTGATTTTTAATAAGTTTGACAGATGTTTCCATGTTGATTTTAATGAGCTATTAATTTTATTTTTCAGGGGGACTTCGGGACACAAAAGGAAGCTGCTTGGGCAATTAGCAATTTGACAATAAGTGGGAGAAAAGATCAGGTATGTGTAGTGGGATTTCAAGCTGTCACTAAAATGTTGCATATGCAGCCATTTGTGTAAGAAGCACAATGTTGAAAGCATTTTTTTTTGTTGTTTTTACTTATTTAGGTTGAATACCTTGTACAACAAAATGTAATCCCACCGTTCTGCAATCTTCTCTCAGTAAAGGATTCTCAAGTGGTACAGGTGGTGCTGGATGGCCTGAAAAACATCCTGATAATGGCTGGTGATGAGGCTAGCACAATAGCTGAAATTATAGAAGAGTGTGGAGGTAAGAGCTTACTAGGCTTTTAAAAAATTTAATTGGCTGGATGTTATTCTGTTTTCCCCTTGCTGCTGTTGATGTTTACTGCAGTGCTATTTAACATGGGCTGTTTGAGTAAACAAGAGAGATTTTTTAATGAGCGACATTACTTTTTTTTTCTGTTTATTTCAGTTTGGAGAGGGCTGTGTAGAGGCAATTTTTGAAGGAGCTTTCTGTAGCTTAGGTATTTTTTAGGTTTCAATGAGAATTGCAATTTTTTTCATTTGATAATTACACATACTTTGTCCTGTAGTAAAACACATGATTCTTGCCCTTGGAAGTAGTTTTAGGATCATAATTTCATTACAGACCAAAGCAGGATGAGGAGTATTTTCAATATCACAATCCAAGTTGTAATGTGTGCTAATTAATGTATTATAATAAAGAGATACTGAAGAACATAATGCACTGGAATCTTTTCCCTTGTGTTATTCCATATCCAGTTTGAAAATGCTACTAGTGTTTTATCTGCTTTGTCACCTTGTTGCCTGTTTTAAACTTGCAGGCAACACACAAATGTAGCCACCTCTTTTTGGGGATACATAGAAAGCACAGACTACCCCAAAAGTTACATAGTAGACAGAAGTCTTAAAAAATGAGAGTTTTATCTAAACAAAGAGAAGACTCCATTATCCATTGTTCATAAAATGGAATATTCCCTGGCATGTAAAGTTTACAACTACTTCTTTCCTCTTAGAGACAAAGATAGCTGCTGCGTAGATCATATTTTCAAACTGAGCTACATCTTCTCTAGTGTAATTCTCTAGTTTCAGTAGTATGTTTAATTATTTTTCTTATTTTTTTAACGTAGTCAGTAACTCTGGTTTAATCTTACAAAACTCTTCTCCATTTTCTTTTATTCAGGATTAGAGAAAATCGAAGCCTTGCAACAGCACGAGAATGAGGACATTTATAAACTAGCATTTGAAATTATAGATCAATATTTCTCTGGTGATGATGTAAGTATGCTAAAGATGGAAAAGTATATGCACTGTGCTCTTAGCTTAGTAAGTACGCTGTCACTGTTCCTCAGCTCCAGTTGTCACGGACATACATTATCTCCAAAGTCAGTTTTCCTGGTCCTTGTTCAGTACGGTTTCCCTCAATTTAAAGGCTTTGAAGAGTTTCTCAATACCAGGACTTTTCTTCAGCAAAATAAAGAGGACTACTTTAGTTTTGCCTAACAAATTGATCAATGCTCACTTAATTTTGTTAGACCGACATGTCATTACTTGTGATTAGAATCTAATCAGTTCTCTGGCTCTCCTTTTTATTTTCTCATACATCAGTCTTTGAAAGGGGCAGCAGATGCTTACTTTCAGAAAATTTTTTGTATTTCAACTGTGTATTTGCTCTGTCTGGATTCTGCAGTGAACAGTCATCAAAACTATTAACACTTTCTGCAGCTGTTTGATCTAGACCATCCAATATTGTGTTGCACCCAGATGAGATACTTTGACCCTCTAGTTCTAGCTCTTCCTGCTATTGGCTGCTTGTGAGTTTCTGAGGAGCACTTCAACATGCAATCTGAAGACAAACCATCTTTTCTAGGCTGTCCAGGTTGTCTGTAGTTCTACAGCCTAGCAGGACTATGTTTTCAGTTCTTATCAAAGAAGAACTCAATTGAACTCTCCAGCTCTAACTTCAGGACTCAATTTTCAATTCATGGGCCCAATCATATGACTGGGAAGTTAGTCACCGGAGGTTAAGATATGTGAAAAGTTCCCTACGCCTGTCGTGATTCTGTGAGCAGTGTCTTAGAGTCTCCATAGAGACTCTAAAACTTCAGTGTCTAACTGAAGAGCACAGTCTGGTTGATGTGGGTGGAAGAATATCCCTGTTGAGCTTAGTACTCCCTTTTGTGCATTTACTTTTTACATTATCAATTACATTTACAATTTAATCTGCGCCTGATGGGCTGGATATGCCTCCTTTACTCAGGAGCAAGACTTTCCTTCAGGTTATTTTGTTACTATGTTCTTTGGAGCTTCTGAAACTCAAAATTGTAGGAATTCCGTAATTGCTCCAGGGAGACAAGAGATTGGTTATGGTAGCCTGATTGGCAGTGTGAAGATGGACTGTCTAGGAGTGTTCTTGCCTTCTGTCAATTCAGGATCTTCTCTGTTCTCATGAGATGTTGCTAGCTGCTCGATGTCCCTTCATTGCTAATCCCAATTCCTTTCCTGAGCCCTGTAAAGTGCACAGCCTGTAATTTAGGACCAGCACTAACAGCTTCCTGACTTCAGTTTTTGTTAAAGGCAGGTGAGCTTAGGTGGGGTTATTTGGAGTATCCCTGCAGAAGGCAGAAGTGCTGATTTAGCAAAGCAAAAACGTTTTGCAAAACATTCTGAAACCAGACTCAGTCTTCATGTGGGCATGATGTGCAGATGGTTGCTGTCACGAAAGGCCTCAGTCTCCTCCCCCCAGTTAAGACAGTGTCACCCAAAGTAAAGAGAAAGATTTTTAGATGAGTCAGTTCTGATGTGTGCACTACTACAAGGCCAGGTCTCAGAAAGCTGTTCAGACCCCCCACACAAAGGCTCTTTCCTGCTTCAGAGTGACAGATGATCTCAAATGAGGTTCAGAGAACAGTGCAGCTGGTGATTTGCGGGAGGATGGGTAGAGTTTGAAGTTTTGCATTTTGTTGCTACTGATCATGTTATTTGCTATTCCTTGACGGTGTAAATACCTAAATTCCAACAGCTCTGAGGAAGCTGGGTGAAGTTGGGTGCTGATTCCTTTCACTCTGTATCCATAGAGCAGCGAAGTACTTCTGGTTTAAAACCAAGTTCAGACTGTGCTTATGAGACCTATATAAAACTGCTCTGAAATAAGTAGTTCTAAATCCTTCAAATTCTGATAGGAGATACTACGAACTCTTTTAAGCTTTATATAAGTATTAGCTTATATTTCTATCAGCTGCTGATAAAAATATTTTTTCGTGTTGAAAGAAAATGGAGAAAGTACAAAACTAATTTTGGATTCCACAACTAATGATTAGCCAACTCCAGAAGTACTAAAAATTGGCACTGAAAATTGAACTGCACAGCTAAAATAGCAACTGCTTGGACCAAACAGCAGCACTGTCCCTTTACAATAACCCAATACATTAACCTTTACAATATTCTGTTTCAAACCCTAATGGTATTAGAACAGAGTTGATGTGTTGTTCTTTTTAAACATATTTGGGGAATTGAATTGGAAAAACCTATCTAATTTTACTGCAATAATATTTTTTAAAAAAGAAAACATGAACATTTGTGAATTTCTTCTCTGTGTACCCAGTCATGCAGTAAATTGGCCTCTCGTGTGTTTCTGCTGTTGTGTTTTGTAGATCGATGAAGACCCCAGTCTCATTCCTGAAGCTACTCAAGGAGGTACTTACAACTTCGACCCAACAGCCAACCTTCAAACAAAAGAATTTAATTTTTAAGTTCAAAAAAAGTGCAGCTTCTCTTGTCCCACACCAGTACGAAGCACCACCAGATGGCTACCAAGTGAAGAAACAAAAGGCTCCAAGACACACATGCCTCTTCGTTTTGATGCTTCTAAAGCAAACCATGTATTGGTCACTTTGCAGTTGCCAAACATCACTATCACATGGACTGTAAATGCATATGCATGATCTCTTAAACTGTTTCGGAATTCTTTTTAACAGTCCCAACTACCTTTTTTTGCCTTTTTCCTGGTGCCACATGCTGACGACCGCGATCTGCAGTTTTGTTAAGAATATTCCATAGTGGTGGCACATTGGTTTTCCACGGAAAAGTAGCTTCTTTGGAAAATGGTGCGCTGTGGATCAAGACACTTTGGTATGATGCATACATTTTGGAAGACTTTACAGGGGCCCAGTTTGTTCTGAGCCTCCATCATCGTCCTCCACAAACATATTTTCATAAACTTTATGTGGAAGAATACATTCAAAAATGCAAGCCAAATGAATTTCATTGGTGAAACTGAAATAAAAGTAACTTATAAAAACACAACACTTGGCAATTGATTAAACACTTAAGTTTAAAACAAACAAAAAACTACTTCAGCTATCAGTAATTGATGTGTGTTCATTAACTGCCTCAGAAACCAGGGTTGGAGAATGAACTGTAGATTTGGACTGGTAAAGCTTTTGCCATTATACCTAATTTTTGAGAACAGCGAGCCCTATTTGACCACTCACTTCAGCCTGTGTGTTCCTGCTGTTTTGAAGTAATCAAATGCTGTGCATGGTATTTTACCTGAGCTACAACCTGTTATGGACTTGAACTTCTGTTTAAGCTGAAAGCAAGAGTCCCAGACTGTAGAAAAAAAAATTCTGTCCAAAAACGTATTAGTTAAAAGAATCTTGCTTTCAACTTTCAGTAGTCAATATCTTCTGTTTTAAATTGATAATTGGATATGGTTGATTTATATTGGGTTTAAACTGTGGAGCTTTCATGTTTACTGTAATTTAGTCTTAAACTATTTTTTACTTAGTAACCAGTGCTTATGATGATGTGGTTGGCAACAAACCAGCAACTACTTAGAAGCGTCATAAAAGCTTCATTCTTGGAGTATTGGAAGAATAATTCACAAGTTAGTCTCAAATCTTATTCATGTGATTAAAAACATACAAACTGGTTGATGTGTGAGGCTGTATCGAAGCTGCCGTTACTCAGCGTAAACCTGATGTGCAGCGCACATTAAATAACTTTATATAAGGTATGTGAAGTCATTGCTTTTGGAAAATCGCCTGACCCAGTCACTTTCAAAGGGGTTTTGGTATTGCTGGGGCGAAGATGGGTAATTTTGAAATTCTGTAAGCTATCACACAAACTGGTTTTGTTGCTGTTGTTTACTGGGTGTAATTTCCCAATGCATTGATGTGAAGGGATAGAAAAAATCTAAACTAATTTAGTTATTGGATGTGGGTTGTATTTACTGTGATGAAGATAAGGACAGATGCCATCCAGAGCTTTGTGGATCAGCTGTTTTTCCACTGATGAACAACGCATAGCAGGTGTGCATTCATTAAATATATATCTGCCAAGGTGGAGCCACTTTAAAGAGTGAGTTGTCTTGTATCTCAGCTGGATACAAGCGTATGTTTAAACTGCAAGATTTTTACTTGCTAGATAATCTGTTTTAATATAGTGGTTTGGCCTCTGATTATTTATAGGTTTTATAAATTTTAGAATCAATTTCTCTTTAAGGTGGCTCAGATTTTTCAACTCTTGTGCACATAAAATTGAGTTGAAGTTCATTGTGCCTTTTTTCTTTTCCCAGAAGTTGAGTTGAAGCTTCATATGGTAACTGCATCCTATTCACACACTATAGTCTAAAATCTTGAAACTGTGTGGTGTTCGCTAAAAAACTAAACAATAAAAAGTCAAAGTTAGGTAAGGTCACAAAGTTTTTGTGAAATCAGAGTTCCAGCAGATGTTATTGTGAACAAATACTTCCCCCCTTCTGCAATTCAGTCTAGTCTCCTGTACGCCATATAGACTGATGCATACCCGGTTCAGCCTACACTCACTGTTGTTCTGGAGATTACATACAAATTGATGCTGAAACAACAGTTTTCCTCCACTGTCAAGATTGGATCCTTTTCTTGCACTTCAATGCATTACAACAAAAGTGAACATCGGAGAACTGGGTAAGGCAGGACAAAGTGCTTGCTCAGTTCTTTCTGCTGTGACCTTATCAGCTTTTGATTGGGATTGCACCATTTCATAGTTAATAAAGGAAACAAAGTATATTGCTGCACTTTTACGTTTTCAGAACAGTGTTTAAAATTGCATTGTTTTTATTATTTTTTTAAACTATCAGTTAAAATAGACTAAAACGTTCTTTCAAAGAGGCATCTAAATGTGTTCCTAATTTTGTATATGGGCTTAGGTTTTGTAACCAATAAAAAGCTGCTATCAAATACTATAAAACATTCAAGAACTTATTTTGAAGGTTATGGAACTGCTTAGTCTTCATGGATTGACTTAGGGGTTTTTGTCTTTGACTAGATATTAGTTAGCAGAACTCCGCATCAAAGTTTGAAGTATGTTACAAGTATGAATAAAGTAAGCTAATGCAGTCATCTCTGAAACTTTGGATACGGAGTTTTATACTTTGTATGGAGATGTTTCCCAGCTGTGTACAGGGGGCTGTGGTAAGTGGGCTGCAGCTGTGAAATAGTGACTTCAGTTCAAAGGCTTGAAGGTGGACCAAGAGTGTCAAGGAACTTCCACAGTTGTTTTTTACCTCCAGAAACATTGTTTCAGCCTCCTGGTGCAAGGCTGATTGCTGATTCAGCATTAATTTAAGCTCAGGATGCTGCACAAGGGGGGCCCAACTGCTGCCCAGTGTGGGTTGGGAGGGAGTGTGCACCAAAACTGGACTGGGGCCGAACAGCCTTTCATGGCCAGTATCCCTCCTCCAGGCACAAGTGACCCCATCAGGTTTCTGCTTGGGAACAGCTTAGAAGTGTCAGAGACTTGCATTGTCCAGCAGCCTCCTAATTAGTACAGTCATGCTTTAATTGCAGGAGAGCAACAGTTGAAGGGAGGAGACCACTTGACCTGTTTGAAAGGTGCCTGTGACTGCAGCTGGGGTGTTCCCATCCTTTCTCTGTGTCAGCTGGCTGAGCCACCTGGAGAAACCCCTGTGCCCGTGGGTGGGAGATGGAGATGAGCTTCCAGTGCTGTATCTAAATCTTTACAAATGCTTGTCCATGGGGATATAAAGGACAAAGATTTCATACAAACCTAATTCCCATTTCCAAAAGCTGTTTAATCCTTTTGGTTCCTTCAGCTTTCAGTTGACAAACTAAACGTGTTGGGTTTTTGCAACCTGTTAATCATCCTCTAGATCCTACCTGGAGCACTTGAAAGACACTAGATTGGAATAAATAATGCATTGTCTTAAGACATGTCTTATTTAGAAAGAGTAAAACCTAGATTATATCTTAATGTTCCCCATACTTGTAAAAGTACAGACACTTCCATTTTGTTTGCTTGATCTGCTAAACAGAGAAATGAGTAAGAAGAGCTGCTGACAGGCAGATGTTCAGTTGATTTTTTTTTTAATCTCAGTGGACTCAGTGATAGCTGTGGCCCACTTTGTTATTCTGCTCCTCTCTAATGCCCTCTAGATTCTGAATGTCATTCAATCTAGTCCTTTCCACGAAATGCAGCATGTTGTGTTCCTTCTATTTTGTTGCATAAAAAGTACTCCTTTTGTGGCATAATTATGCTTCTATTCAAACGTATGTAGGACAACAAATTATGCCAAGCCATTAGGAAGCCCTTTTCAGGAAGAAAAGGAAAAAAACCCAATCAGTACAAAACTGTGGGCTCCAACAGGCAAAGCCTTGGGAGATTTTGCTGCAGGGGTTTGTTACGATTGTCACTGTCACCTTGACAGCAGCGTGAGCTGGAGCTGCCTGAGATGCACAGGTCTGCTTCAGGCTGGGACATTACTTGAGGCTGCTCAGGAAAACTGCTTCGTGTCAAGATGCAGAGTTAGGAGCTAGAGCAGCTTTCTGCTTCCCTGATTCTGGTTTGTATGTGCATCATCCTGCCACAGAAATGGCAATGGGCAGGTCTGCTCTGTGCTGCTGGCTTGGCCTGGAGTTCTCCAGCTGCTGCTGCAGGCGCACGAGCAGCTTTGTGTTCAAATGCACTCATGATACAGCTTTCTTGAGCAGCATCCCAGTTTGTAAAGGAATTTAAAAGCTGCTTTTTTCCCAACCTTAGCTGTAAGGTTTTAATGTTGGAGAGATTGCAACCTCGTGTATCACACCTAAGAATGTTAATAAGATGGTTGTTTTGTTTTAAAATGAAGGTTGGAGCCTTTACGCTGCTCTCTGCCTTCATCTGTAGCAGTAGAATAGGTGAATGTCACCACACAACCTCAGAGCAAGAGCAGCAAGTTCTGTGAAGGATTAAGGTACCCTGCAGGGAGACTCTTCCCTGGACACGGTGGGGGAGATGCAGGAGGAAGTTTGTTATTCATTTGCTCCATGCACTAAACAGGCTCCAGGGACACACAGAGGTGTGGAACACAGATTAACCATCCTCTTTCCTAAGTAGGGTCCTGTGGAAAACTGGTGGTTGGGTTTTTTTAATGTGCTGAAATGAAGTGTAAGGGAGCTCATGTCTGCATCTGCTATTTGCAGACTGATCCTCTTTAGTGGCTTTATTTGCTTGTTTTTAACCCTAATTCATAGAGCCAAGTGATTGCCCATACAAAATTGTTTGTACATGAAGAGGAAGGATGAAAGTGAAATATTTTGACGGTGGGCTTCAGCAAGCTCTGTTCTAGAGCAGAGAAATGCTCAAGGGAAGCTGCAGCTCTTGCCCTGACATTAGACCCATCACTGTTCCTATCTGTTTGATGCAGTTCACAGCTGGCTTCGTGCATTTTGTGCTTTTATATCCCAGTAGAGCTCCCTGAAATCTGCATACTGCCTGCATGTTAGAACATTGAAAATAAGGGATGAATTCCTTCTGTTCTTGCCATGATGATCCCAGCTTGCTGGAGGTCTGGCCCAGTAATTGTGAGAGTATTTATTTGACATTGGTTCTCTAGGAGTGGTTTGCCTGGTCTTAGGTTTTGTCATGTTAAGCATGGCAGCACATAAATCTCAGGAGGTGATAGGTTTAGAGGGAGCATTTGAACTTGTTAAATTCTCATGTTTAAATCAAATATGTAGAAAAATGTGTTGCTTTTTCAAGAGAAAAGTGCTCTTTCAGTTGTTTCAGGTCTCTCAGTCACTACCTTTACAGGTTTAGAACAAATATTAAAGATTTTTTTTTAAAAAAAGAGGCTAAACCCTCCACCTTTTTAATGCGTGTTTGTTTCAATTGCTGCTAAAATGTTGCATCTCACATGGAAAAATTTCTGTCCAAAGAGCTCATTTGTGAACACTTACAGGGAGCTGGATGTGCTGGATACTTAGTGATAATATTTCTAGCTCTGTAATCTCAGTCTCAAATCCTCAAATTTCCGGGCTCTGGGCTGAAATATTTAACCCTTTGGTGAGAAATTACTCCCCAGTTCAAGAGGAGTAATAAACAAGGTGGCACCTTGCTCCTGCAGCAGCAGCAAGTTCTTTTCTCCCTGCTATCCAGCTGCTGGGGTTTTAAATGCAGCCTCATTGTCAGCAGCATAGAGCCAAGAGTTTGCACTGAGCTTTGTGTGGCTAGTGTTATCCAGGGAGGTGTTTTTATGCAAACTCAGCCAGAGGTCTGTTCTTGAAATATTAAAAACTGATGGAAAAGGAAGAAGTCACTTCTTGTAAAGGTCACAGTTTTCTCTGTATTTGATATTTTAGTCAACATCTAAACTCCTGTTTTTTAGGGTTTGGGTGTTTGTTTTGGTGGGGTGTTTTTGGTTTTGGTTTTTTTTTGGTGTTGTTTTTTTTTTGGGTTTTTTTAACCACTGTATTGCCATATTGCAATTCTGCAATATTTATATTATAGTTTATATATAGTTTATATAAAGTTTATATTGCTATTCTGTCATAGGTATAACATGCAGTCTCAAAACTCACTGCAGGCATGTCATGGAGAATTCTTTCCTAGGGCATTGCCTTCAAGAGAATGACAAGAAGATCCATTAAGCTCCAGCACCAAAGAGACTGGAATAATTCAATGAGGATGCATCTGCTGTGAGGAAGGTGGCAGAGACTGTGAGATGCTCCTGCATGGCCGTGGAGCACTCAGGGAGCTGCATTTCCACAGGCTGCTGATCCAAGTGACAGCAAAAGCAGGAGAGCCAGGGCCAGCCCTGAGGGCACAGGAAGGCACAGCCTGTCAGAAGCCATTTCAGCCTCTTTCTCTGGTCAAGGCCCACGTCTTTCCCAGAGAATGAATTCTCTAAGGATCTGTTTTCCAGTGATTTTCCTGCCTCCAGCAGCAGTGGAGGCAGCCAATGGGGTCTTCAACTCTGCCAGGGAAGGGTACAACAAGGTCATTTGTTACCTCTGCTGATGGTGCTGGGGGAACAGACAGCAATGTGAGGGGTTTTATGATGTGGAAGAAAGGTAGGGTGCAGAAAAGAACAACAAAAATATTGAGTCTGGATTTTTTATTTAAGATAAAGTGGCATCTCGTTGAAGTAAATCACAAGTACTTCTAC
Source organism: Dicaeum eximium (assembly GCA_013396995.1). Taxonomy (NCBI): domain Eukaryota; kingdom Metazoa; phylum Chordata; class Aves; order Passeriformes; family Dicaeidae; genus Dicaeum; species Dicaeum eximium. The sequence goes on along the minus strand of VWZP01005257.1, from coordinate 540,930 downwards.
CCTGGGTGGAAATACAGGAGAATAAAGGTCTCTCCAAGGGAGAAAGCCTGGGGGAACCAAGGGGTCAAATCAGCATCTTCCTGCCAGGCTAAGGTGCCTGTATCAGGTGAAGGCCTGGGCTTGCCTGCAGCCATCTCCAGCAGGACATGTCCCCCACGCTGCCAGTCACTCCCAGGCACTGTCTTTGCAGAGCTGCTTTTTCTCAGAAGCACAGCAGACATCGTGCCCATTCTTCCCAGGGCAGCTCTGGAGACTCAGGATTATTTACCCATGTTTGCAGTCCAAAACCTGCTCTTCCTGCCTGAGCTTCCCTTGCTTTCCTAAGGATGGGTCCACCCCAGCATGCAGAAATGGAGCATCCTCAGGAATGGTCTGTCATGTTTTCCTCTGTACTGGCCTTCCCCAAGGAACGGAGAGAAGCTGCTTCTCCATCCTTTTGCAAGCTGCACCCCGAGGCATGTTGTGCAGATGCCTTACAGCTGGTGCAGGGCTGAACCCTTGCTCCAGCCCTGCACTGACCCAAACCTCATGTCTCTGAAAATGCTGCCTGTGTGAAGGCTGGACTTTCAGCACTGGTCTTCATTTACACCAATATTAAATAAAAGGACTGCTGTTAAGTGCTGTCAAAAGCCAGAAAATCGTGAGGTGTAAATTTTGTGTCTTTATGAGCACAACAGACTCTCCCCTGATCCCCCAGGAAATGAGGGCCACAACTCTCCTCCCAGCTGGTATTTTTCTTCCCCAGGAAACTCCCAGTTTGGTCTTTCCAAAGTCCTTTTCCACCATTATCAAACCTCACATGGGCCCATGTAATGTTGTTGTCTCTCTGCAGGAACCAGTGGCTTTGTAGCCCCCACCACTGTTCGATTAAAAAGCAAATATTTCTGTTATGCCCAAGGCAAAGTGTTGCTGCAGAGCCACCGTTCGCCAAGCAGGGATTTTTGTGCAAGTGGTTGTGGCCTGTTGGAAAAAAATGTGTTTAGCTAGCACAGGCAAAAATTTAAAAAAAAAAAAAAAAAATCTGAGGTGTAAGGGAGAATGAAAGAACAGTTTGTCAGCTCTGGGAGCTCCAGGGAGATTGTTTCTCACAGCAATTAGCAGACAAGATGTTGATGGTGCTGGTCTGGCTTAAAGCTTTAGAACTTTGAAGAGGAGAAGTGTCCAGGTTGGGTTGGAGCAGAGGTTTGTGCTCCTGGTCAGACCACAGAGAGGCAGGTGCAGCACAGGCAGAGGGGGACACACTTGACAGGTCTGGGTCACAGTTGTTGGTTAAATTATCTTTTTTTTTCCCCTTTTGGCAGGGATTTTATGCAAGTCACACTGTGTGAAGTATGAGATGTGGGGATGATGCACTCCTGGCCACGGATGCATTGCTGAGTTCCTAACCCAAATCCCAGCCTTCACCTGGCATTTTTAACAATATCCAGATGGCAGGCTCAGGGCTTCGACTCAAGCAAATGCATCATGAAAAAAATTGTGTGGGAAAGCTTAGATGAAGGCCAGTTAATTAACCCTTTGAAGCCTGTGATGTATTGAACAGTAGTTTGTCCTTTGTCTTAATCATTATTGCATGACTGGCTCTTAATACCATTTGGCATCAATTTTGATTTTTTTAAGAGATGGTGTCACACATGGTTTTGCTCCTTGTTTTTTGTTGGTGAATTACTTGTGGAAAATCTTTATAGGTGGTATTTCAGGGCTTCTTTAAGAGGAAGAAATTACTTTACAGCTGTTAGGTGTAAGCAAAAATTAAGACATTTCATTGTATTATAAAGCCTGTCTCCTAACAAAAATGGGGGATTGGATTTTTTTTTCCATCTTGTTTTTGAAAAAAAAAAAAAACCTCTTCTCAGCCTCTAAAAAAATTCTTATTGACCTTTCTTCCCCCAAGCATTTTCCAGGTCTCTGGCTGCTGCCCAGACACTCTCCTCCTGGTGTTATGTCCGGTCACAGATCCCTCTCATGCACCCTGTGCCTGCCTGTTCCTTCTTTAAATACTTTTGGCAACTGTCCATGCCCTCACCCTGCAGCCCTGGGATCTCATGGTTCCCCTCCTATCTCAGACCCTTCAGTAATACTGAAACCCATCAGGGAAGCTCCACCAGAAACTGCAGGACAAATGGCACGTAGCTCCATCTGAAAATAAAGCAACGATGCCAAATGCAGCAGAAATCAGCTACTGTGCAAGTAGAAACTGTTTTGTGTCATGGACTGGCTGAAAAATGGAAGTTGTGAAGGGAGCAGGGAAAAGGTGAGTCACCCTTCCTGTGCTGGTGAAGAGGGAAAGATGAATCCTCCTTCCTGGTATTAATGTTCATTGTTTGGGGTTTTTTCCCCCAGTTTGCTGCTTTCCTGCTCTCTGGAGGTAGATGGAAAACTTCTTGATAAGAACTTAAAAAAAAAAATCTGTACTGGGTTCATACTCAGGAAGCTGCTTTAAGAACCAGTCCCACAGAAAAGTCAGTAAATCAGGGAGGAATAAGCTATGTCCTTTTATAAACAATGTGAAAGAGCAATGAACTGTCTTGGTGTCCTTGAAAAAACAGCAAGACATGGTGGTAACTCCCACAGCAGTGATCCAGGGGCTGGAATTGCTAATAGGCCTGGGCAGGAAGGCTGCTGTGACTGCTCCAAGCAAGGGTAGATAATGACCTGTATGGCTCATCTCAGTGGAGGGGTGGCTGGGAAGATTAATGCACAATTATGGATTCTGGTTATGTCACTGTAAAGGTTAATACACACCAGAGTGCATCCAGGAAAATTTCTAAAAAGGAATTTTGAGCAACCAGCGTGGGCTCTGGGACAAATAACCTGAAAGATACTTCAAATTTGTGAGGAACCTGAAACAAAGTTCTAAGAATTTTTCTCATACATTCTATTCAGAGAGAAGCTGTGCTATTTTCAGAAATCAGTGCCGAGAGTGTGACATCTATCACATGCCCAGGAAGATGGAAACTAAGTTTGAGGGTGCTCTCCTGGCTGAAATCCATAAGGAGAGATGTTTTAGGGATTAATATGACTCCATGAGGCAGGGGCTCTCCTGCAGAATTGCCAGGAAAGAGGTAACAAACTCCCCTCCCTAGAGCTGTCTGCTTCCTGCAGACTCCCATGCTGCTCCCTTTGAACCAGGCAGGAGTTTTGGCACCAAAATATTTAAGTGCTGTTGGGTGAGCCTCCTGCTAGCCTTTGATTAAAGCAGTGCAGTGTTCATTAGATTGACTTGTTTTAGCAGCTGCCCAATGCAGGAGAAAAGGGAAATCATTAGAAGTAAACTCTGTGTTGCTATTTCAAATATTATGACCCACCATTGTTTTGACAGCCTCTGAACAATGGCATAGATGGGCTGAGTAATGTGACCAAGTGTCCAGAAAAGCCTTATTCCAGAAAACAAGGATGGTAAATCACATGCTGCCCCATGAGATGGGGTGTTTTGCCAAATTACTGCTTCAGGGGAAGTGAGAACAATTTCAGTAACTGGAATGTTGCTTCATCAGTTTCAGACACTCAGGATTCCCATTGCCCTTCCTTCCTCGCCTCCTACCTTGCTGTTTTCATTTTTAATTGGTGATGTCTACCAAAGGCTGGTGGTTACCTCTGAGGAGCCTATTTTTTATCTTTTTAAAGAGCTTAAAAAACACTCAGAGGAAAATGGGAAGGCTTCAGTGCCTCTTCTAACTACCAGCAGACAATCCTGTAGAGTTAAATGCAGGCATCAAGGGACACTTAGAAGTAAGACATCACCACAACAGCCTTTCAGTCTCTGTTGAATTTACCTTAATGCACAATTCTCTCTTTTGTGAGACACACAAGACCAAAGCACCAGCAAACTCAACAAGGACAATTGTTTTTGGCATGGCAATGCAGCATGGAGGCTTTTATGTTGTGCCTCTGGAGCCTGTGTCCAAAATGGCCAACAGGTGTGTCCGAGCCTGTCATGCTAGAGACAAAAAATGACCACCTCCAACAAGCTGGAGGTAGATCAACCAGCTTATGTCACCTGCAAAGATTTGAAGATGTGATTTTGTCCTCCTCACCGTGCACACAGGTAATGGAATTAATTATATGATCCAGTGCTGTTTAAATACACTCATAACTGTGATTGCTTAGGCCACATCGATGCTGCAGCACTGTTTTATAGCACACAGTAGTTCTACATTAATGCAGGTAAAACAGTTGGGAAGGATTATTTTATTGAAACTTTCCTATAAATGTCTGATTCTGTTTCTTCATGACTGAGGTCTCTATTCCAGCTGCTGCCTTCTATGAAGTGTGGCTAATAATAGCACCAGGATCAGCTGGACAATTAATTCCTTAACAAATGTAAAATGCTCTAGTATGAGCAGGGGAGGATTTTGCTTTGTATTTCTCCTTGGTGTTTCTAGGCTGAGTATGCCGTTCCTTGAAAGCAGCTGATTTCTGAATAGAAACAGAAATGGAAAATAGAAATAAAAATGTTGTATCCTATCCCTCCCCTTCCCCCATTCATTTCATAATGAAGCAGGCACTACTATGAAATATTTTAATTTTAACTCTGGATAACAGAATCTTGGATACACATTTTGTAGGTGTTTCCAATGGTAGGTTGAGCAGGATTGGACAAAGACCATCACTGCCACATGGCACCTGATCCTGTTGTGAGCTGCTGGGGCGTCTTCCTTTTCCCTGGACACAGCTGAGTGTGGAGAGACCTTTGGTCACCAACCTGCCTGTGCCCATAGGTGCCCATGGCTACCAACCAATGCATGTGGAGTGGTCTCATGCAGTCTCAAAAGTCTGAGAGACAGAGTTTTGTCTTGGCTGTTCAGGCCACCATGAGGATATTTAGAGGCTGACTGGCTATGGAGACATTTCCAAGCTTCTTAAAGTCAGGTCTGATTTCTTTATATTTAAACATAATCCAAGGAAAATGAGAGACCATTTTCATGAAATAATTCTTTGATAAAAATAATGAATGGAGAAAGAACCATTACAAGAAACACATAAATTAATATACACACATCCTCAAACTGCATTACACCATCAAATCCTGGCTTGCTTCCATGGCTTGAAGATTATTATACCTGTAGGTGCCAAACTAAAAGCAAGTAGTTGCTTGGCCATTTGATGTCCTGAGCTTGCTCCCATCCAGCCATTTGTTTCAGTGCCTTCCTGCCAATGAACATGTAATTTGTGCTGAGAAAGAAACAGCACAGGGCACATCCAGGCTCCCCTGTTGTGGGGATCATCCCATCTGGATAGATGTATCTGGGCTGGGAGCTGCAGAATGAAGAAAACTCCTGTTCCTTACACACACCTCTGTTATAATTCATAAATGTTAAAAAGCATCCTTGCTGAGCCTCTGGACACAAGTGTGGTGGATGAGTGGAACATGGTGACAGCGGGACAAGCTGCAGCCAGAGATGAGAGCCCAAGAGATGCGGCCAAAGCTGCTCCATGATGGGAGTTTTGCTCAGAGATCCTCCTGGTGGGTTTTGGTGGTGAGGAGCTGGGTGTTTCACAGTGTGTGCCAGCTGCAGCTCTGCTCCTTCCAGGGGGTGCTTGGAGGCTGGAATCCCTTGTGACCAACCTGCTGGCAGCTGTGGGTGGGAAGGGTTCACGTGAGGTTCAGGTTTGCTCTGGAGCTTGCCTGCTCTCTGCCAGCCCCGTGTTGGGCTGCTCCTGGGATAGGGAGCTCTGCTCTGAGCCCCGCAGCAGCATCCCCAGCACGGCCAGGACTTCTTGCAGGCCCTGGCCAGTGTGGGCACTGCAGCCCCGGAGCATCCAGCGGTGCCTTGCCAGCCCCCCCAGCCGCAGCATCTCGCCCAGCTGGGCAGGGGCCAGCGCTCCGGGCACGTCCTGCTTGTTGGCCAGGAGGAGCACAGGGACGCCGGCCATGCCGGGGTGGCTCAGGGCCTCCTCCAGCGCTGCCATGGCTTCGGCCAGCCGGGCCGTGTCTGCGCTGTCGAGCACGAAGATGAGGGTGCTGGTGTCCTCCAGGTAGTCAGGCCAGCTGGCCCGCAGGCTGTCTTGTCCGCCGACATCCCAGAGGGTGAAGGATATGCCACAGGGTGTTCGCAGAGACTCCACGTTGAATCCCACCGTGGGGCAGGTCTCCACAGCCTGGCCGCTCTTCAGTTTGTACAGAAGGGTGGATTTGCCAGCAAAGTCCAGCCCCAGCATGATAACTCGAGCATCTCTCTTCTGCCAGCCTTTGGAGATCAGCTTCCCCATCAAGATACTGCCTCAGCTGTGGAGGGGGGGGAATAAAAAATGCAGCCAAAAAAAATTAGCAAGCAAGCAAGCGTATTTCCTCGATGGTGTCAGTCATTAACAGAGTGCTCAGTCCTGCCTCTGCAAAAGAGCCCCTTAGGTTTGCTGAAGAAAGACGCGGGCAGTCGGCTTTTGCTTCTCTCTGTAGCTCAGACGAGGTGAGAGCGATTATTTATGAGGTCTGCAGCAGTGCCAGGCAGTGATGTTCAAAACAGCAGCTTCTACAGCCCGGCTCTGCTGCTGCTCCCTTCTTTTCATTCAGGACCCGAAGTGATTGGAGCAAAAGAGAGGCAACATTTTGCAGGAAGAGGTGGGGAGACTGTGGAGTAAGTTTCCTCCTCACCACATACATAAATAAATGAGCTTCTGTTCATTGGCTTGTCTAGGAGAAATCCACCCCCGGCAGGACAGGACAAGGAGGAACCCGGGTTTCAGACCAGGGTTACGCTGGGAATTTGCTGAATCACAGCTCAAGGGTGGGGATTTAAAGCCTCTTGAGCAACAAGACGATTTTTCTGCCAGTCTTATGTTAAAAAGTACAAAACAAATCACTGTATCATCAGCTTTTACTACCTTTTGTGCAAATGGTAACAACAGCAATTTTTAAAAATGCACACAAGCATGTTTTTTTTTAATGTCTCACTGAAATACAGTGAGCCAAAATGCCATTCCTGAGGCAAAAATCCATAACATTCTTTACATCAAAGTATTTATGACATTTTAACTTTTTAAAGTGAAGCAAAGTAAGTCCTCTGTAGCTGAGGGGGTACAAAAATCCCCTAAAGAACAGAAAACTGTTTAACAAGACAGCACCCCTTGCACTTTACATGCCAGAGGCAAAAATGTGCTGCTGCAACAACTCCCAGACTCGCTTGTGCAAGAGCAGCTGATGACAGCCAGCAGAGTCCCAGCAAAGCCAGTATTTATTTCCCCTCTTTTTTGGTTGGGTTTTGCTCCTAAGAGGCTGCTCAGAGGTGTGCAGAGCTCATCTGACAGCAGTAAGGCAGAGCTGCTCTCTTGCCACCCTTATTTGAGAAAGAAATGGGATTCACGTCTGCTTCCTTGGGACAACAGGGGAATTTTTAACACATCTGTGGGAGATGCAATTTCCTCAGCCATAATCTCCACATGACAGCTCCACCTCACAAGCATTGCTGGGGATGAAGTTCAGCACAGCACATGGAAGGGACTGTCTGGTCAGCTGGTCTCTGAGAGGCATATTTCTTCCTCCGGGGGCAAGATACTTCAGTTTTCCATCTTTTACAGAAAGGAAGATGCATGAGGGAAAAAAAGAACACAAGGAGTCCAGCCCACTTAGGCTGCATGGGATTGCAAGGGGTCCAAAACAGACCACATTTTGCAAGGTACCTCTGTGATAAATGTCTCTCTCACTGTTAACCCACAGAGGTGGTTGGCACCAAGAAACTCCACAAGATTTATGCAGCTTGTGGATGTGTAAGATGAGTTTTAACAATTGTGGAATAACAGGTTGGAAGGACCTCAAGGATCATCTGGTCTAACCAACCTTTCAAAGCAAAAGTATGGTCTAAAAGAAGCTCAGCACCCTCTCCAGCCAAATCTTAAGTGTCTCCAGGTGCTGGGGAACACACCACTTCCCTGGGAAGATTATTCCAATGGTGGATTGTTCTCATTGTGAAAAGTTACCCTCTTGTGTGCAATCCAAATCTCCCCAGGAGTACATTGTACCCACTACTGCTCATTTCTTCCATAGAATCCTTGTAAAAAGAGATTCTCTATCTTCTTTGTAATCACCTTTTAAATAATGGAACACAGTGATAAGGACTTTCATAAGCCTTTTTTTTCTCAAGATTCAACAATAAAATTGGCAGAAAGCTCTCTAGATGTGGGAAAAAAAAAAGAGAACTTTTGTTCTCTTGTGCAGTGTATTGTGGCCCTTCAGGGCACTGCTTGCACACCCTGAAGAGTGTGTTGCTGTCTGAGGGTTATCCTTTTGTCCATGTTCTTCACTTTTCAAAATAAATCCTTGATCTCTTTGTTGACCATTTTGGCATAACTTTCCTTCCAATATTTCATTGTCCGTTAAGATCAGTATAGTTGATGTTTTTAGACAGAACAGTGGGTCAAGTGAATTGTGTCTTGACCTTTTCATGTTTCTCCCGCCCTTGCTGCTGCTCATCCTCTCTGAGACTTGGCAGGCAGCGACACACATCTGTTTCATCTGACCAGACATTCATAGTACTGTAATTTCTTTCAAGTAAATTAAAATATAGGTACAGAAAGCAGGGGTGGCAACTCTATCATTCAGTGAACAATTGAGCATTTGAAATATGATGTGATAGAGTCTTTGATTGTATCACTCCCTCACATGCTACAGAAGAAGGCTGTAAGAAAGGGTAAGGAAAAAGGAAAAAGGAAAAAGGAAAAAGGAAAAAGGAAAAAGGAAAAAGGAAAAAGGAAAAAATAAAGCCAGAATAAAGGATGCAGCTAAGCACAGTTTTACTGATGATTCCCTTCAGGTTTTCTATGGCACAGAGTACAGTAATTCATGGGCAAATAGAGGAAACACTATGTTGTTTTTCTTTTTTTACATACTTATACCCTATGTATTGAACCTATTTTCTTTCTTCCTGACAATTATTCCAAATACAGGGTGCAAACTGTGCCTACAGAGCCTGTTCTGCCCACAGCTATGTTATAAAAGCATAGTATTCCAAATAAATAATACATAGGAGCAATTACAAGTCTGCTTAAGATAGAATGAAAGAAAAGAAAGTAAAAGCAGACCAGATGAGTTCTGAGTGCATCTATTACTGGAATTGAAAGGCCGGGTACTAAATAATTCAGACATTGTGTTCAGAGACAAGGACAGCCCCTATCCAAGCTGTGTCTTCTGTGGACAGAATAAATGTTCTTGTCTTGTGTTTCATGTCTCCGAATTCTCAGGAGCAGTGCTAATTCCATTTATAGTTTCACAGAATTTCAGTCAATTTATTTGCTGTTTTTTAGGTATGCATTTCTCCGCTTCCTAGATATTCATCCCAAAAAAAAGCAATAATCAATACCAGTAATATAGGAGAGAAAAGCCCCTCCTTCCCATGCCCCAAATATTCCAACTACAGGGATTTTTTCCTGATCACTATTTTAACTCACATTTGTTCCAGCCGGTGCCACCTCCTTAGAAGGCAGCTCCAGGGAGACAACCCTTCACAGAGCCAGGAATAACAGGTGTAGTTCTGGTCCCTGTTGTGAGTGTTCATCCAAAAGGCATCTGCTTGGAACAACAAGTACATCTCAGTCCAGCAAAGGCAGAGTGTGCCTCCCCATCCAGATGTGCTTGTGTCCCTGGGAAAGCATCAAAGACACCGTGCACCCAGCCCTGCCTGTGTTTCCTGCAGGATCTTCTCACTAAACCATCCGTCGAAGGACCACCCATGGAGGGCCTGTTCAGAGCAGCAGCTGGTAAGGAAACCCACTGGGAGCTGAAGGAGGCCCTGGACACTGGGGGATGCCATGACCTGGAGAGCCCAACCTGTCTACTGCTGGCAGTCACCTTGAAAGGGACTTCTCTGTGTTTGGCCTGTGAGAGTTCCTTATGGACCTGCCAGGATCACTGGATTTGACCTAGCCAGGGCCCCAGGCTAAAACCACAGCAAAGCCAAATGTGATGGTTCAGACTTAGAGAAGTTTGGCCTTTTCCTTCCCTGCATCCTGCTCCATTCCTCTTGTTCTGCCCCCGATTTCTGGTGTGCCGCAGGAAACTCACTCCTGCTAACAGACTGGTGCCAGTTCCCTTGGCACGTGCCCAGGAAGCTGCCTGTTCCATCAGGGTCAGTGGGAAGCTGGGAGAGCTGGCAGCTGAAGGCAAGCTGCTTCCTCCTGAGACAATTCCCAGAAGCTGGAAACATGGCTTAGCATAGTCTGAAAGTTACACAAGACAGCCGCAGGCTACGACATGCCCTAGAAAAGCCTGCCCGCAGTGATGTCTCTTGACAAGATATGATCGCTTAAAGTTGAATCAACACCCTAAAGTTCAGAATGACAAGACTCACACAACAAAAGACACAGCAGATGTTAAGCACTTGTCCTTCAGGTGCCCATCAAGCACTCTGAGGGGTGTTGGTACCTCCAGGGCATTCCTGGTGGGGTTGGAAATAGGACACTCCTGTCACTGTCCAGCTCCCCCTGTGGTCCTTGTTTTCCCTTCATTTCCTGGGACAAACATTTGGTGAAGGAAAATGTTTTTTGGTAGCATAACTGGCAGCAGATAGGCAATCAGCTTTGTGCTTTCCAAAGTTAACTCTTTCCAGTAGGGAATGACCCTAGCTGGAAAGCACAAAAACTCACCTGCTACACCCTCGCTGATGGCATGTCCCAATTCCCAAGAGAGGAAGCTTGGTCCTTGTCTCTCCTCAGTCCCCACCTGTCTGGCCTGTTGGGACCCATCCCTGAGCTGGAGGACAGCAGCACTAGGACACAAACATGTCCATGGGTGTGAGATCCTGCTCAACACAGATGCCTGATGGCCAGGGCTGGTGGTGCCCCTGCATGTGCCCCAAGCCTGCCAGCTCCCTGCTGGGGACAGTGGGACAGGTCCTGACCATCAGACCCTGCCATAACTCCCTGCACTGCACCCTGATAACAAGAGAAATGGGGAGAAATACGGCACAGAGCAATGACTTTTTTCCCTCATGCTGGCAGTTGCTGCAACAGCAGGATGACATGGAGAGGAAAATTATTTGCCTTGTTTTGATTTCTGTTTGAATTACTATGTCTTTTGTATATGACTGTAGAATATTTTTCATAAATATTATTACTCTAGTCTCTGAATTTATAATTTCCAAAGCTGTTTAGAATTTTATCAGGATGCAAGTCCTCTCTCTAGACGTACTTATTCAAGTGCTACTCAAACAGTTTTAGTTTTTCCCTCATAAATTGGCAGTGCTCTGTATTCTTCTATGTCACTGAAACTCTCAATCCAGGGTCTTTGTATGCCTTAAATTTGCAGATCTCTTCCTCCTTGACCCCTAACATCTTAGCTTTTTTTCCTCAGAACAACTTTAAACTAAGCTTTTCTGGCATCCTTACCTATCCTGACACCATAATTCCCTGTCCTATTCATTAACTCTTCCCCTTACAGTTGGTCTCTATCCCAGCTTAGGTCATACATACACTCATCTATGCCACATACTGCACACAAGCCATTTTCACCTTAGAAATGAATTAAAATACAGCTCTGGCTATCGTGAGGGGCCTTAAGCTCAATTCTTCATTATTATTACTGTTTCTAGTTGAAGAGAAAAAACAAAGAGCAAAAATGTGTATGCTTACAAAAACATCAATATTACGAGTGCCAAAACAAGGCTCCTGTGTCCTGGTATTTGCTTCTCCATCTGTTGAATGTAAAAGCCATGAAACAAGGACTGGCTTTTGGGGGGCTTTTTTTTATTATTCCTTTGGTTTCTATCGAGAGGAAGCCCTAAAGAGACTATCTAATGATGCTTAACCCTACTCCCTACCTGCATGAAATATAATATAGATAATATCTGTTACTTCTATGGGAAATAAAAATTTATACTTTGTAGGTATGCTGATGAAATTCGTCTCTCCAGGTTAGTCTGGAGGAAATCCTGCTTTGCAATGCACAAATACAGCTCCCTTTAAGGTGGCCTTCCCTTGTTCCAGTTACAGAGGAAGAAAATGGGATTAAAATGGCAGTGCAAACATGGACCTGAAAATGTACTTTATGCAACTTGACAGGCTCCAGAGCAACAGCAGAGTCTCACTCTCAGTGCTCCTCAGATTCAGGTTTGGATGCAGTTTTGTTTTATTGTTTGTTTTTAATATTTTTCTTAGCTTGCCTATTTAGGACATTTTAGACCAATAACCAAAATTTTATGAAAAGATACTGGAAACTATCAACAAGAATTAAAGCTACAAACTGTTCTTAACTACATTTCTGTTTGGTAAAATGGAAGAAAGTGACGAAAACCCGTGAAATTCCACAAGTTGCATTTTATCTGTCTGGCCACAGAGGGTCAATGTTTTCCCACACATTTCTCAGTGGAGGGCATCCCTCCAGCGGAATCAGCTCTTGCCAAACAGCAGATGTCAGAGCTCCTGCTTTGATTTAGGGAGAGGCCCTCGACATCCTTTGGTGGATCACTTCGAAAGAGGTTTTGCTGAACAGCAGCTGGAGCTTTGTTTGTGTGCCACAGGAAGCTGATGGTGAGTGAAGGGTTTCGCTTCCAGCCTGTCTCGAGCTCTCAGCGATCCCTTCATACCAGGATAGCCCAGCTACCCGGATGGCATAAGAGTAGCAGGGTGGCTTCTGTGGCAGTGTTTGAAACAGAAAAAGGTTTAATAAAAGACAAATTAACAAAGCTCTTTACAGAGAAAAGCCGTGCCAGGACAAGAGATGCTTGCTCCTGCTAAGCACCCCACTAAAACTATTAAATCCTTTGTTCTCTTCTTTTTCTACCNCCAAACCAAACCGAACCGAACCGAACCGAACCGAACCGAACCGAACCGAACCGAACCGAACCGAACCGAACCGAACCGAACCGAACCGGCGCGAGACGCCAGCTCCGCGCGGGGCACGGTCAGCTCCAGACGGTGCTCACACCATATCCCAGGACTCCATCCAGTTTGAGCCAAAAGAGTTAACCTACTGATGGAAATAAATGATGCTTAATGAGGAGAAAAACAAGAAACACTTTGAAGAATTTTCTTGTTTTAATATCCTTTAACAGGGCACTGACGGTGCCATCACGACCCTTCACTGTTTGTGGTCACTGACAGAGCTGCAGATACAGAACAAGCATTTAAATCCACAGTTAACAAGATCATAAATTCATGTAAACTTGGGTTTATCTATGATTATGCACACCTTTGTGATCTCCAGGTTTGACAACATATCATTAGGAGTGAAATTACAGAATCAGGTTGCATTAGGGTTTGGGGTATCATTCCATGCCAAGCTATTCTCCATTTTGAATTTCTAGTGTCCCCACTTCGGTCACTTGAGGAAAGCCCTTCACAGTCACCTGCTACTGCTAAAATCAAGAGATGTAAACTGAGGCTGTTGGTGTATGAGAGAGAAACCAGCACCTGAGCTGACCACCGAGGCCAGCAACACAGATTATCCATGTGGTGCCTTGGGAAACAATTCCTTTTGTTCTACAAAACTTTTCTCTGAATAGCATTGCTTTGCCTGGTTGGCCTATTTAATGCTTTCATAACATTTCCAGTCGGTCATAACTTGTCCAAGATGGATATCAGGTTTCATAACCCTTTTCCTTGTAGAGAAAGAAATGTTAGAAGAAGGTTGCTTTTTGTTATTGCTGGCTTTTACACTGAGAGAAAAAGAACTGTAACTAGTTATTTGCAAGATAATTATTTCTGCTCCACACAGAGCACTTTTGTAACTGTTTCAGCTGCTCCTAAAGCTCAGACACAATATAAACTGCCTGCAACTACTGTTTAAGGACTTGCTGCATGACAAAATTAGTGTGAAAACGAACTAGTGATAACTAATAAGAAGAAAACTAAATCCATGTGAATAAAAAAAAACCCTGACTTGGAGCTTGTGTTCTGGTGCTTGTTAAAACAACTGGGTTTCTGCATACGGTAACTAAGCAGATTTTAGTCCTGCAGAACTAAAATCACAGTTTTGTTTATGCAGCTCCACCTTTGCACCATTTCCCAGCAACCTCAGGAAAGGCAGCTGCTCTTGACAGAGAACTGCTTTGCAAAGCCACAAACACAGGCTGAAAACAAGTGTTGTGTATGTTCCCTTTCTGGCTCTTTTGGGCCCCCCATGGAGGCACTGATGACACTTTTCCATGTATCTTATTTATGCCTTTTCTTTCTGTTGCTCCAGGATTCCCAAAATGTATTCAGCAGTACTTTTTTGATGCTGGCAGTGCAGTAAGCAGCAACTCGGCAGGAAAATACTCTTTTTACCCTGGACCTACCACTGTGCTTTCCTTGCCTCATATTCCAGAGCAGAATTTCTTCAGCATCATTGATTCCCTCTCAGAGCCACACTTGATCCCTGGGTTACCAAAATTGATTTTTCTTTTACTTTCTTTTTANTTTCGCATTTGAAAATAATTCTCCTGTAATTCGGCCATGCCGTCAGCAGGGGGCAGGCTCCTGCAGGCGAGCGCTGCCGAACCGAACCGAACCGAACCGAACCGAA
>VWZP01005257.1:244139-523548 GCA_013396995.1 Dicaeum eximium | reverse complement strand
GTGGCGGTGCCCGTGCGGAGCGGAGAGAGGGAGGGAGGGAGGGAGGGAGAGGGTACTTGTCGCCGGAACCGGGCTGGGGCGGGGACCCTCACCCGCGCTCTGTGTCGCCGCCAGCCAGTTTCCCCCACAGCCCTCTGGAAGGCTCCTACTGCATGTCCTTAACAGTGTGTGTTCTTACTGATTTTTTCTTTTATTTCCCTGGTTCCCTGGTGGTGTTGCGGTTTATCCTTCCCCTGAACCCTGACTGAGGTACCCGGCTGGTCGGAAAAAAACAAAACAAAAGGGGGGCAGGAAAACGCTTTTTGTTTTTCATCGCCCGGCTTTCTATGAGCACTTACAGCGTTTGTTCGGCTTTTTAACGCGCTTCGTCTAAGCTGAAGGGGTATTTGGTTTGGTTTGTTTTTTAAAGGAGCTTGCAGCGTTCCAATTTAGAAAGCTCTTGTAAATTAAGAAGATTAAAGGAATATTAACAACTAACAATTAAAGGAATATTTGCCTGTTTTATAAGGAACTTGCAGGGTTCAGATTTAGAAAGTTCAAGTGACCCGTTTGTGCTGTCCTCTACTGACGGAAGGTAAAATGGGCTTTAATGTTCCGACAAGGGGTGGGATTAAGAGAAAAGGGTACAAGGCATCCATCATAAATGGAAATGTGTTCGGAGCACAGAGTATTTTGGGAAGAACTTTAGAAGCTGTTTAGAAGATGCAGTCATTCTTTAGTGCCTTAATATGAATATTTCCCCTTGAATGCTTCTCTCTTTATGCATCAGATTGAACGACAGGCATTGCTTTAGAAGATGTCTTGTCCTCAGTGAATGGGTTTGATAAGTTGCACTAATGGCTCAGTGTAGGGAAAAAAATAAAAAAAGAAAATAATGCAAAGTGTGGCTGTAATTACAGTTTTGTAATTGGAGGTTTGTTGTGGTGGGTGGATGACTGCCATCCACATAAGGGTGGTTTCCTGTGGCTAAACCAGTCATGTTCAGGAGCGTTCACGTGCATAGTGGTTCTTTTTTCTTGCTTATCTCTCTCAGCTGGTTGCTCAAAGCAAACATGAGATCTGGTTGTCAGCCCTTGAATCAGCAGTTCTTTCCTCCCCTCTGTGGCTCATTAAAGGCATCTGAAAATAAATTGTGTAGAGGTTTAGAACACATGAGTTTTGCCATAGAAATTTTGCTTTAAGGTCCAAGGAAAGTAAGTTAAGGCACGTGTTTTCAGGGAGTGCAGTCTCTTCATTGGCAGGGAGAATGCCTCAGTAATGTCACTTGGGTCATACATCTACTTAATATTAATAGTATTGTTAATATAATGATAGTTTATGGTTTCTGTATTCCTCAATGCCGAAATGTGAAATCAAAAAAAGCAAACATAGACTGGGGGAAGATCAGTGTGTTGTGAAGGGTTTGATTCTTCCATGGTTAAGGTGTATTTCAATTAAAAAGGGATTAAGTGTGCTAGTCACTCTGTGTTGTTCTAAAGTCAGATATCCCAGCTTTTGTGTTCTCACTGCTGTTTGTAATTCCCAAAGACAATTAGGAGAAACGAAGGCCTGAGCCTGCAGTTTTTCTGTGCAGGAGTAGGTCTGCCCAGCTGGAATAAACTGCAACATTGGAGCCTGAGGAAGGAGTGAAACAAATAAACATGCGATTGTGTTCCAACAGCCTTTGCAAATAAGGGGATCATCTTTGAGGAGTTAACTGTAGTTTTTTTGTTGCGAGAACAATTGGTACTGTTTTCCCGGTAGGATGTTGTGTTAGGCTATTGTTCTATCCAGTGTGGATTTATTTAGCTGAACTATAAACTCTGTAGAACAATATCTAAAATCATCTTAACAAAGCATTTTGTAAACGCTGCCTTTTTTTTTTTTTTAAGGCAGGGATTCGTGTTTGTCTTTCATGTGCCACTGTGAATCGGCTTGCAGGCTTTTTATTTAGTAAGAAAATTACTGAGGATATGAATGCGTAGGCAGCAGATTAACACAGAATTTTTGAGGGGCCTATGGCTCCAAAAGTGTGTGGCTTTTTAAAATTGTGAGCGGATGTAGATGTTTTCCCCCAATGTTGGTGCCTACCCCGAGGTCAGTTTCTTTTTCATCACAATATGTGGCCAGTTCAGTTTCCTTTCTTTTTGCCTTTTCTTGCTTATTTTTAGCCTAAGTGAAATTCAAGGAGTGATCTCGTTTCTGTTCCTGTTTGGACACTGAGCTTGGATCATTTTGGAGATGCCAGAGCCGTGAGAAGAGGTGTTGTTGGTGTAAACTCCCTCTGCTGGTTCATTTTGCAGCAGAAATAAAGCTTTGTGTTGTATAATTGTTTATCTCTGCATCATGCAGCAGAAATTAACAGTTGAGAGGTGGCATTCAGTGTTTCTAAAAGCAACTGGAGCAACCAGTTCAAGCTCAGGGGTTTTATACTCATAAGGTTTTTAATTGCAATTAAGAGCTGTGTGTTGATATATGACAGACGCTCCTCAGAGCCACTGCTGCCTTGTTGCACAAGAATCTGAGCAATAGCCTGAGAGCTAATAAATTGAGAGAGCTATTAGCATGCAGATTAAAATACCTTGACTGCTTGGGGCTCCATCTGGTACATTTGCTCTTACAAACTTCTCAGCTGAGGTGCAGCCCTTGCACAGTGTGTGATGTAGCAGGGTCCTATCAGGAAAAGTAAATAACCTTGGGTGTGGGGCTGACACACTGCAGGAAAGGTGAGTGAAGGATGCTGGGTTTCTTTGTGCTGCTGCTTGCAGTGCCATGTCTGGAGTCTCCTGGATCATCAGCCTTTCATGGCAGGGATTTGCCCAGAAGAAACTCTGCACATGCCTGTCCCTCCCCTGAGCATTCAGGGAAATATGCACAGGGATGAAGCGTGAGTGTGGTTGGTGTGAGGGGTCAGTCACGGTATCACAGAGCATCTGCTCTTTTGGAAAGTGTGCAATAAGTCTTACAGCATGCTAGAATCAATTTGGTTTCAGTTTTGATAACACAGAGTTACTTTACTGACACCTCCATTTACAGTCCTACATTTAAAAATAGATTCCTCAAATACTTTTCTTCCTCACTGTAGACTATTTTTTCCCCTTCCTGTCGCTGCCAGAACCTTTATTGGAAAACTGGAAGTTGGCTGGGGTTGTTAAGGAACCTGTCTTTAGAGAGGAAAAAAGTGGTGCTTCTACCTAGGTGGACCATTTGTTTTCTGTGGAAAATGAAGAATAAATAGTTAAATCAGATTTCTATGCACAATTACAGTTAAAACCCAGTAGTAGTAGTTAGTAGTTTGTGTATAAGGCCCAGAACTTTCAGGTTTGTATGTAATTTCTCTCTTAGACGAAAGGATAAAGGAAAATAGCTGCTGTTGCTGCCATAGAAATGTTGAAAGCCAGTGATGATAGGTACTCCAGCAAATATAGTAGTAGAAGGACTGTAGTTAATATTTCAAGAGGAGGGAAAAGTGTGTCTTTGAGGAGAAACAGTACATATTACATAAAAGGCAAGAGAAGGTTTTTTTTGTTGTTTGGTTTAAGGTTTTTTGTGAACCTTCATTGGTTGCTAAACCTGGATAGAGTTTAGGATTGAGATGTATTAAAGAAACAAACTTGCCAGTAGCAGATGAGTTGTCCTTAAGAACCTTTCGGGGAAAAACCCTGAAATAACTGGGGTAGAATTGTAGTAACAGTTGAAATGGCTGAAAAGATACAACTTGGTTTTGGGTAAAGCAATGTTAACACCTGTTAACAATTGTAAGGATCTTCACCTGTGGATGGAGTTAATTGCTCATATCTCCAATTTGGGAAGTCTTGTGTGCTTGGAAACTTTTATCTATCAGTATTTGTCTGACAAGATGCCAGGTTGAGCTGTGAGGTGTGGGAAGTGCAGCTTAACTTGCATAAGTTCTGGAAGTGTTTGGAAAGGTTTTGTCAAAGAGCAGTGATTAACTGACTCATACAGAGCAGAAGAGAAGTCAAATGGGTTAGAGACCTAGTGCACAGGTCAGGAAGGGAGAGAAAAGGCAACACATATTACACTTATTACTTTTAGAGTAGAATAGGTTCTGTGGGTGCTGTAAAACTTGTCAATTGGCTAGGATATTCTCTAGCAAAATAACATGTTGTTTTCCTGTCTTAATTTCACAGGTTATGTTGAAAATTACTTCAGTGAAGAAAATAGTTTTCTTAATATCCAGGTTGAGAGGTTTGTGCTTTGGCAGTTGTATATTACACGAGGCAAGTTAAATAGATGAAGTCAGAAGGAACACTTCCTTGGTCTGCTCACAAGAACAAGTAATTGCTGCCTTATTTTAATTGATTGATAGTGTCATATGTTCAAAGATTTGCCAAGGTGAGGTAACAAATCTTAGCAGCTAACTAGCCTGTGCTTGTAACTGGACTAGAAATTAAGAAGGCTTAAATGCATCCAAACCTGTTTAGCTGTGTAGAATGTGCTATGCCTTGGCATCAGATAGACTTCAAAAAAAAAAAAAAAAAGCTGTTCTACAAATAAATCTGTTATGAATTTGCCATCTGGAGATTTCAGGTGTTTAAGACATGCTTAAAATGTGAAATGCAAAGTTAAGTCGGGCTCTTAGTAAGAGAGGTGCCTGTAGAGCAGAGCTGGGTTTACTGAATGAAGGTTATGAAATCTGATAAGGAAGCAACCCTGCTTGGGTTTTGTGTCTGTTAGGGTTTTTTTTGTGGACATAATTCCACAGTGACCTCAGTGTTTCTCAAACTTCATTTTTTAAATTGTTATTATTGCTACTTTTTTAAAACTCACTTCTTCCAAGAAACATCTGCACTGAGTAACAGTTGACTGCTGTTATTAAATGGCTTTCTGAAGCCAAGTCTGGGTTGTCAGCACAGTTTTGAGAACCAAGCATCAGAAGAAGAGCAGAGAGGCTGTCTTGTGTTCTCACTGTTATCCATATGTGATACCCAGGCATCATTAAAAGGTAGCCTGAGTTGAAAGCAACACAGCAAAGAACAGGGGGATTGGGTTGCACTGAAGCAAACAAGTAAAATAACTAAGTGTTGATGAGAGGATGGCATCTGGGTAGAGACTGCGATTCTTACGCATGGAATGATTCCCTGCCTTTTTGGTTTTTACTGTTTTATGATGATTTGTCTTGTCAGTGACATTCTGTGGAGTTCTTCACCTAATGCTTTCCACGTTTCACAAAGCTTGCTGATAGCCCTGGGCACGGATCATGGATTGTAAGCAGCAGAGTCCCTTCAGGGTGTGAGCGATGTCATGTGCGGGGTTGAGTGCCTCAAAGCTCTGGATGTTTGTGCTGTCAGCTTTGCTCTTGAGCTGCTGCAGTTGTCCTGAGGAAACTGGGAAGAGGGAGCACTGGAGAAGAATGGGTTGTATACATTTGTATTCATTGGCAAAGAGCTCTATACGCTGTCATGTTTCCAGCTGTTAATGTGATCCACCTTGTTTCTAAGTAACAGATTATGGCAATTTTACTTAATTGCCGTTCTCTGATGTGTTTCACTGCCTAATTGCACAAGCTCATGCTTTCCTGCTCTCACAAGTATTTTTTGACCATAAAATACTGTTGATTACACAAGAGATGGCAGATTTGGGTCATGTTCACAACAGCTCCAGCCTTATTTTTATTTACATGTTTCACATATGTATCAGCTGTTTGCTTACATGGTCTTTGTATCTTGTAAGACTACAAAAAAAAAAATTCACAAGTGAAAATTTTATAAATTGGAATTTCAGCTGATATCCCCTTTGAAAATTCCCTCAGAATTCCACTCTGCGACTAGTGGATATTTGCTAGATCACAATTTTTTAATAAGTTTGCTTGCTAAAGAGCAGATGTTTAGCTGTATTGGATATAGTTTACTTAAATACCCTGTTTAGAAAACAATCTGTTTTTCCAGTAACTAGCTTTTTGTTCATCTAAATACATAGAAATACAATTACATATTTCATACAGAATAGAATATTTCAGAGCTACGTATCTTTTTTCTCCACATAAAGGAATTTACCTAATTATCTGTTAATGAAAGTGCAAAATACTCTTTTTAATAAGCTTTTTGGGTTTCTTTTTTGTTATAGCAATGTCCTCCTGGTTGTAGAAGCGTCATGACACACAGCAGCATCATGGTGGATGTAGGCAAATGGCCAATATTTACCTTACTTTCCCCCCAAGAAATTGCTTCCATTCGGAAAGCGTGTGTGTTCGGAACTTCGGCCAACGAAGCCATTTACATCACGCACAGCGACGAGGTGAGCCTGGCATCGAGCTGGGCAGCTGCTCCACAGTTTGCTCCTTTCAGAATGTTTGTAGATTGATAGCTTCTCAAAAGCATTATGTGAAATTTGTGTTTTCCAAAACGTGGGGATATAACTTTTTTTTTTTAAGTTTTGTGTGGGGACAATATAAATAGACTATTTAGAGAACTTTGACATAGCAATATGGCTTATGGCTTGCTAAGTAAAAAATACTGTGGAAGATTATCTGTGGATTTTAATGATTCAGAAACTCATTATGAGTTAGCATAGTGCTGCTGGAAGAAAACGAGACAGGTGTTCTGGAATGTATTAATGGGAAGGTTTCTCGTAAGACTGGGTAGAGAAGGATTTTTTTCCACTAAGTCCTATCAATAGTGCCTGTAGGATGAGCCTCCCACAGTATAGCTCTTTACATGCTTATGCTTTATTTGCTGTTTACAAACTGCTTTTAAAAGAAGGTGGTGTCTTCCGCTTTTCAGTTTCAGACTTTTTATGGTGCAGTTCCTGAAAATAAAAAGCCTAGCTGCAGGACTGTATGAATCGGAGTAATTCAGACTCATCAGTTAACATCCAAAGTGTCCTTGTGCAGACTCTTGAGGTTGTTTATTTCCATGGGGGATGTCTCTGGCCCCTGGAGGTCTAAGGTGAAACTCTGTCCCCAGTTATTGAAGACCTGAGTATTACACATCTGTGCCTGAATCTGTGTAAAGTACAACATTTATACCTGAGTATAAAATATTTGGAGTAATTATTCTTTTGTTTTTCAGGTATTTGTTTTTGGACTGAATTGCAGTAATTGTTTGGGAACTGGAGATAATCAGAGCACAATAGTACCAAAGAAATTAGAAGCCTTATGTGGAAAGAAAATCTCCAGTCTCAGTTATGGAAGTGGACCCCATGTTGTTCTTTGTACTGAAGGTAGCAAATTAACATTTAGTATGGAAACATAAGTTAGAGATTTCAAGATCCGCTTGCATTTAACAGGAGTGGATTATGGTGTAATTGTATTAACTTGTTAACTGGCTAATGTACACTAAGAGGTTCTTGTTGGTCTTAAGTGGAAGTAAATGGATTTTGTAATTGGTAAAGTTTCCATTTCCATTACGTTGAAGTTGTAGCATTTTATGCAGTCACTTATGATATACTTTGACTTACCTGTGCACTTCCATTATTTCCACAATCTAGAGGATATGCTGTGATATATGAATATAAAACAAAGTATGTAATTTTCTGGCATACAGAAGATTTTTGTAGTAGTTTCACTTTTTGTTAATGTCCTTTCAATTTCATGTTGGTATTTGCTAGTTTCTTAAAATTCTATCTTAACCTCCCTGGAAATTTTAGTGGTTTTCATCATAAATGTTTTTGCAGATGGTGAAGTGTATGCTTGGGGACATAATGGCTACAGCCAACTTGGAAATGGCACAACCAATCAGGGCATTACTCCTGTTCAAGTTTGCACAAATCTGTTAATAAAGAAAGTGGTGGAAGTAGCTTGTGGCTCTCATCATTCCATGGCGCTGTCATTGGATGGGGATGTAAGTTGAAACCTGTTCAAATCTCTTAATCTCCTTGTTGAAGTGCATAGTGGAGGTGACCTTGCAGTTTGAACTTTTCTGTTTCTACAGTGAAATTACAACCTTTTCTCCTGCTGCCTCAAACTAGGGTGTCCTTTTCTTCAGAGCAGACTTGAAAAAAACAAATTGCTAACCCCCCCCCGCAAAAAAAAAAGCAACCCCAAAACCAAGAGAAATACAACTTAGTAAACTTTTATGTCTCTCACAGAGGTGAGACTAGAAAGATGTGCCTCTTAGAGGTGAAATAATGGTTTGTAAGTGCAAAATGTAATTTATTTGCTTGCAGTTCTATTAGTTAGGGAGTGTGTTGCATTTGTATTTACTGGGTTAGAATTTTGTCTTTCTTGTAGAAATATCTTGTATTTCCACACTGGTACTGCAAATGAATGCTGCTCTGCTCACCTCTGAATACCTTGGTGTGTAGCTAATGAAAGAGCACTTGGTTTAGATCCAAGTCTGCTTCATGCTGTTTGTTTACATGGCTTCAGGCTATGTGTCGTGGGAAACGCATACAATTAGTTTCCAGTTATGCAGATTTGACCAATGTATGCACAGTGGAAAATCCGGTTTCAGCTGTGCACTAACAAAGGAAAAGCTCTAATTTTAAAACCTTTTAACAATGAGAGGGAAACTACAGTTCTTCTCATCCTGGTAATCTGAGCATGTCTATGTTGTGGTCCAGTATGGAATAATAGTAATACCAACAGTAATACCAAGTATTTTAAGGGTAGGAAGGAGAGATTTGGTTAAGTGGTTTGTGTTTTATCTGAAAGAAAGAGCCTACACTTAGAAAAATTTTGTGCTGCTGTGTTTGACTTAAACTATAAAACTTGGTGAGCATGCAGGAAGGAGAGGGCATTCATGCATTACTTTTACTAGAGGTGCCAGCTGCTGTGTGGTAGCTGCCTGTGAAGGCCATGCTGTTTCTTGTCATAAATGTGACATGCTTGAAATCTCAGTGAGAGCAGGGAAATTTCTTTGTGTTGACCTGGTATTTGCAGCTGGCTTGTCAGTGTGGCTTGTTCATGTACTTTAAATCTGTTTGTACTCTGAGCTTTTACCAGAACTGAGTGCCCTGAAAGCAGCAAAATGTGTTAAGCAGCTTTACAGAAAGATTTGGCTGCCAGCCCCCTTGTGTCCTAATATCCTGAAGCCTCAGGGAGATGTTGAAGTTGGAAGTATTTGTGGAAATACCTGGCATAATTGGTTGGTATGGTTCAGCACAGTTTTAATGCAGTGGAAATTTAAAAAAGTATTTTAATGATAGAATTAAAGGAATGCAGACATTCATGCTTCTCTGGCACATCCTTTGGTATTTTGATCTACCTTCTGATATCCTCTACCTAAGTATTTGCTGTTATTGAAATCAAAGTATTTTATAAATCAGCTTCAAATATTCAGTAGGAATCAAAGATCCAGCAGTTAGAAGTAACAAAAAGCAAAGGACTGATTCTTTCTTTTGCTCATATTACTCATTGTAAATGAGTTGTGTTGGTGGGGGGTCTTTTGTTCTTGTCTTTGATGGGTTGGGGTTTTTTTTTGTGCTGATGGAGGTGTTAGTTTTTAATGACTCTTGGTTTGGTGTTGCAGTAAACAGGCAGCTTCTGGCACTAAAAGGATATGTAGATTTCTCACAAGGGTACCTGTCAGTGTGCTTGTACTGCCAAGCATGTCTATGGAAGGTGTTTCCAAGAGGGCAGAGCTTTGAACTGGGTGAAGCACCAGAGAATGAACCATCAGAAACAGTTTTACGGCAAGCTGTGGGCATGTATACATGTAATAAAAATTGGTGGCACTGAAAACAGAGTTAGAAATTTTTTTAATAGCACACTACTTCCCTGTCTTCATGACCTTCAGATAAAAGGAACTCATATTTTTGCTTGTATTAGTATTGCTTTGCCACCAGAAACTTTAAAGTGACCAAAATTGTGGGTTTTTTGTTAATACTGCTGTGTGAGACAATTTAGCTACATGGCTAAACATGGCTGACGAAACCCTGTTCTTTCACAGCTCTTGAAAGATGTAGAAGAGGTATGATGAGTGTCCAGCAATAAACCTGGTTTAGAGTTCTATGAAGAAAACTACATAGCTCTAAACTGGGGAGTTGAAGTGTATCTGGGAAACAAATGATGTTCTGGCTTGCTATCTTTTTTTCAACACAATGAAATTATAAAGACCATCACTATGCTCTTTGTCTTACAGTCTGGCTTGCATTTAATATGGAAATATGTTCCTTTTGTTTTCTGTTTTAGTCAGATGCTCTCATTCTGCTGCAATAAGCTGGAAAAAAGTGCTCTATTCCTATTTGCTAAATGAGTCCTAGTGCTGTTTATAATTTTCATCTATTGAAAATGAACTTTAGGCATTTTAGTTTAAGTAGGATAGTTTACCCAATCTGGTGCTGACTACGGGAAGATTATCCTATCATTACTATTATTAAGCTTTAAACTGTGTGGTTTTGTTTGTTTGTTTTTATGGACAGCTGTTTGCTTGGGGCTACAACAACTGTGGTCAAGTTGGATCTGGATCTACAGCCAACCAGCCAACTCCTCGCAGAGTTTCCAACTGCTTGCAGGGTAAAATTGTAGTTGGCATCGCTTGTGGCCAGACCTCCTCCATGGCTGTAGTAAACAATGGAGAGGTAAGTGCTGCTGCAGCATTCCCTCATTCTCTGTTACCTGAATCTACCAAGTTGGTGTCTGAATATGGAGAAATGCTGACAGGGAGTGCACAGGTTAGGGCTATATTGACAGAGTTATCCTTACAACTTCTGTGAGACCAGCTGCAGGAAAACACTGCAAGTAACTGGAGATGCAGTCTTTCAATATTACTCCTTATGGCTAAGACTGTATTGGAACACAATTCTTACTGAGTATGCAACTGCAAGAATTTGGACATTTGTATTAACCATGTCTGTCTTCATGTTGCAATAGATTATTTAACATAAATGTTGTTAAATTCTTTCAATTCATTAAATTAGTCTCAGTTTATTTATTTAAAGCATGCACAATTAAACAGTTAATTTCTCTGCATGCATACATTGGCTGATCCTATTTTTAAACACATTGCTTAATTACCAGCAACAAACCCAAAACATTCTTTTCAACACAGCCCCCCCATTGTGCAGCTGTTCCATTTGACATAAGTTTATGGTGCTGTCTTGCTTTTAGGTATGAACTGTAACCTCAGTTTTACTTCATTTCCCCAAACAGAGGGTAGTATCTCCTTCTGAATGGAAAGACTGCAAAGCCCCTGAGGCTGAGATAGGTTTTCATTGTACTTACATATGTCAAGGTGTGTCCACTGTAAAAAAACCAAAGGAAGAATTAGAGATAAACTGGGGACTTCCACTTAGACTGATCAGTTCATCAGAATAACTAATTTAATATTCTCCTTAAAAAAAAAAAGGAAAGGTAGTAAGAAGAAAGGATGGTGTGAAAGTCAAAGTGTTGATGCTATGGGAGAGATGTTGGTGTGGTGTAAGTTTATTGCAAAATTCTTAGTACTTCAAAGACATGGTTTTTTGCTTCTTTAAAAGGTAAATGCAGGGCAGAGAAGTTGAGTGCAGTAAGTCACTGCAGTTTATTTAATATCTTTCAGCCTTCTCTGTATTGCCCTTCAAATAGCACACAATTTTTTAATAAGTACTTTTCTTGGCTCGTGCTTGATACTAAGTCTTAAGTGCTCCATACTCCTGGTGAAGAGTGGCTTAATTTTGTTTTCCTTGTGCACTCAGGTTTATGGCTGGGGTTACAATGGCAATGGGCAGCTCGGCCTGGGGAACAACGGGAACCAGCTGACGCCATGCAGAGTGGCAGCGCTGCACAGCGTCTGTGTGCTCCAGGTACGCCCAACGGGGAAGTGAAAGTGCACTCCTGCTGCTAGCTTCTGCTGGAACCCTCTCTTCCAGATTTCACTAGTTCCAATGCTGGATTTTTTTTTAGCTACAATGAATTATATTTTGCTTATACAGCATACAAGTAAGCTGTGAAATACTTGTGTTGGAAAATGCTTGTAAAGATTTAAAGTTAGCTACTGTAACCACAATAAATTATGCTGTGGATACAAATTGCATTTTTGTTACCAAGTTGAATGAAATGTGCTAGTCAAAGATGAGAAATGAAGGCGAATCAGATGTTCAAATTTGTTCTAAGTATTCTAATTCTAGTGTTCTAATTAGTCCTTTAGAAGCAAGGGGAGAGGATAGACAAGAGACATGGGGGTGGGTTTGATTGTTTGGTGATTTGGTTTAGTTTGGTATGTTTGAATTTTGGTTGGGTTTCTTTTTCTAGCTAGAGAATCAAACTAAAATTTGGGATTTCTTGGGGTTTTGGGAAGGTTCTGTAAAGCTGAATGTGGGAAGTTGGGTTGAAGGGTTGTTGGCTGTTGAACTGCAGCTCTCCTCATTACAGAGTACTCATACTGTACAGTATTTGGAATAATCCAGCTCTGAAATACTTTCAGAGTATTGCAAGATGTGGAGAAGTTCAGTGTTCCTCATCTGAAAAGAAAGGAGGTAGCATCTAGGGATACATGTCTAGTGTATAGTAAGTTACTTGGGAGCAGCCAATGAAATTAATGGAGCTGGGACTTTTGCAGTACCTAAAGCTAGCATACCCTGCGTTAGGTGCAAGGACTGAGAAGTATCACATTGTGGTGCTGAGTGAAAAATGCCTGAGATGCAATGAGCTAGCCGAAGGTATTGTGTGCGATGTTTTGTTGCTGATCTGTGTTTGGTTCAGGAGTAACGCTTTATACATTTACTTACAGATTGCCTGTGGCTATGCACACACTCTAGCACTAACAGATGAGGGCTTGCTCTATGCCTGGGGAGCTAACACTTACGGGCAGCTGGGGACTGGCAATAAAAGTAACCAGCTCAGCCCTGTGCAGATCATGATGGAAAAAGAAAGGTAATCTTGCTGAAGCGGTTTCTGGATTGATAAAGTCTGAGCATGTGTTATGCAGTCTCTAGTACTGGAAGCGTGCGTGGGTAGGGCTTGGTGGATTGTTTTTCTGTTGCTAATGTTAAAAACATGGGAAAGGATGTAATTTACTGTTGACAATAAGCACTGAGTGCTTTTTGCTGTCTGTAATGGTTATTGAGCACAAACACACTTTGCATTTACCTGATACTGAAAGATAATGAATGAATAAGTGTTATGCTGTTCTGTATCTGGTTCCTTTGATTAAAATTGGAGCTATGAAATCAATAAACCAAGCCATGAATTAAGGCCTACATTAAAAAAAAAAAAGTGGGGAGAAAGGAAACACCACCTTTCCAAGAAGTGACACGTAAAGAAAAACAATTTTTGAAAGGTTGAAAATAGTCCACCATGAAAACAGAACTCAGTTTGCAAGGTTGCTTGAGCTAAGGACAGTTAGTCTCTTTTTATTACTCGCACCACTTAGTAGTTTGTAGTTGTTTAGTTTCTTAGACTCATAAAAGAATGAAATTAACCCTTGTCAACCCTCTTTCATCACTGTTTCATCATTCTTATATTTGGGGAGAGCTCTTTTGCTGCTTACCTACAAATGTGGACCTCAGTCCCATTCTCTGGGCCCTTGTGTATACCTACAGATTAATGTACTTTGTCTTGGTCTATAGATCTCCTAATTTGCAATACTTCTGCTTGTTTTTTCTCCATCTGGGAAGTAATTCCTATTTTTTGTTGTTTCTCCCACTTAGCATTGAATTAAAAGCTTCACAGTATTGAGAATGTTTAAGAGCTTAAAAAATTGGGGGCAGAGAAAGAAGAAAGGAACTATCACAGTAAAAACACTGAAGTGGGACTGGTTTGTCTGTGAAGGAACTGACACTAGTGAAGGAAAATGAAATATTCTTTAAAAAGCAGTGAAAGAGAAATGTGTATGTTTGCAGATAGATCAGCTTTGTTTGTTAGTGATTTATTTCATGAGTGAACTAAGGGGAACTATTGCATTTAGAACTGTATGTGAACTCAAGCATGAGATTATAGTAAAACTGGCATATTTGTTCAATGGATGAAGGAGGGTGAAGATACCATAGAACTTCTGCTTAGGATCTAGGGGAGAGATAAGTCACTTGAACTTACTTATCTTGCTTGACTTGGCTCCCTTGGAAACAGTGCTAAAAGTGGGTGAGCTGTCATGTCCCATGAAACACATTACTGCTGCTCCTGATCTTTTAGTTTATGTAATTCTTTTGTCATTTATATTTAATGCTGGCAGCATAATGCTACCATACTTAGGAAGTTTCATTTGGTGCTATCTTGAAAAATATTGCACATACAGCTTGTAAGGAATGTTGAGACTTTATTTTGTGTTAGCTTGGAGGAACAGCTGGGAAGGTCAGCTTCCTGAATTTTGGTGTTAAATGCTTAACATGTTGCCCTGTACAGGTACTGTAAGTATGTGTACATGTACCATAAGTGTGCTGTAGTACATGTTCTGCTGTGGTGCTGAAGTGTAGTATAGTCTGTAACAAGAAGAATCTCTTCTGCTAAGAAAAGGAGGTTTGGAGGAGGAAGTAGTTTAGCTTGATAGCTGTGATTAAAAAGTAAGTTGTACCTAAAATAAATACTCTATGATGTGTCTTGTAGAGATGTTGCATAGAGGTTCATAAGTTGACAGTAGTGTTAAACAACCAATCAGTTTTCTATCTGCTAGAAGTTATTGATAAATATTCATCAATATTCATCACTGAAAGTGATGTAGATTCTATGAGTTTCATCTTGAAATAATTTTTTGCAATTAAAATATGAACATAACTAAAACTTTTTTTTTGCCTAAAAATCTAACTCTTCATGGCTATTGTTCTGTAAAGGAAAACACATTTTTGTGTGTGTATTCTTAGATTGCTTGGAAAGATATTTGTTTGTCCTGGTTGATGTGTGTCTGGCACAAAAGCATGAAATCCTCTGTTGTTTTACCACAGAGAAAAAACAGGAAAGCATAGCTTTTCTTTTGAACACAGGAACCCTCCCTCTTTTGGTTATCACATGCACAGAAACTCTGGCAATGTCTTTGTAGTGTTTTAATTGGAATTGTGTTCCTTCTCGGTTCTTGCAGTGTTTCAGATAAGAATCTAGAGATTGCCTGAGCAATGGGAGAACAGGATAGATAAGTGAGCATCAGCAGCTTTAGTATTTTAAACTGTGAGGTGGGTGAAAGGACTATGTAGACTTTACTTAAAAAAACCCATAGCTCTTAAAGGGTTCATTCCCCTCAAATGAAGCACTGTGTTTCATGTTGAATCTCAGTGTTGAGGAAAGTAAGCTTAACAGCAAAATAAGAAGTCGAAATATAGGCAGTGGGTAAGATGTGTCAACCTACAAAAATCAAATTAAAAGGAGGTAGAAGAAATTTCTTCTTGAGAATAAGTTTCTGATGTGTGTTGGTTTTAAGGGGAAAAACCAAAACTTGTTTTTTCTTCATCCCCTTTTCCATGGTTATGAAAAAATAGGAGGAAAGTCAGTTGATAAGAATGACATAATTAAAGCAATATCTGATTACAATAAAATCTACAAGCAATCTGAAAATGTCATTGTGGGATTTTTCTATAACTGTTCAAGCAGTATCACACTTGTGCAGGACAAAAACCCAAGTACAGGAATGTTGTTGCATAGTTTGATTGGCTGTTGTTTTGGTGAGGCCTTTGGAAAGTCTCTGGATTCTGTCCCTTACGGTGCTCCTTGTGCCCGCAGGGTTGTGGAGATCGCCGCCTGCCACTCTGCGCACACGTCGGCGGCCAAGACGCAGAGTGGCCAGGTGTACATGTGGGGCCAGTGCCGGGGCCAGTCCGTGACCTTCCCCCACCTCACCCACTTTGCCTGCACCGACGACGTGTTCGCCTGCTTCGCCACCCCCGCTGTCATGTGGCGCCTGCTCTCCGTAGGTGAGCTCCAGCTCCCGCCATCCCCGTGTCCCTTAGTTACTGGTTAGTAGAGCACACTGCTCCCCTGGCAGCCTCCTGGCTCAGGGAGGGAAGCTTGGCAACTCAGTAGCTGTTGTTTCTTCCTTCTGAAGAAAATAGTCTATTTCAGCAGCTGGGATCCAGGGTGGGGTTAGCAAGATTGCTTGCCAGTGCACATCCAAAGTAAATCCTGTTTTACCATTGCATGATGAATATTGTGTGTTTCTTATGTTTGTGTTGTTTGAACTCCAGTTCAGGTCCAGGAAGGAATCCTGAGTAATTTAACAAAACTTTGGGGATATTTTCCTCCTAAAACTATTCCTGCTTGGAAGACTACTCCTGAGGCTTGTTGTTTTGGTATCTAACAACTTGGGATTTTTAAGTGTCGTCTGTAGCTTCCCCCTCATTAGTATTTGCCCTTTTAGGAGCAAATCTATCCCCTATGTTTTCTTGTTTTCAAAGTAACAGAATTCCAAATTTTCATTTCATGAGATGACTTGTCTCAAGTCTATTTAGTCTGGTGTTCCTCAAAGATGGGCAGACTTGGTAAATAATAGTCCCTGTGAAACAAGACTCTTAAATAATTCCTTTTTCTGTTGTGACTCTCTTCTTATACTGCCTTGGATTGCTCTGTGGGATGCAGTCTCTGTGTCCAACAAATAAGCTCAAACCTTTTTTCTTGATTTTCTTTGATCCACATGTTGCTAATTCTTATTTGACCCCAAATAGGATATAAAGGGCTTAGTTTGCACTTCTTGGAAAACATGAATGTGTTTTCATGTTAACAAAAAAGAAAAAGGATGTTTCATCTTACATCTGCTGCCTCAGTTCTCAAGATCTCTTAGGATATCTTATCTATTTTCATATTGACAACAGACCCTAATTTTGTTAGTCCCTGTATGGAATTGTTTTTGTGGAGTGATGGATCACATCCTAAGTAACCTCTCTCCAGTAAAGTCTCTCAACTTTACTGTTGCATTTGGCTTGTCCTAACCCAGCTTCTCTGTGATAACTTGTCATTTAGCACGTTACCACACTTGTAGAGTTCCAGGTAACAGCATCTCACCTGTGGGGGAGAACTGAGTAGAGTTACTAAAGAGAGAGAGAGGATTAACTTCAAGCAGTCTGCTCCTGAGTAAATCTAAGTCTGCTTTTATCCCATTTGTCACTTTCTCCATTTTCTAATCCTCTGCAATGTGTGCTGGTCTTGCTCTCTCTTGCCTCCACCACCTGTGGAGGTCTCATGGTTGTTCAGTCTGCTGCCTTTTGCTAATAGTGAGAGCTGTTAAAATGGCATCTCTCCCTGGTTTCAAGTTCCTGGTTTTTATGAGGTATTCC
This sequence comes from Dicaeum eximium, assembly GCA_013396995.1. Classification (NCBI taxonomy): domain Eukaryota; kingdom Metazoa; phylum Chordata; class Aves; order Passeriformes; family Dicaeidae; genus Dicaeum; species Dicaeum eximium. The sequence goes on along the minus strand of VWZP01005257.1, from coordinate 506,496 downwards.
CAGTCTGAGTATAGCCAGGTGTCTGACCTCTATTACCTGCACTTCATTTCCTCTTAGCCTTTGGGGATTCTTCCCCACTTATTCTGGCAATCTTACTGAGTATTTAAATCAAAAGAATTAATTCCGTGGGCATTTTTAAATCTCCATTTTCCATATGCATGTTTTCCTTTCCCACCTGTTCTAATCACATAGGAGTAAACCCTTCTTTTTTCTTACTTTTTTTTTGTTTGTTTATGTGGGTTTTTGGTGAGGTTTTGTTTTCTTAGGAAGAGCTAACTCTGTGTAAAGGTTATTGTTCTACTTACAGTTACGGTGTCCCTGCCAAAAAAAATGAATCAGCCACTCAGGATTGGCCGTGGTGAAATACAAATTTGCAGCCTTTTTGCGGGACTGAAAGTATTTGGAGTGAAAGTTGATTTGCACAGCTTAAGCTAAGTGCATGACCTAGCAAAAAAAGATCACATGAGCAAATGGAGAGGGATTGGAGCATGGTTTGGTTAGGCCAGAGGAGATGCAGTTTCTGTGGGTGATTTGTGTAAGTCAGAGGAATGCAAGGTCTTCTGTGGCACAGGGGTGACTTTCCAGCTCTGAGTTTGTTCCAGCAGTATTTCTTCTTATATACGAAATAATTTAGTGTCCCAAATGGTCAAGAGTAGTGCGCAGATTGTATATGGATGAACACTACACAGTCCTGTGGGGCACAGGAGACAGATTGCATTCCCTTCAGTACAAATCCATTTGTTTTTCTTTTCCATGCTTCACTTCTTAGAAGCCATGTGTTTTGAAACACACTTTTAAGATGAATAAAAATAATGGATTAAATTAGGTTTTCTAGAACTTTAGAGACCTTGCTTTACCGAAAGCCTCAGACAACTTGTGCTGCAGACAACTCCTGTATGATTTCTAGAGACACAGAGTGGGACCTCTGTGGGACCAGTGCCATAGGCCTCAATAAAGAGAACTGTGCTATCTCTGCTTTAATCCACTTCCAAAGTTGCTGAGGTTCTGTGTCCTTGGTTGTACCTTCAGCAGCACTGCTGCTGGATGTTGTGTTGTTGTAACTGACTCCTAAACTGAGTAACTGGTGTCAGTGATAGCTCATGTTAATGAGCCCTGGCAAAGACCTCATTAGCCTGCAGGCTGTATCCAATCTGCCAGCACAGAAAGGTGACTGTGTGGTGACCTGTTTTCTTTTTAGGCCCTGCCCACCCTATGTCAGTGTGGCTGGGGTGCTGCAGGCCACATCCCCAGGGAATTCAGGGGTGTTGCAGACTGCCATTAGCAGCACTGTGCGGGTCAGGGAGCTGAGCTGAGCCACCACAAGCACTGAGCTGCTTGGAGGCTGGGAATCTCATGGGTAGTGCCCACATGGAGATGGAGTTCTCCAGGTACCTCCCTTAGTGCTGTGATACCTCTGTGCAATGGGATGGAATAGGAGCTGCTGACCACTGCTGTCTATAGCTGCTGTGGAGCAGCCCTTTCCAACAGCAGATGCTATTGGATTAATTAATCCTTCCCATTTTGCTGCTTAAGCCAATGGATCCCTGACACAGATCTGTTTTCCTTGATACAGTCTTAGTTGAGTTGCTAGCTTTAGTTAGTGATGTGTGTGTTTGATCTAAGATGCTTTTAACATCTTGTTTTGTTTGTTTGTTTTGGAATTGTTTCTGTAGAGCATGAAGACTTTTTAACAGTAGCAGAGTCTCTGAAGAAAGAGTTTGACAGCCCAGAAACCTCAGACCTGAAGTTCCGTGTGGATGGAAAGTACATCCATGTCCACAAAGCTGTTCTGAAAATCAGGTAGTGGTCATGTTTCACAGCTCTTATTTGTACAGAACAAAATTTTAGGATATCATCAAAGGGGAAAAAAAAAGTAAGAGAGAAGGAGGTACCCCTAATCCTGTAGTAGGTTAGCATCCATGTATCCATAATAGCTTTAAATTAAGTGATTTTAAAAGGGGTGGTACACATTAGTTTTTCACTGAGCTTGCTTTTCCTGGGATAATAAATTCTGTTAAGTTGTTCTGATTGCAGTATACCACAGATGTTTCTGTAGCATGGACAAAATAAGAATTTTATGAAAATGCATAACATAGTCTACAGTGTTAGGAGCCAAAATGTGGACCACTGGCCCTGATGGGGCATGGTAAAATATTTGTGAGTATTGCAGAGTGCCCCAAATATGTGTTTCAGGAGGACTGTAATGTAACATTTGTGTGTGTGTGTGTATGATAGTGTTCCAGATGATGTCTCTGTCTCCTAGGTGTGAACACTTCAGAACCATGTTCCAGTCATACTGGAATGAGGACATGAAGGAGGTGATAGAAATAGACCAGTTTTCCTACCCTGTGTATCGTGCCTTTCTCGAGTACTTGTACACGGACAGTGTTGACCTCCCGCCTGAAGATGCAATAGGTACTGCTCTTGTGTCAGAAAGCAGCATCCAGAAAAACTGGGGCAGGGTATGCAGTATAAGTGACCAAATACAGGCTTCTACTCTAGCCTATAATGCATTTTACTTTAATTGAGCTGTCTTTAAAATGCTGTTGTAGCAAAGTTGACTACAGCAAAAATGGTGCGTATTTAGAAATAAATAATGAGCAGTTTGGTCAAGGTTGGGAGAGAAACTTTCTCTGGGTGAAAATACTTGCATATTTTACAAAATTGAGTCAGTTACTGTTTGGCATACTATCAAAAAATCTCAATAGATCTAATGGGGAGGAAACTTGGACAGCAGAGCGATTACAGCAAGCTGTAATTCAAGCCTATTTCTTGATAATAGTTTTTTACTCATGTTGTGATGCCTACCACCAGGTATGCAAAGGACAGCTTTCATATTTACTGAGATTAACAAGAGTGCAGAATGAGGTAATAAAAAGCCTTTCTTTGCCTTTAATTTGCATTTTCTGAAGAGTAACCTACTTGGGAAAAGCACATTGTAGAGATACAGAGCTTTGCAGGAGCAGAAATTGATGTTGAAAGAGCAGAGATAATTTTACAGCAGACTGATACGATGATGTTTTAATTGCAGGGCTTTTGGATTTGGCTACTTCATACTGTGAAAACAGACTGAAAAAACTGTGTCAGCACATTATCAAGAGAGGAATTACTGTGGAAAATGCATTTTCATTGCTCTCTGCTGCTGTCAGATATGATGCAGAGGTAAACTTCCAAAGTTCAATCTCTTAAATGGGTGGCTGCTTCCTGACTTAAACTATGGAGAAAAGCAGCTGGTTACATTTTCATATAAGCTCTCTCTTACTTCCATTTAATTCTATTTGCCGTTTTCAGAATTTGAGAATGTTGGACTTGCATCTAATGGCAAATACGGTTTTTGTACTTTTTTTTTAGTTTTTCTCCATAAACCCGTACTGGGAAGGTGAACTAGTATGCAGATATTTCTGAGGATGGAAACACTAACTCTGAAATGAAGGAATGGTTTAACTAGAAAGAAATAAAGTAACATAATGAAAAGCAGGCTTTTAAGCCTTAAGTTACTTATTTGTAAGGCTGTGTGTTGTGTGTGTTGATGTGATGGTAGGCTTGGGATTGAATGCATTTAGGATTTTTTTTCGTTGGTGGGGTATTTTTGGCTTTTTTATTTTGTTAGGTACAAATACACATCCAGTTTTCAGAGTGTGCTAATGAAGTGTCAGGATAAGAACTGCTTCATGGGCCTTATAAACGTTGAAGACAGAGCAACAGTGTGTGAAAAGGGGAGTGAAACCTCCTCACTGTGGAATGTCTGACTTCACTACTAGATCCCTAACATGCTGCTTTAGGAACTAATCAGGAAGTATTCTTGGGCTTGCTTTGGCTGTTTGTGTTCAGTAGTATCTGTGCATTGTGTTGGCAACTTTGCAATTGGTTGGTTTTGAACTTACTACTTATGCTTATAAAGCAGTTTTTGGTACTCAGTAAATCAACTTATTGCTTTTTCTTGTACTTAATTTCCAGCAGCTGGCATGCAGGTTGCCCTAACTTATTTCAGAGCCTTGAAGTATGATGCTTGTCTGATAGATTTTAGCCAAAGGCTGTGTTAGTGTCTGTAGTGGCTTCTGAGCTACTGTGAATAATGTCTTAGATAGAAGTTAAAAAATCGGAAGAGTCCCATATTTTAGCCTCCAAAGATGGTGTGCAGAATGGGTCTTTGGTGTGTGGTTGATTCTGCCTGTAAGGGCTGTAAGAAATCCAGTTACTCCACCTCACCTGTACCTCCCTAACTAAGTGAAGTTAGAATCGCAGGCTTCAATGCTGCTTCCAGGAGAGAATGGGTGATGATGAGGGCTTGGGTTTACATGCTGCAATGCTGGCAGGGGGCTTGGAATTGCTTGGCTGATGCAGTTCATTCAGGGGGAAGTGTGCCTGGAAGACAACACTTTGAAGAAGCTGTTTAACTAATTTAAAATACCTTCATGACATGAAACTCCTGCAATTTCTTTTGGTGACTGACCGAAGTAGCTAAAATTAGGTCAGGGCTAGCTTCTCATTGTAGCTTTTAAAATAATCCTTGGCTGTACCTTGTGCCTTGATTCACCTAAGTCTATATTAAGTACAGTTTGCTGGGAGCTCATCCATCTGCAAATGAAACTCAGCCTTTCTTTTTATACAGAATTATAGATTTTCCAGAGTTACTTACAAATACTACAATAATTCTGTTTATTGTATGCTTCTGTTGCATTGACTTGGAATATGAAATTTTTAATAAAGCAGTGCAAAATATTGTAACGTGTATGATGTAATTTTCTTTAAAATGCTAGTTAAGTCTGTTATTAAAAAAAAAAACAAACAACTATCAGTGTTCAGTTCTAATAAGCTTGTCTTTTTTTGTTGCACAGATTCCACACAAGTCAAGATCTGCAGCTTCAGAATGCCTGGTTTTAGGCCAGGATATATTTTTATATTATTGTTGTGTCAAGAACTGTCACTGGCACACACAGTTGCTCTAGTTTCAGTATTGACCTTAAGAGAAAACATGAATATTATTCTGTCTTTCATACTGCATGAGGCTTAGAGACCTCTGCAAGTTTATGCCTTCCTGCAGTGCCCAGTCTGCTGAGCAGCCAAGGAAGGGTGTGTTCTCACATACAGAGAGTCCTACAAATATCTAATAAAGAAATGAGAACAGTGTGGGGAGTTGCCCTTCTGTCAGGACTGCGGCATCCTCCTTAGAGCAGCTTAGATCTGCACCACAGAGCAGATTTCCTCCTCAAAGGAGGAGTTGGAAATAATCTGAGTGGGAAGTATTCTGTGGGGAACCTTACACTGACAAGAACTGTGCCTTGTGTTCTTTAAGGCATCCTCTCTGTCTGACATCACCCAGGTGCAACGATGGTTGTGAGGCTCTTCTAATTATTACATGGGAGGCACTTCCAAGTAAACTCCAATATCTGGAGCCCACTTTCTGCAAGAATTGCTGTGCTGCACTGTGCTCCAGTACTGCATTTAAATCACATTTGGGAGACCAGTGAAATACTTTGTAGCACAAGTCTGTTTCTAGTGCACAGAAGGACCTTCTGCCTAATCTTTGCTGTACAAACTATGCAGTCAGGACACACGTGCACTGAGCCTGGGGACATGGAACTTGAGGGCTCCAGCTGAGCCCTTCAATAAGCAGGAGGAAGTCAAGCAACCTTACAAATAGATTTGTTTATATTGTGAAATGAAAGAGCTGAATTTTCTTTATTCAGAGTCTTGGTTATACATCATTACCCCAAGATCTCCTGTTTATATTGGAGTTTCAGAGTTGTCAGAGAATGCAAATGAAACTCTTCAAGTGCAAGAACTTAAAATATATATTGCTCAGAACAGCTGTTTTTTATGACTGCTGTTACATAGTGAGAAACAAATTTTGGCTACTTCGCCTCGTAACTGCATTTACATAGTGACATATGTGGGTAGATTCATTATTTTCTGTTACATTTACATAGTGACTGTTGGGGGAAAACACTGGGATCCACTGGGTGTGTTTGTCTAATTCACTGCAAAAATAAAACATAAACGGGCATTTGTGCCTCAATGAAGTTTTCTGTGATTGAAAACAAAGATAATGATATTTTTTATTTTTCTTTTTTTTTTCCCTCTTTAGGACTTAGAGGAATTCTGCTTCAAGTTTTGTGTCAATCATTTGACAGAAGTGACACAAACTACAGCGTTTTGGCAAATGGATGGTCCCCTGCTAAAGGAATTCATTGCTAAAGCCAGTAAATGTGGAGCCTTCAAGAACTGAAAGAATGAGGCCGTAAGTCAAGGTGTTTGTAGGTTTCTTTTTCCAGCTACAGCATAACTGTGTGGATCCAGGCAAGTGTTAGGTAGTCTCTTCCACCACAGGACCTGAAAGGCCACAGTGAAAACAAATCTTTTCAGTGCTCAAGAGCAAGCTGTTGTAAAAATGTCAAGCAAAATACTCACTTGCATTTAACGAAGGTGGACGCAGCTCAAGATTTCAGGCAAAGGGGAAGTGCTGCAGTGTGCAAAGGATTCTGGCCAGTGTTCCAGACTTGCCTTTTCAGCCTAGGAAATCTCCCTTCTAGTAGCACCTGTTTGTGTTTCCAATTTACTATTTGGGGCTGGAAAATAGTCTGAGCCACTGAATGATGTCACTGAAATCATTAGCTCCCTGGGATTATAGAGAAGCAAATGGCATGGTTATCTCTTCCTGCATTTGCATGGTTGTGAATGAATTGGCCATTTGCTGTGTGTAATTAACCAAGTGTATCCAATGCTTCAAGTGTGCAAAAAAAAAAAAAGTATCCTCAAAGCCTACGCAAGTGACTCTGAAGAAAGGAGTTACTAGGAAAACTAATTTGAAGTAAATCTCTATATTTGGGTATATTTTAATATAAGTTGTAATGTGTACTTTGTGTAATCTGTTCAAGCAATATTTATAATGCTTAATGGAAATAATTCCACTCTTCAGTGACTTCAGATTATGTTGGTTCCCTTGGAGGGGGAAGGGAAAGCTGGGTGGGATTTTGCTTTTAATTATTGTCTAAATTTAAACTACGTGTAATAAAATTTACTTTTTTGTACCTCTTTACTAGCAAACTTTGGATTTTGAAGAACATTGCAAGCTTTTTGTGTTACATACAGCATCTAAGTTGCTTCATTTAAAAAACTTAATCAAAAGAACAAAGGAAAACCCAAATAAACAACAAATAAAGCCAAAACCCAACTCACCCCATACAATGAATCTTGCTGATTTCACTGTGCCTGACAAAATATCTGTGATCTTGATTTCAGAAGTTGGCAAATTTCTTTGTAGGCACTAATTTTAGACCTCAGTGATTCACTCTATAGATCTGATTTTTTTTTTATACTAAGTCATCCTTAACTGGCTGTAACCCTTCAGAAGATAGGTATGGACATTCTTATAATTCTTACTGTGTTTAATAACAGAGCTCCTTGTTAATGTATTTTTTTTTAGGTGGGTTTTTTTAGACCGAGTGGAACTCAAGTCCTGGGCTTGAGCAGTAAACTGGTGATTTTTCCAGGCCCAGAAGGGCAGCAGACTCAAACTGTGTAAGCAATTAAAGTTACTATTATTTTGTTGGATCAGGCACAGCTTATAGTTCAAGAGCTCATTTTGAATGCTGTTATTCTGTGCTTATCAATCCCCCACCTTCCCACAGAATAAGCTCAAGTGAGGAATTCCAAGTGGTCATGGAGACTACAGCTGTTGTAACAGGATGTCACATATGTCATGCCAAGTGGTGTTTGCCAGGGCTCTGCTTGTCCCTCAGCCAAGGGCTGGGTAAAGCACAGCCTGACACCATTCCCCCTTCTTGGCCATGTCCCGTGCAGCAGCAGGGACAGGGAGCACAACTCCACACACAGTTCCTTTAAAAAATGTTTTATTTTATTTATTTAGCCTGTTGTGGTCATACAATGCTTTGCTGTATTCAAACAACATTTTAAAGATAAAACACATGAAAATTGAACCCTTTCTTAACGGAGAAAGAAGATCCAGTCACTGTTTTGCTCCATTTGACAGTGTACCTGTTCTCAGTATAGAGCCCAATGGTTTCTGGTCTGCCTGCAAACACTGCTTTACCACTGCCATTACAGCAGAAACAGCTACACCTTGACCAGGCAATAAAGAATAATTTGGCTTTTTAAATTAAACTCCTGTTTATAATTCAGAAGCCTTCTTTGTGTGCAAGTTCTGCTCCTTTTATCTTTTTTGGGAAAGCCAAAGCAGCACTGTGACCCTTCAAACTTCACTGTCTAGACACAGACAGCGAGGCAGCTACTGCCCAGCCAGGAGAGGGCAGTTTAGTGACTTTAGCAAGTGTTCTTTGGCAGCTGAACACTCCCTTGGCTTTGAGAAAAAAGTCTTCACTGGAGGGTTCTGTTGAGTTTTTGCAAAAGGTAAATTTAGTTTATAACACTTTATTTTTGTTTATATTCCATTGTACAATATAAATGGAAATTTATAGTGGAACCAGGGAAACATTTGAAGATGAAATTTTGAAAACTTCAAGGACTTTAAATTATTGCAACAGTGAGGTATAAAAATTAGTATAACACCCCATTCTTGCACCCATTCAGCCCCCACCCTTGGGGCTGAGGAATTGGGCACTGACCAAACTGCTCTGTGGTTTTTATCATTAGAAAATCCTAAGTATTGCACCATCACTGACATTATTCAGACACTGTACTGGATGTACTGGCCATGTTCTCTGGAGTAGGAAGGATGACTGCTTTTAAGTCCTGCAGTAGCTCAATCTTGTGATCCAGTCTTTTTCTGTTTTCCATAAGTTTCTGTATTTTTTCTTCTGTTCCTATTATGAAAAAGGGATAAAAAGCTTTTATTATGAAGGAGTAAAAAGATTTTATTATGAGACATAAGTATTACTAATATAAAATACATTATATATTCATTAGCTCTGCAGAGCTCCTGCTGCTTAGTTTAACCTGCAATAACACCTTTGCCTTTGTGTAGCATGTCTGTAATCCATCACCCTGCACACCTGGTGTCTTCACCAAGAGCTGAACTCTGTGTCTGCTGAGAGCCTGGCTGCTGTGTCAGAGAAAGCACAGAGCAGGAGTCACATCCACATGCTGAAATCTATAACAGAGCTAGTTTTGAGATCAGTAATTTTTACATGCTGAGATGTTTTAAATTTAGTTTAGCTACTAATCCCGTGTTAACTGGCATATGAGCTTTAAGGTTCTGTTTTCAGAGCCCATTTGTGTGAGAACTCCTCCAACAATGACATATTTTAAATCATTAAGGATACCATCTCTAAATTACGCTCCTAAAACGAATTTACAAGTCTAAAGGATTTTAGCCAACAACAAAACTAAACCTAAAAACAGATGGTTTGGACAACTGCATTCAACAATTTGATTCTCAAAACCACAATTTAATAGCATTTATTCTCCTGCTTCTGGCAAAATCGTTATTGACAGTATCCTGATGGGATTAACCAAGTTGTTTACCTTATTTGCAAAGCCCTGCTTGACTGCATTTCTGCTTCCCTCTGCTGCTTCCATTTCCGTAATGTTAAAGATTATGGAAGTCAGTAAGAGCTCAGTAAGGAACCTTGCCAGTATTTAGAAGCATTACCACAACCTTACAGTGTTAATTGCAAGTTTTAAGTGAAGCACCTGCTTTGTTTAGTTAACAGGACACACAGAGGTGTTGGTGACCTCGAGCAGCAAGGCTGGTCTGTGAACAACAAACAACTTTCTCAGTGTGTGAGAATGCTCAGAGTTCACATTCTAGTAAGAAGAAGACATTTTGTACAAACTGAATGTGTTTTTCCTCCTCTGGGGGAGAAGATGTTGAAGAATGTCTCCAAAGTTCCAGTGAGTGGAGTGGACAAATTCTCTCCAGATGTTTACCCTATGCCATTCAGAATAAGAGAGCCTTAACTGATGTGAGAAAAAAAAAAAAAGAAAGAAAGGAGAGCACTTTGGCCTTTTGCCTCCTTGCTGCTTCTTCCTCTGTAGTGAGAAAGCACAGAAAGCACAGCACCTGCTGCCTGTGGATGGATGTGGAAAGTGATGGACATGGACATGTTTTTAAATACATTACCCAAAGTTGGGCGTGGGTGTTGGAAACGGGCAGCCAGAGCACTGTTGGTGCCTGCTGCCCATGGGAAATCCTGGTAGCATTCAGTGAAGAGGGACCTGGTGCTCCAGCCTAGCTCTGAGTGAAGAGGAGATGCCCCTTTTCCCTGTGCACTCAGGTGACACATACTTGAAGAAGTTGGACATGTATAAGTGGAACCAGGTGGGGAAAAAACCTCTTAGAGAGTATCTGGATGTGAATTAATTATCAGAAATTAACAAAGCAGCTCAGTTGGTTAGAGCATGGTGCTAATAATGCCACAGTTACAGGTTCAATCCCCAAAGGGGCCACTTACTTAAGAGTTGGACTCCGTGATCCTTGCGGGTCCCTTCCAACTCAGAGCACTCTGTGATCCTGTTGATTCAGCATTTGTGAGAGCTACAGATGGAACACACACAGCTCAGAGACACAGCTCAGCTTCTCTCCTGCCAAGAGGATGTGGCAGAAATAGAAGTAGCCCAGAGAAAGATGCCAGTGATGGGAATGATTGCCCTACAGAAATGCTTCCACAGGAAGGCAGGTAACAGATTGGGAACCTTCCACCTCATAGAGAGAGGAAATGAGCTGAAGGGAAAAAAAATCTATTTCTGTAAAATCAGGAATGGCCTGAGGGGCATGGACCTGGAATGACTGCCCCAAGTGCTATGGAGCTCTCAGTGAAGGAAACTGCACAACAGTTTAAAATTAAATGTCATGACCTTTGTCTCCACAACCTTTATCTGAATTGCAGAATTTGCTGCTACAAACCCCCTGAAAACAAATGCTGTCAAGGAGCTCAAAAGCTTCTGGCAAGACTGCTGACCAGCACAGAGCAGAGGGAAGCCGATCCTGCCCAAGCAGGATGCACAACAGAACTGAACGCAAAACTGAAAGAAGTCACTTTTCCTTGGAGGAGAGGAAAAGAATGTCCAGCCCAGAACTGAAACTGATGCTGAGGCAACAGCATATCCTGTATGGAAGATTTTACACGCAGCTGAGTTTGCAGTAAACCTGCACGCTGCAAAAGGACTGTGAATCCCTGTATATAAAAGGGGATTTTAAAAAGCCCTTTCAACAGTTACAGTTCAGAGTAGCCTTGCTGTGCTGGCATGTAAGGCTTTAGAACAGGTTTTGCATGATGATCTAAGAAGTGACAAAAAGATTGAATTTAAAGCATAAGCTGATGGTTTTGGGTCATCTGCTAAGACAACAATAACAATAAACAAAACAAACAAAAGCGAAAAGAAAAAAAAGCAGCTGGTGATTTCCCTCCCTCTCTACAGTTTCCAGTTTCACTTGTAATTAACATGGTTTTCATTTCTTTCTCACTGCTTCATTTTAAGAGCTGCTCTTGGATCAGTTTTGGAACCAACCTCATTATTACTGACCTTGAAATTAAAAGGTCTCAGAAAAGAAGATTGTGTGGTACAGGAAGAATTGAGCTGCTTGAGTTGTGGGGATTTGGAGAGGGGACAACTAGTACCCATGAGAATCACATGGTTGTGTGCAGGGAGGTGCCAATATCAAGAGATTTTCCTGTAAGCCTAGAAGAGGATGAAATAATTGATGCAGCAGTGAAAGAAACAAATGTGATCCAAAGCTGTGTCACATGAGGAATTCCAAGCAGAGATGTTTTAATGTCCTCATTAAAAGGCACTGGTGGAACCTTGCATCGGATAACTGCAACACTGGACACTCCAACTGCTCTAAAAAGAATTTAAATGCAAGAACAGGAAACTAAAGGGAGGAGCCTGGCTTTTTCAGTCAAGTGAAGGGGAAACAGCAAACATCTTCACATACCAAACCTCAACATTAGCTAATTAAAACCCTTCTCACCAGAATAAATTAAAGCAAAAGTTAGAACAAATGTTGGAGAGGGAAATGGGAAGCATGAGACTTGCCTGTCTGAAAAACAGCTTCAGCCTTGTTGTTTCCAACAGCTGAGAATTCAAGCCCCAGAGCTTCCCAAGTAACGGTTCCTGCCTTTGCTTGCATTTCACTCTGAGCATTCTCATCTTGTTTTTCAAAGCATAATTGCCCCCCAGTCCAGATGAGTTCTGCTGGCCTTTGGCTGCTGTGTTTCAGTGGAAAGCATTACTCTGACCAGCACTTGTCAGCCAGCAGCAGAGCTGTAACACTGGCAAGCTGCTGAAGGGAGGGTGTGGAAGAGGAACCCAAATAAACTGCAGGAGACGGGAGTTCACCTAGGGCAGAGACCCTTTGGCCTTTTAAAGCTGTGGAACTGTGAGTTGCTCCCTCCTTGAGGTCAGCCAGCCAAATTTGATACACTGTATTTCTAGAGATTCAGCTAGTCATGGCTTTTATTCAACTGTTTATATAACACTGAGAAGACAAGTTCTTGGAATTTTCATTTTAAATGATTGTTCTATCAAAATTCTCATTAGAATAACTTCAGTGCCAAACCCCAGACCAATGGCTCCCCTGACAGTTTTTCTGCACATACCTGAATAAATATTTGTTAGTATATTTTCAAACAGTCCACAGTCAAATAGTGCCATCACTGTCTCTTCATACTCTGGGGAAAGAGATAATTTGATATAATACTACTGAGTAAAGGTTTACAGAGCCCTACATTAGAAGTACCGCAAAACAGCAATTACTTATTTTCCATCATACTGACTGTTCGAGGTTTTAAGATGTCTTCCTTCTCATATAATCTATATTGAAAAAGAAGGATCAAGTTGTCAATTCTTTCTTTTTAGTTTCATACAGAAAATTTTCCCTTTTCATACAGAAAATATTCCCTTTTTGGGGTTGTACCACAGGAACAGTGCATTTAAAGAAGAGCAATATACTTAAGTCATGTTTCACTTCAGTGTGCCAGGACTGTGTGATGGCAGAGCTGACTGTACCAACTCCTCCTGATAGATCACGTGTGGGACTGAGCTATCCCTGTTTGTTGTTAAGAAACATCCAATAATTACACTTCAGTTTCATACCTGAGGCTTCTGCTGAAGCAAAATACAAAACACTCGCAGAGTTCAACTGACACACAAGCTGCTCATGAAGGAAGACTTTCCAGGGGGTACATTTCAATTTGTATGCATGTGCTTTGGTTACTTTGCATAAAATAGCCTTCTTTATGCAAAGGTATTACTCCTAACTTTGCAAAACTGGGTGGACAATTGGAGAGGAAGGTTCAAAATTTTCTTTAACTGTGTTGTGGACAAAGCAACATCAGATTGGAATGCTTTAAAAACAAAGTACCTCATACAAGGTGATAAACCCATAAAAACCCCTAACAGACACTAACAGCTAACAGTACAGTTGTAACAAATCATCCAAAGCCTTAAAATGTACATAGGTAGGCATTTTCACTCAGAAGAGAGTGCTGATATTAACAGACAGCTGGTACCTCTGTGAAGCTGCAAGAGCAACACACACTTATGACCTAAATAAAATCTGGTTCTCTTCAGGACCTCTCTGTTCTCCAGTTCCTGGGAGAATAGGCTGGACTGAACCTTCCTATGCTTATGCCAACATGTAAAAGGTGGCTTCAAAAATTCAAGTCAGAAGGTCTCACTAGAGATGCTGAGTTGGCAGTTCTTACATAATTTTGAGAAAGAAGTTCCTTGGAACTTTCATTGTAAGTGGTCATTCAAAAGGGGAGGGCATTCTCCTGCACAGATGCAGAAATAAGGACTGAGTTATTTAGCACCATGGTATTCTCAGGAAGGCGGCCTAGGGCCAAGTGCCCGGGATTCAGATCTGCACCTCTGCTCTGCCAGCAGAGTCCCTGCCATGGATCCCCCTGAAACATACCTGTTTCTGAAGTGTTGTCATCCATCAGTTTTTCCTGAGCCAGGTGAAGTGTGTCCAGCATTTCTTCAAATATGTCATCCAGAAGCCCAGCTTGTTTGCACTTCCTAACAAAGTCTATTCGAACTGTTAAAACACAAAAGCATTCTCATACAGAAGTGATCTGCAAAGTGGGCTCTGCTGCCTCTCCTCAGAAACTAAAACTTTGGCCAAAGCCCTTCCACCAGTAACAAATACTTTTGCAGATCTCTGGCTCCTCCAGCCACCCACACAGCCCTTTTCAGTGGGAACAAAAAAGTAGCCAGGCAAACATAAGCACTGTGGTGGGTGTAAAATTCCCTAAGCTCTAGATTTGGCTTCATTCATCACAAGCAAGCAGCTCCAGAACTCTAAATGTGCCATTCCTAAAGCTCATGATACCCCCTAGTGATTTGTCTTGCTTGCATTTCCACCAACCCTTAGGACCACAGCATGGACTGAGCAGGCTAAAGCAGAGAAAACAGTGCAATAAATGAATCAGTATTAGATTTAGTAAAAATTGAGGCTACTTTTACTCCAAGTGATCCAGGCAACTAAACTTTTTTATTACAGCCCATTTCATATACCTACTCTGTCAGATTTGGATCGATAGAGAAATAACCATTTTTTCTTTATCTCAGAGCAGGAGGTCAACAACGAGTTTTAGTAAGATCAATGCAATGGGCTGTTCAAAAGCAAACAGCCATTGGATGGCTCACAGAAGTCTGCCAGTCTCCATTAAAAACAATGTTACATTTTACTGGAGACATTTGTGAGGAAAGAAATGCCTCACTAACACAAGGTGCTCTATGAGTATTTCAGGATTCTTTATAGATTTCCTGTTCTTTACAGTGGTAGTGAAATTCAGAAAAAAACTACTAGGCAGCCACTTGCAATACCATGCCCATACATTAAGCAGATCCATAGTGAGGTGAATAATGACCACTAGCACATTCCAAACTTCCAAGTGCCAGCAGAATCCCAACAAGCAACTGCAGCAGGGGCTTCAGGGTAACATGAAAGCTGCAGCACTGAAGGATAGTTCCTGTGATCCATCTCACTGTTGTAATACCACATGTATGCAGTCAAAGCCTGTACTGTGTTAAGCACCCTGTGTACACCCAGGCTTCCAAAGGTAAGATGTGCTGCCCCCTCCTCAGAGCACCTCCTCTGTTAACACCTTCCAGGGCTTCCATTTTTGATTTAACTGTACTGATACGGAGGAGGGGCATCAGGCAGAGGCACCCCTGTCTGCAGGGGACAGAGCTGAATGCTGCAGCCAGCCAGAGTGGGGGCATTCCCATCTGGATCACCAGCTCACATCACACAGCAAGTCACACTCAGCCAAACCACAGGCACTTGTTTGCTGCAGTTACTAAAACATTCTGCAAACCAGAGTTCTGCTGCCACACCAGAGCACAGAGAGCCACTTGTCTCAGGAGAATCATAAAGATACATCTGCAGCACAGCATTTGCTACCAGCCATCTCCAAGCTCTGCACTTCAGCATAACAGATCAGAGTACCTCCTAGTTGGTCCATTAAGTTGTTACCAAATGTCAAAAATATTAGAATAAGGGTTCTTAACAAAGTTAAAGAGGGCATCCTTTCCTCAGGCCCAAGGTCCTGCAGGGAATACTCCTAACCTTATGTGGACACCTTGATTCTACATTGTGTTGCTTATATACACTCCCTACATACATATTACAATTTATTATTATCATAAATCCCTCCCCAGGCTCCCAGAGAATAAGTCCTTTGTTTCATCTATCACTGCACTTTTGAACCATATATCTTCTTCTGTTCTTCCCACTGTCCTTGCTGAAGGAGCAGCATTTGCATGCCTTGTTTGTCTGCTAAAAGTTTCACAGGCACAGTAAAAACTGAATTAACCCTACTGGTATCAAAGCAAGTCTCACCTTTATGCCTGTTGTTTTTTCTTTTTAGTATTCCTAAATGGTTTTCTTCTGCTGTCTCTTCTGGACTCTGTAAGAAAACCAAAACAATGTATTTTTACATCATGCTGACATTTCCTGCTGTTGTCATTATCAGACTTCTGTCTTAGCAGAAAGATAAAAAGCAGTCCACATTTCTGTGAATGCAGTCAGCTTCTCTGAATGGCTAACAAGATTCCTCTCCAGACATTCTTTTTTGAAAATGGAAGCAGAAACTGCTTCGAAGCAAAAGTGCTTTAAGAAAAGCCAGACACCTGGAACACTGCCTTCCTTAACCACTGCATTTCCAAATAGCAGAGAAGTTAACAAATGCCTACTGGGAACTCCCAAAGCTCTTTCTGAACACTGTCAGAATACTTTGATGAGTAAGTCCTTTGCTGTAGCAGGTGTGGGTCCCCTGTTTTAGTACTGCTGAAATTCAGAATTACCATTTCTTCTGTGATGGTGGGAGATGTCAATGTACGTCTTCTTTTCTTATTAGCTGCATCTACGAATCAACAAACAACAAAGTAACAAAAGTGACAACCTCAGACTGACCATCACACAACATTTAATTCCTTTCTTTCCCAAAAAGCTACAGAAGTGAGGCACTTCGGGTGGCAAGGTAGAAGTATGTTTCAGCTTCCCCAAAAACCTGACACTTCAGCAGAATTCACACTGTTTCCATCTAGGAAAATTGCAAGCATGAACCAACTATTAGGAAAAAGTGCAAATCATTATAGCATTAGGATATCACTTAACCTTTTCAACTCAGCAGATTTGTAATCGTGGCAGAGTGAACTTATTCCTCCTGGCGGCAGCACTACCTTTGGTTTCTTTTCCAAACAATTCTTACATATGTTATTACACCCTCAAAACTAAGACTACATAAAGAATTACTTAGGTGTCTCAAAGACATACAAATGGTGTTAGGTTTTTCATCAACATAAGGACCCTCCCAGAAAACCTCCAGAAGCCATTTGACTTGTCAGTTTAATATTATTTATGCTACAAAGTGTTTGTAGTGATGTGGTACGAGATCTCTGAAAAACTATTTTGCTTTCACTGCGTACTTTCCATCAGCATGCACCACACTCTTGCCAATATCATAACTTGCAGCTTTTGGAAACAGCTATGGTATCATGAGCAGAGAAAGACAGCTCTGGCAAGGAAGGCACGGCAGGAGCAGAGAAAGGCAGAGATGAGCGCACCCACCCACCAAAACCTGAATGTTTAAAGTACAGTGGGGTTATACTTCCCCTTCCCTGTTTAATTCCAGAACGTCTGGGCAGCACTTAGTAAGGCCTTTCCTGTTAGAAACCATGATGCCAAGAGGAATGAAGAGCCACTGTTGTATACGGAGGCTGTGGAAACAAGTTTGGGCTTTGGGCACTGATGCTGTGCTTTTGCATTTTTCATGGCCTGAAAGTAAACTGGTCTCTCACTTCATCCAAAACAAACCTGTAAGGCCTAATCTGGGGCAGTGTGGGAGATACTGCTTTGTAGGTACAAAGTGTTCCTTGCTGTCCAGCATGGTATTTTTGACACATGATGGGATTTTCTGAGCTCCCCCTGATATCTGCTCTAAGGATGGCTTATACAAAAGGAACACAGTCTGAAGAGCAGCCCAACTCCTCCTGCCCTGCACAGTGCTGGCTGCTCTCCTGCATTTGTCAGCCTTTACTCCATCCACACCCAATTTGTCCAGTTAAACAGAGGTTGGAGCCTGTTTCCAAGTCCAAGCTGCTCTCCCATCCTTGCTGCACAGAGCTGCAAGAAGAGTTCTTGGCCCATAAGGCACCTTATCCCCTTTCAATCACACAGCAGAGCCCTGACATTTCAGCACAAGAATATTCTATGAACCAAAAATAAGGGGATCTTCCTTGACCCCATTTTCTCCAAACTACAAAGCAAGAGACACTGGGCTTAGGGAACCAAGTGTCTTCTATTCAACTCTCCCACTTGCTCCCCACTTCCCAGGGGACAGATACTCTCAGGAGGTGAGAGAAGCTCATAGAGGAGGCAGGGTAGACACTGCCAGCAGAATCCATTTGCCCCTCATAAACAGAAGGTCTCTAAGTGCCTCTGCAAGAACTCCTCTAGGAGAAAACTCTCTTCTTAGGGAACATTGTATATGCAGCATTTGAAGACACAAAATCCATCCAGTATCTAAAGGGGGCTACAAGAAAGCCAGAAAATGACTTTCTACCAGAGCATGTAGTGACAGGACAAAGGGAGATGGCTTCAGACTGAAAGACAGCAGGCTTAGGTTAGATATAAAGAAATGCTTTACTGTGAGGGTGGTGATGCTCTAGAACAGTTTGTCCAGAGAAGTTATGGATGCCCTCTCTCTGGAAATGTTCAAGGCCAGGTTGGATGGGGCTTTGAGAACCTGGTCTAGTGGAAGGTGTGCCTGCCCAAGGCAAAGAGGCTGGAACAAGATAATCTTTGAAGTTCCTTCCAATCCAAATCATTCTGTGATTCAACCTTGTAAGACTAAAGTACTCCTGATGAACAAGGTGGTCTAGAGGGCTGGACCTAATGCCTGAGTATCTGATACTGGAAACAAAGCAATCCTGGGCCTGTCCAGTACTTGTGCAGGAGATCGTCTGGGATTCTGGGCAGCCCCAACAGACACTGACAACCATTACACCACAGAAATCAAAATAATTTTGAAACGGGAAGAAAGGTCAGGATTCAGAGCTATGGATTAAATAGCAAAGCTACTAAATAAACTAAGAAGATGCATTTGGTTAGTGAACCACAGCAGTATCAGATATTAAATAGACTGCATGTCTAGCTAAGAAGCCCCAGCCCTCATGACTAAAAGCTTAAACAATAATCACCTAACCTATCCCTTAAGTGTCATCAGGGTGGAGCAAAACTCTGTCAAGAAGATTGGCCAAAATTTGCTAGACTTCAGTGGGAACACACCACTGTCAGCACAAGTGCTCACAGTTCAGCTGAGTTCAAATTCAAAGTGAAGGCCAGTCTAGGAGCCACTTCACTGTGAGCAGAGTTCTATGCATTAGGCTAACAAGGCCCAGCTTTGGTTGGGATTCCCAAGTACCTCTGAATCAGGAAGGGCCAGGACTGCCAAATGAAGCTGCATTATTGTAGCACAGGAAGCAATCCTTAAACAAGGGTTGTACAATGCTTTTGCTTACACTTAAAAAGCTCTTTGGGATCCTTCAGAATGAAAGGCCCTATTTTAAAAACTACTGCAGTGAATACAGAAGATGCAAATGTGAATGTCTGCATAACCACAGATAAAATCCCAAGGTGACTTCTCCTGTAACAGCCCTCTCCTTGCTAATCTAGTGCAAATTTGTGTGTGGCTCTCCTGTCTCACATGAATCTTACAAGCTGCTTGGGCCTACTTGCCTAAAGAGTAAGAATGATTCCATGAAGGATTGGGTCCACCGTGGTTTAAGTTAGTTTTCAAGGAGATTTGCAGAGGATTAAAATTTAACTTTTCCCACTTCAAAAAACTTCTTGATTGTTGTGCATACATGTGGATCTCAACCAAACCACTCCAGCAAGATTAGAAATCCACCACTCTATGAAGGTGGTAATATTTATCTTGTTCATATGAATTACTGACTGTAGGATGAGAACTTTTAAAACAAATGAAATCAATGAAGTCATTAAAGAAACTCACCATAGTGATTCGTCCTATTCCCTGGGTCATGTTTTGGGCAGAACACTCTAAAATTTAAGTTCAATTTCAAGAAAAAGAGAAGAAGTATTAATAAATACGCAAACAATTATGTTGACCGATTTTAACAGATATTTTCCTCTCTTTTCACTGGATATAAACTGAAAGACAGCTCAAAAAAATCAGATGTTTGTTCACCATTACCCACCTCAGAAACCTGCTTTGAAGTCCTGTGCATGCACAACCTTTTACCTGTACTTCTAGAGCCTCAGTGGACTCTCAGCACTGAAGCTCTGAATGATTAGTTCCATCAGCCCACCCTGCCTGGGCCCGCCCACTGTTCATGCCTAAGTCAGACACGTTTCATGTGTGTGGCAATCACTGTGTCAGGGACACTGAAAGGACATTAATGCTCCCAAGGTGAAAGGCCACAGTCCTGACACTCTTCCATCACCGCCCCTGCGGCTCTGCCCCTGGCCCTGCCCCACGCAGGCCAGGAGCCTCCTCAGACACATCTGTTCAGTGTCACCTTCCTCAGCCCTGCAGGACGCTGGCAGCACCTCACAGCAGCACCACGCACAGCCCCAGGCACTCACTCGCCTGCGGATGTCTGTGCCCCTCCCTCCCGTTGCCCTGTGCTCACGGAATGGCCCCAAATCCTGAGTAAATGTGCGAGATCCAGTAGCTTAAAGCTGCTCGGTCCATTTGTTACTCAAAGACTTCAGTATTATGTGAAATGGGAATATTTTCAGTGGTTCTAGGAGAGCAATGTGAATTCCTTGGAAGAGGCAACAGATTTATCTGAAAATATTCCTTATCTTTTGGATACAATAACGTGCAGAAAACATGAATCAACTTTTACAATATGCCTTTCTTACAGAAGGATCCCAAGTCACTTTTTAAGCAAAAATGCCTTGTCAGGAGCATAGCTTAGTTTATCTCTTCCTTACAAATCTACTTGCCAAGACTGCTTCAATTTTTAAAGGGAACTGCATTTACTAGGACATTTTCTAATTATTGTTATTCTTTCAACAGAAACAGAAGCACTGCCCTTAGAAATGCAGACTGCTGGCTTCATGAGGAACTTCTTTTGCATGAAATGCATCTTGAAGCACAAAAAATCAGATTTAGGTATGCCTAACAAGGCAATCAGAAAGCTATGTACTAGAGACACATTATTTACATCCCTGAATCTCTAATATTGCCCTTTGGAGAATGTTTTTTATTCTTCCCCTCCCTTTAGTTTTAGTCTTTCACAGTTAAAAACAACCCATCATAAGCACAAGAACATCTTATAAAGTACAGAAAATATATTTTATTATTCAGGCCACTTTATTTGGAAGCACTTCCCTACTATCATTTTTGCAAGACAGCAGTGCAAATTGCACTTATTTCTCCACCTCTGCTCTTACTGGCCACTTCCATAGCACCATATGCTTTCTCTTTCTATTCTGCTCAATTTGTTTTGATGATCACTACTCATCATCACAATGATGGCAACTCAGAATTTCAAACCACCAGCTCTGCCTCTCTTGAAGAAATTCTCTCTTTTCAGTATGTTATATTTCACCATGAAAATTTGCAGGGGCTGTCAATCCATGTCCACTCTTTTTCAAGTCTACCCTCCAATAATTTCAGCTAGCTACAATTTTTGTGCTTTATTTACGCCACTGCTGCTGTGCAAAAGTCTTTAGGTTTGAATCCTTGAAAGCTGTCCTAGTATCTTTCCCTAATCCAGTCCTTTCCCAGCTCTTCAATACAGGTTGCTATAGCCTAGTTTCCCAGGCTATCGGTGCCACAAAGTGACTTAAAACAAGGCATTTTTAAGGGTCCCTCTTCCAAACCTCCAAGGTCACCAGCTCCAAAATGCCACCAAACCAAACTATATGCAAGCACTTCTTTACCAGTTTGTATCTAGACTGCTGTCAGTCCCACTTGTTTTTCAACATCTTGAGTTCAGTCTTCTTGAGCCTGAGTTATCCTTTCTAAAGCTACAAGATGAAAGCCATTTATACTGTGATCATAGAAAGTTTCCAACTTCCCAGTTACACTCTTTCATCAGCTTAGCAGACTCACAAAGATTTTACAAGCATCAATTAACTGTCCCATCCTCCCTGCACAGCTGGGCTTACAGCCCTGCTCAGACATTCATTTTAGACAGAGAGCACTGTGAACCAGCCAGGAGTGCAAGTGTCTTAACACAAAAGGATCCATCTTCCACTGCTACCAAGGACTGCACTAGTCCACCCCTTTCTGAAACAAGTAGTGATTAGATGATCCCCAAATTAATCTAAGTCTAATATGACCTGTGATCTCCCTGGCCTTGCACAGAAGTGAGCATCAGAGCTTTTATGCACCTCATACTTTACTATAACTTCAACATTTCCAAAGGTCCCTGAAGCCCCAATTTTTCAACCCCTTCATCTGCATCCCCCAAACAATTTGTTTCATCTGTCAATGGCAATGCAGGCGGCCCAAGGGCAGTGGACACCAGGACTAGCATGATCAGGACAGAAAATTTACCTCAATTGTGTCAATGCTAGCAACACACTTGACATATAAGGCCATTGGTGGGAATCAAAGTTCTTTGCTAGCACAGAGAGGGAAAATAACCCAAATTTGCCTAATGTGAGCAGACCTAGAACTGCTATAATATGCTTTGTGCTCAGACCATGTTCACTGGAGCTTATGAACCAACAAAAAATTTAGAATCTGAGTGACATTAATAAAAGTATTGGCTCTTGAAGATTGTCTAGAGCATCAGTAAGGACTGACTTTCTCAGTTTTGGCCTTGTTATCTTTTAGTGATGTTACAGGCTCAAGCACTAAACAGATTCCCTCCCACTGCAGTGAAGTTTTCCTGCAAAATGAAAACACTTCTCTCACAGTTTCTAAACAGAGGATCAAGCATCACTTTAGGAGAGGAGAACTTATTTGCTTCCCTAGAAACCCTTTAAACCCCAGCCAAGGAAGTCCCTCTGGCTGACCCCCAGAGGCTGGCAGTGACAGCAGGACAGGGGTGAGGTACCGGTAGACGCCCTTGACCTGGTCGGTCTCCACGGCCGCGTCGTCGCAGAGCGCGCAGAAGAAGTGGTAGCTCCTGCGGCACGCGCGCTCCTCGCAGCCCACCGTGGCCCCCTTCTTGCGGCAGAAGTTGCACACCTACAACAGGAGCGGGTTCACCAGGTAAATGTCACAGGCAGCTACTCCACATCCTGCCAGACAGGGCAAATGCCATTCTCTGTGGGAAAATCCAGTATTCCATTGCAAGTCACCTCTGTGTAATTCACAGGCAAATTCACTCCTGCAAACTCCTACCCTGGTCATTATTTCAGCCACCTTTTTGCAATCTTACCTCTGTTTCAGACTGATAAATTTGTAAAAGGAGGCAAAGAGCCATGTGAGGGCACTAAGCATCTTTCCCAAGTTATTTCAACATTAATTGGTGTTAATGTTTGTATATATGTTTCCTGGGCTAACTTCATAATGAAAAGAATTCCACCCAGGATGTAGGGGAGGAGGGCAGCTAAAGACAAAGGCAATTAAAAAAACCCCCTCATTTAAATGATCTTATTTCTGCTAAATTCAGAAGGTGTTCCCCTTTACAACTGTGGATTGCATTCTTTTGTTTCAGGCACTGGCTTAGTTCTTTACTGAAGTCTCAGGAAACTTCGACTAACGACATCAAGACCAGAAAAAACCCCACCTGCATTTTAATACAGAATAAACTAAATTTCACCAAACCAAATGTTAAATCAATGACTCCAACAATAAACCTGTAATGTCCCTCCTCTTACTACATCAGAAGGACCAGCTACTTTAATGCATTTTTTTAAAAGCACTGAACAGGCCAGACAACCTTCAATACTATGAGACATGACTAACTGCAGACTCAGAAACATTTCCTTACCAGCCGCTTTCCTCTCCTGAGCTCTTTTAACACCGATGACACATCAAACCGTATTCCCTGATTTTCGGGGTTATGATCTTCAGATTCCACAAATCCTGAGGAAAACAACTAAAGACAAAAGAGACAGTTTTAAGAAATCAGAATGACTCAGTCATCAGTGCAGAAAAGAGACAAGGAATACATCTCTTCTTCTTGCACTTGCCCCACCTAAGGAGGCTGATTTTTCTCTTGTGTTAACAAGAGGTTTCACCTACACTGAACAAGGAGCTGTGCTTAAACATTTCTACACTCAAAAGAAGTTCCTCCTTCCACATAACCTGAAGGCAAACTAAGAAAAGATAAGGTGAGAAAGTTAACTTATTAAAAACATGAACAAAGAAAATGTGAAATTCCAGAGTGCCCAGAGTAGGGATGAGAAGATCTTCAGGCAGCAGCCCTCCACACCTTGGACATCTTATTGTGTGCTCAGTTGTTCAGACCTACACCTGGATGCAATACTTCTCTGTAATAAGATTTCCATACAGCCTACTGCTGACGACAGCTGACTGCAGGAAAACACCAGAACTTTGTACACATCCTGGGAGAAACCCACTAAAAACTTGCACATGCACACTCAGGCCACTAATTCCCACAGAACTGCTGAGCCATGACAATGAGTGAGGAAGGGGAAGTCCTTGGCAATTATTACCTAAGCATTGTATGTAGCTAATTCCAAACAAAAGGGAGCTACCCTTTCATCAGCTAGCAGGCACAGTCTGTCTGCTCAGAAGGTGATAGCTGACTGCAAAAAAACCCAAACAGCACAAACAAGCCTAAGGCACAGAAACGAGTGAAGTTGCTGAGAGGAGAAAGAAAGGAGAAAGAAGAAAAGAAAAAAACAAAGAGAGAAAGAGAGAGAGAAAGTTTTAACATTGGAGAAACATTAAAGCCATAATAAAACCTGTTTCAAACAAAACATTCAAGTAAAACAACCCTGTTGTGAAACATTTTGATAAAGAAATAACCAACCAAAAAGATATAAGAAAAATAAAGATGTAGACATAACAATTGTGAGAATAAGAAGGCTGGGACAGTGACAGCCAGAAAATTGCTCTAGCAGCAATTTCCTGCACTAAACAGCCCTCAGCTATATTCTCCCCCTGCTGAAGAGAGAATATAGCAGTTGTAATTGATTCGGCACACCAAGAACCAGCTCCACCAATATTCCAGAATAAAGGGGAGGCAAGAAGAGTAGAAGGATTGCAACACACTTAAGAGCTTCACAGAAGTTTTTATATAATCAACTTGTGATATTTTTGGGAAAGTTTTTTAACCATCAAGTGATATGGATATTTTCCTGCAAAGGTTTGAGCATACAACTTTCTGTGGTCTGTGAATCCCCATCCAAGAGGATGAGTCTCAACAGTGTCTCAAGACCTATTCCTGTTGCTAGACCATATGTGGTCTTGGTGGTGTTTTCAGGTGTGTCTGGGACCACTGATCAGCAACAGACACACCTGAAAACACCACAAATCAATAGCTCCAGCTGTGCAGACACATCCTCTCCCACTCCAAAATCCTGGCCAAGCCCTGTTGCTTTTTACAGCTTTTCAATCTAATAAAAACTTCCTGGTTTGAGTAACCAGCCTTTCAATCCAGACATCATTGCAAAACCAGAAACAAATAAGCAGTGGAAACTTCCCCCTTATCCCTTCTCCACTTCTCTTCGATACTGACCAGCTGAAGGCACTCACCAGACAATCCTGATGAGCTGCAATATCTCTCTCTGTGGCGATATACATCACAGAGCCAGCCTCCCCTTCTGAACAAAATGCACATGTTCTTCTCACCATCTTCGCCATTATCCAGAAAGCACCTAGAGCAGGAAACTGGGACAAAACACAAAGCAATTGACAACTTCCATAGGCCCAGGAGGCCAGAGGAAAGCAGAGCCTGCCAACACTCACCCTCTAACTGCTCCTTCACCTACATCCCTGACCCTTGGTGCTTTGCTCCTCCACTAACTCCTACCAGTAGAACAGGCAAAGCTGCACTTGGCACAGCAGTGGGATGGAAACCAGATCCCAGGAGCTCCAGCAATTAGAGCAGGAGAAAGACTGGTTTATCTCCTCTTGGAAAGTCACTAACAAGTCATAAGGGGTAATACAAGAGTTTTCAAACTTGCTTGGCAATATCTGCTCCAAAAACAGATCCAAGAGCAGCCTGGCATGTCATGCTCTAAGGTGTGAAACTCCTTTTATTTGGAGGAGGGCAATCACTCACAGTGTTTTCTTAACCTACTGCTGCCACATGTGGGTCTGCGAGTCAACAAAGGACAGAAAAGCAGCTGCCCCAAACTTCTCCAGTGCCTTCCAGGAGTTCACAGAAAACAAGGAAGAGACACTAATTTCTTACTGTAAGAAGGACGTAGCAAAGTAGTGGGGAGAGGTCTGCAAGTAAATTGGGGCACAAGAAAAAAAATCATAAATGAGAGATTCAAACATTCTCTCTCAATAAGGTGAAATGCTAACAGGAGTGACAGAATTTTCCCTGAGCCCTGGGAATTGCCCCAGGGATACCTGCTATCTTTTCCTGGCCAAATCCACTCAAGTCTTAATTGTTCTTCATACAGTCTTTCTCCAGCAGCTGCAAAATTCTGACGCCAGCTTACTTACTTCACAAAAGCAGTCTAAGTGCTTCTGGACAAGCCTTCACACACACTCCCCACCAGAAGGTCAGAGCATCACCCCACAACATTTGTAGCAGAAATTTTACTTTGTGTTTTTTGTGCAAGTCCACCACAGAAATCTTCAACAACTTCCCACTCCTACGAGGAGTGATACTCCAAACTCTCCTCTGCTGGAGACGTCACCTCTGACAGCACAAACCCCTGTATGACAAGATGGAAGAAAAATCTGCATTTACTTTCAAGAAATAGGAAGATCTGGAGTTAAATTATTCTAGTGAGAGGTAGTAATTCTCAAGTACAAAATAGGCAGGAAATCTCATAGTCCAACAAGTCCTGCAACCTTTTTCTGGGTTTCAACAGACAAACTGTTTTTGTTAGCTCCCTCTCCCTTGCATAAGACTGGGTAGCCCCAGGTGAAAACACCACCAGAGTAGAAGA
Organism: Dicaeum eximium; assembly: GCA_013396995.1. Lineage (NCBI taxonomy): Eukaryota > Metazoa > Chordata > Aves > Passeriformes > Dicaeidae > Dicaeum > Dicaeum eximium. Next base: position 480,035 of record VWZP01005257.1, on the reverse strand, counting down.
GGATTTTTTGTATGTTTTCTCCCCTCTGGCTCACACTACTGACAATTTACTTATAATCACAAGTCACTTTGCCTTTGCACACAGCTGGAGTTTTTTTCTCCTCTGTCCTTCTATGTCTTGTAAGCAAGGCAGGGTAGAAACTGATTCCCAATACCATCTATATGCCAACCATCATATCAGTTTCAGAACCTGAGCAATAAATAAATACAATAGAAACAAACAGAAACACAAAGACATATTAGAACTAGCATAGAAAAGAAAGAAATTCAAAATAAGAATGAGCTAGAGTTTGAATGGTCTAAAATACAGGAAAAGCTCTCTGCAGCAAACCAATACCTGGAATCAATGCAGACACATAGGCCCTGCTCAGGCCCAGTAAGAGGATCCAGATCTAGGAATTTTTTAAGGAAGGGGCTAAAGATGGAGTCTACAGTCCCTGGTGTTCTTACGGGCTCAGAGAAATCCTGATTGCTGATGGAGAACAGAAGACACTTGGTCAAGGTCAGCCTTGGGGTTACTCCAGCACTTTCTAGGAACCCTGAAGCAGTGGAAGTACAGCTTTTGGCCTTTCCTCTGGGCAGAAGCAGCCAGCCTGCACCTACTGCCCTGTTTAGCCCCATATCCTGTCCCCCTGTGGTGGGCTGGCCCTGGCTGTATGCCAGGCACTCCCCCAAGCCACTCCATCACTCCCCTCCACAAGTGGATGGGGAGAGAAAATATAACAAAGGGCTCATGGGTTAAGGACAGGGAGAGATCCCTCACCAAATACCATCACAGGCAAAGCGGACTCAGCTTGGGGATAATTAATTGAATTTATTACTAACAAAATCAGAGCAGGATAATGAGAAATAAAATAGATTTTAAAACCACCTTGCCCTCACCACCTCCCTTCTTTCCAAACTCTACCTCCTTCCCCCAGGAGGCACAGGGAGATGGGGAATGGGGGTTACGGTCAGTCCATCACTCGTTGCTCCTGCCACACTCAAGGAGAGTCCTTCCCCTGCTCCAGTGTGGGGTCCCTCCCACTGCAGACAGTCCTCCACAAACTTCTCTGTGAGTCCATCCCATGAGCAACAGCTCTCCATGAACTGCTCCAACATAGGTCACTCTCCCGTGGGGTGCAGTCCTTCAGGCACAGCCTGCTCCAATGTGGGTCCCCCCACAGGGTCACAAGTCCTACCAGGACCCTGCTCCAGCATGGGCTCCCTCTCCATGGGTCTGCAAGTCCCTGCCAGGACCCTGCTCCAGCATGGGCCTCCCACGGGGTCAGAGCCCCCTCTCAGTCATCCACCTCCTCCACAGGCTGCAGGTGGATCTCTGCATCCCCATGGAGCTCCCTGGGCTGCAGGGGCACATCCTGCATCACCATGGGCTGCACCAGGGGCTGCAGGGGAATCCCAGCTCTGGCACCTGGAGCACCTCCTGCCCCTCCTTCTCCACTGACCTTGGTATATGCAGAATTGCTCCTCTCACATTTTCCCACTCCACTCCTCTCTGCCCACAGTTTGACTTTTTTTTTTTTCCTTCTTAAATATGTAAACCACAGAGTCATTACTATAATTCCTGCTGGGCTCAGCCTTGGCCAGCAGAGGGTCAGTCCTGGAGCTGGCTGGCATTGGCTCTGCTGGACACGGGGAAGCTTCTGGCAGCTTCTCACTGAAGCCACCTCTGTAGCCCCCCCACCACCCAAACCTGGCCATGCAAACCCAACACACCCCCACGGGAGCCTGTGCTATTCCCGAGCTTTCTGCTACACAGTACTACCAGGAAGAGGATATGGAGCTAAACGGAGCAATGGAGCTGGCTGGCTGCTCCTAGGCAAGAAAGGAGAGGCTAAGGGCAGGTTGCCAGTTTCACAGTTCAGTTACATTTCATCTGAACAATGCCCTGCTTTTGCAGGGCTTAAGCCTGCTACTCAGCAATTCCAATAGACACCCTTGGATCTGTCTGAAAAGGCAAGAAGTCCTTGCTCCTTGCTCCACACTTTCAGCAGCACTCGTGACAGCATTGCTCTGTTACTATTTCTCCTGCTGTCTCTTTTAAAAGTCGAGGAATTTGAAACCATTTAGCTCTTCTTTGTTCAGAAGGTGGAATGAAGTAATTTTCATCTCTGCCACTTCTCTATCCCTTCTCTACTCCTCTGGCTACACTCGAGAGGAGCACACCACCGCCAAAAGGATGGGCTACCATTTACACTACAAAGTCATAACATCACTCTGTATTTTCCTTCTTTCCTTAATAATTCTCTCTATTCCAATCACATTTTAGCCTGCTTCTGTGCACAGAGCTGACACTTCCAGAGAACTACTGTTGGAAGCACAAAGCAGTGAAAAAACCACAAAGCTCAACAAGCAATGGGGCCCACGGTGATCAGAGCAGACAAAAGTGGGTGGAGGGCTGGTGGTTTGTGCTGCCACAGGTCTGGGGAGGAAGGTGAGGCAGCGCGGGAGCCCTGTGGCCTCGCCCTTTCCCTTGCCTACCAGGAAATGTTTTGCACCAATTGCACCTCCAGGGTATTCCGTGCAATACAACCACAAACAATGAAAGGTATGAAAGTACCCTGATTAATACCTAACTGGAAGGTGAGAATTCAACACAGAAATCACAGGGACAGACCCTCGGCTTTGTCTTCCTGGCCCGCCCAGAAGGGAGAACTCTCACCTATCAGTGAGAGTCACATATTGACTAACAGAATGGGTTAGGCTGGGAAAGACCTCTGAGATCGTCAAGTCCAAACCATGACCCCATACCACCCTGTCAACTAGACCAGATTATAGAGCATTACAGCTCTCCAGATCTCTTTTTTAAGTGGCATCAGATTAAGTAGGGAGGGCATCAGCATTATGGTAGTTTCTCTGCCACATCCATCATCTTCCACTTACTAATGCTGGATTTTTCACCTGCTGTTTTACAGTCAATCCCTTGCTGTCCCAAAGTCCTTCTGGAACCCTTTGCTTCCACTGTCACCACCGCAGGGAGCCCAGGAGGCCTAATTCAGCTGTAAGATTTGAGGGTCCTTCTGCTGCCCTATGCTCATGACAGAACAAATGACGCTGCAAAACAGAAGCCAGAGCAGCAGCTGAGAGAAGTCACACTTGGTTGCTTCTCTTGTACCTGCGCCATTTCCTAGAAGTAGCGCTGCTGGTTTTGTTTCACAACAGTGACTAAAAGGAAGAAAATGGAAAACGAAACAGAAAGTAAAAAGGGAGAACAGCGCTGCCAAGAGCGCAGGGCTTGTGCCACTTTCCAATTCAGCAATCCTGCTGAAATATTACCAGTTTGTCTAAGTATTTGCTCTCCAGACCCAGTTCTGAAAGCCTCCTTGTATGTAAATATCCATCTTTTACACAGGAGGAGGCTAAGGCACAGAATCTCTTAGTATATCCATAGGGGAGTAAGGAAAAGAACCCAAGTTCCCTGACTTTTCAGCGTGCTACTGAAACCCACTGCCCCAGCTCCTGCTCTGCTCTCCTCTTCCTTCCAGCGCAGAGCAGGACTGGATTTATGGAAGTAGGAAGAAAGAAAGAAATCTCACACCTGTCACCCCACACTCAGTGTCCCTCATTCGTGCTTAGTGGGGAAAGAAGCACGGCTGGAGATGCCACAGCTAAACACGACCGACATTCACCTCCCTGTTCTCCCCACGTCATTACACAACAAACACATCCAGATTTCGCAAGGAACAAGAACAAACAAAGTTGTCCTCCTGATGACATCTCACTTGTCNGCCCGCGGTGGCACTTACCGCCCGCTCGCGGCGAGCCGTCGCTCCCGCCGCCCCCTCCCCCGCCCTCAACTCTCCCGCGCGGAAGTGAGCGAGCCCGACCTGGGCACGGAGCATGCGCGGGGGGGCACGGAGCATGCCCCGCCCCGCGCACCTGCGAGGCGCTGATTGGCTGCGGCCTCCGCGCGGCTGGCGGGAAGGCACGCGGCTGAGGCGCCCGTCACGTGATAAGGGAGGCGCGGCCGGAGCACCCCAGGGCGTGCCGGGATCACGGACCCGGGTTCGAGACCCGTGCCAGGCACTGCCGCGGGCCGCAGTCGGGCCGCCATTTCCCGAGGGCTTTCACCATGGGGNCTCATTCGTGCTTAGTGGGGAAAGAAGCACGGCTGGAGATGCCACAGCTAAACACGACCGACATTCACCTCCCTGTTCTCCCCACGTCATTACACAACAAACACATCCAGATTTCGCAAGGAACAAGAACAAACAAAGTTGTCCTCCTGATGACATCTCACTTGTCACCATCTCGTTCCAACACCCCTGCCGTGGGCAGGGCACCTTTCGCTAGACTGGGCTGCTGAGAGCTCCATCCAACCCGGCCTTGAACACCGCCAGAGATCAGCTATCCAGCTTTTCTGGGGAACCGGGTGCCTCACCATTCTCACAAGTAAAGAATTCCTTCCTAATTCCTGCTGGGACCCTCCGGTGCCGCCTCACGGCCCCCCCGCCCCCCCCGCTCAGCCCGAGCCGCGGCAGGCTCCACTCACCGGCACTGCGGGGGGTGCGGGACCGGACTNCCGCGGGCCGCAGTCGGGCCGCCATTTCCCGAGGGCTTTCACCATGGGAAAGGCGATATCCTGCATCCCTCCCTAGCCCCGTGCTCATTTGTCGCAGACTCATAGAACTACTGTCCAACCTAAACCTCCCCGGGTGGAGCTTCCTGTCGCTTGTTGCCAGGGGGAAGATGGCGACCTCGCCCCGGCTGCGCTCTCGTTTCAAGCAGTTCCATAGAGGTAGGAGCCCCTATGGAACTCACCCTGAGCCTCCTGTTCGTCAGACTGAACACCCCCAGCTCCCTCAGCAGCTCTGCACAGGAGTTGTGCTCCTGACCTTTCCCCAGCTCTGCTGCCCTTCTCTGGACACACTCCAGCACCTCCACATCCTTCCTGACTTTAGGGGCCCAAAAACCGAACACAGGATTTGAGGTGTGGCCTCACCAGGGTGGAGTACAGGATACAATCACTGCCCTGGTCCTGCTGGCCACACTCTTCCTGATAGACGTATGAGAAACGAACCCACTTATCAAAAGTTTTAGAAGTTTAGTAAGGGATAAAAGGGACAAATCAGTAACAGTGCTGGGTGCTTGGCTGTGGCCAGAGGCACATCGGCTAACCATAGTAACTCTCCTTATATACTTTCTCTATTGCACTGGTCAAACACATATTCATAACGATTATATCTATTCAAACATTTCTTTGAACTCGTTTACATGTTCTGGGAAATCTTTGGCTTGGTTTGACCCCTGAGCCACCTTTTTAGAGTAAGTGCAGTAACTCTAATCGTAATCGTGGCTGTGGTTTTGAGGGTCATGTGTCACTCCTCACGACAGCCCCATTCCACGGTTTCAGCCGGCGACAGTCGCAGGGTCACTAGCAGGGGTCCTCACCCCATCCGTTCCTTAAATGTGACCTGACCATGCAGATGGCTTCAGCTATTTCCATTACTGCAAGTTTACTGCAACTACTTTAAATCAACATCAGCTATTTCACAAATGTATCTGAGTTATTGTCATTATTGTCAGTTACAAAAACAAAAGTGTAAGTTATTATTTCACAACTACTTCTAATTCCCAATTACTTCCCAGCTACTTCTGCAAAAGTTAACATTGTAATGCACAACACATAGCATCCACTTCAATAATTTGTGAAAGCCAATACATAATAGCGAAAGCCAACAACGACATAGTTATTTATAACACAAAGACAGCAAAGACAGATAACAAAATACCATAAAATGAGAATACCAAGTCTCGAGTGGCATCAGAAGACCACCCCGGATTGCCTCCCTGACAGACCCTTGGAGACTGTAGCTGTGGACTTGCGGAATGTTGTGGCAACCTGAGGCAGAGTTGTGGTAAACAAGATCTGAGAAATGTGCAAACTCATGTGGGGAAGTGATGCAACTGCAACAGGATAAAGGACTGCTTGCTAAAAAATTGCATGTGCTTTTGGCTGTTGCCATGCACTCAGTGCTGTTACTTTTGCTTTACTGATCTGTCCCATATTATCCCATATTAAACTCTTTAAATTTGGAGGAGTGGGCTTCGTTTCTCAAACAGGCCAGGATGCGTTTGCCTTTTTGCCTTCTTGGCCACCTGGGCACTCTGGCTCAGGTTCAGCTGCTGTCGACCATCACCCCCAGGTCCTTTTGTCCTGGGCATCTTTCCAGACACTCTTCCCCCAGCCTGTAGCACTGCCTGGGGTGGTTGGGACCCAAGTGCAGGACCTGGCACTTGGTCTTGTTGAACCTCCCCCAGAGAGCTCACCAGCCACATTAACAGGTATATTCTGGCTCATCAGGAGGCCACACCAAACACAATATGGAACTTTTAAAATCAGTTCCCTTTACCAGCTAGATCAGCTTTGGCTTTTCAGCACTGCTGGCATCATTCCAGCTGGTTTCCCAAATCCCTTTGCACTTGCCAAGCAGCATATCAGAGCTAAGATCAACCTGTGTCCAGGCTTGCAATTAGATTATTACTGCTATTAACCAAATGCTGCTACACAATTCCAATTCCCAGATCTATTACCTAGATGATACTCAAATGAGTCAACACGATTCAAGTACCCAGAGGTGCATAAATCTTAAACTAGTAAAATCTTCCTAACGGAAGTCTGTTCATCAACACAGGAAAAAATTCTCTGTGGAGGAAAATCAAGTCCAAAACCCTTGTGAGCTTTTCCTCCAAACTGTTGTGCTATCAAGCAATATAGTTCTGTGAAGAACAAAGAGCTGGAAATTATTGCTCCGTGATTTTTTTGGGGAAAAAAAAAAAAAAAAAGAATTCAGTTAATATGCTCCAGTCCAGTTTCTTTTATACTTATGCCGTAAATGATCTTCAGCTGTCTTTGCATTTGTATGCTTATCTTGGACACTAATATTTATTTTCATGGAACCCTTATACATCCTCACATCCCTACTGTCCCTCCATAGGGACTGTCTTGCTCACTCTAAGAGCTGCAATTCACATCTCATTGCAACTAATTCCCATCAGGCACTCTCCATTTATGATGCCCCTGACAGACTGATGAGAAGTCCCAAATGTGTCATTCCACAGGTGCTTTTGAGTACTTCACTTGGAATATCTCCACCTGTTTTCCCATCAGTGCTTGTGCTCGGTGCTTCTGCACACTGCTCTGCTAAAGCACGGGTGACATGAGGGGCTGTGCTCAGAAATATCCCCATCTGTGAGCTGTGACAAGCAGAGGAACGGTCAGCAGAGCAGAGAGAGAGTTCAGGTGAGCGCTCCTGTGGTCATTACCTCCAGAGGATACTTGCAGCACACCTTCAGCAGAACATGTTCTAGTAACACTACAGAAGCAGGCAGAAATCACACCTTGTAAGGTGATTTTGCTCATGGATAGTTATGGTCTCTGTCTGGAGGAGGAAAATGAAGAAGCACCAGCCTGGAGGCAGACCAGGCAGCCAAAAAGCCCCGTCTCATACACATGCCTTCTGTGACATCTACACTCACAGCAGGCTCTCCCATAGCTGCAGACCACATGAAGGAAGTAAGTGCTGCCTCTTTTGAAACATCAGCTCTGTTTTCCTGCATGAAGAAACAGAGCTTTTCCTCACCAGCCAGATCCTATCACTGATCTGGAATATATAATCAATAGCAGTAAAATGTACCTTCTTTTCCCCCACCTCCTGGTGCTTTAACAACATTCCCATCTTCTTTTGCACATTCAAGTCAAGCATAGACAGAAATGTTTTCTTTATTTTCATTTGTTTAAAGGTTAATACCACTCCTGGATTACCCATGGTTTTGTCATACACTTTGGCATGTCTCTAGTTAATATTGAAAGATGTTGCCCTAAGGCATCTTCAATGAAGCAAAAAGCAACTGGGCTGAGTGCTGTCTTCAGCTAACACAGGGGCTGCAGTGATAGAGGGGCTGACCAGAGCAGGAGTGGGTGGCTCTGACCTTCTGAAGAGGTACTGCACCAACACTGGGGTAACCCTGCTCTTCTGCATTTATTCCTGAAGATGGGTGGTGAAAGCCCACACAAACCCAGAGTGCAATGACAGGGACCAAAGCCGAGGAGAGATTTGCTTGACGGATGTGTCAAACTCAAACAGATCTGAGGGAGAGAAGATCTGAGGTTTCACTGTAAGCAGAATGGTTCACAGGTCTGTTATCTCTGTTAAAGGTCTATTTTCAACAGGCTGAAATTCCTCATACATGATGAAACTTGAAAAATTCAAGAACATCCTGTGTTGCAATACAACCCCATGATTTTTAAGCTTGAAGCATCCAAAACAAACTTTAAAATAAACTACTTAGGGCCACAGATACCATGTTTGTCCACAGTTACACAGCACAAATATAACCCAATTAAAACAGAATCCTAAGCCATGTGTGCAGAAGACATCCATTGCTTCTTGGTCTCAGGGCTGAGAATTGGTTCCTGCTTCTCTTTCATTTTGCAATATAGGCTTCGACATAACCAGGCCAAGACCTTAATTCGTTCCAACCATTTCTCTGAAAACCCCCACAGGGGCAGAGTGACACGGTGAGCAAAGAGGCATACGGGCTTGGAATCTGGGATACCAACCATGCAATTAACACATGAATAGTGGGTGGCTCTTCCAAGACTCATTTATCAAGGAACAAACAAAAGTGCAGGTACAAGACTCTAATGTTTACCTTCTCCAACAAAGGTAATTTGACTTCACGCCAACCACTTTATTCCGTAAGTGACAGCCTGAGTGAGCCTTTTTTTTTAGCCCTCATGCTAATCAGCTGGCTGTATGGCAGTGATCTCCCTGTGAGTTGGGATGCTCCCTGTGGTACCCACAGAACCACCGCACTCCCGATGTTACTCCTCAAGGCTGAGACACCCCTGATCAGCTGCAGGTTTCTGATAAGCAACCAGTGTCGCACACAGCCTTGTACTACAGTGCAACTAGATTTTGTATTGCTAACTTTAAATCATTATCATGTCCTCTGCAGTAACAGAGTAAACTTTGTTATCAAACTTTTAAGTATGTTAAGTCTTACTTTTACAATATTTTTAATAAAACCACTTTCTTTGAAACCTTTGGCAGTGGTTCTTCAAGCATCTAAATTGCTCGTCTGAGACACCTCCTTGCTTGCCCAAGGCTCCAATGCATTCAAAAGCCACAGACTTGCACATGCTTCATGTCAGAGCCACCTCCTGCATCTGCACTGTGTCTCCTAATGTAGCTTGTTTCTCTCTTACCAACAAACCATGTGGTAAGGAATTCTGTGGCCCACCTGTCCCATACACAATATGGCACTGAGATAAGGTACACTGGATTTCTCAAGGATTTCTCTGTGTGTCACAAACGTGGAGGGGGGTGAAATCCAACAAAACCCAGACATTTCTCTCCTGCTGCAGCGGGACTTGTCCAGCTCACTTTGTAGCACAAACACAGCTCTGCAGAGCTGTTCTGTTTAATTCTCTATTCAGGACTATCTGTCCCACCGGATGCAACAGGCTTAGGTGTATTTTACAAATTCCTAGTGCCCAGACAGGCAGTCTTGCATTCATAATGAATTTCAGGAACCTGAGTTTTGCTAACTCAGCACTGTGGAGGGGCAAAGAAAGCACCAAGGAACTGTTGCTCTCATCAGTCGTGCCTCTGCTGCAGATGGCATAGAGCAGGAATTCTTCCATAGTTCCAGCACTATGAACTTTGCTTGTGGATTAGAAGCAGGGAGGAGGAAGACCAGGAGAACAGAAATTACCTAGGAAAGGTTTGATGCCTGTTCTTAGGACAAACAGTTCTAATTGTGTAAACTACAAAAGTGACATTTACATTTAAAAAATCATCAGGTGAAAGGCATTTTAGCTGAATGCAATTAGCACCACGGACTTGAGGGCTGTTCGCTGAGTAGTCATCCCTTCCAGCATCTAAATCCCCAGGTACAAGATGTGTCAACAGTAGGAAAGCTTTGCCTATAGGATTTTTTTCCTGCACTTCTGAACTCCACAGTGACAGGAAATCTCTGTCTCTGGCATGCTTCCAGCTTCATAACCATAATCCCATGTGAGTTCGGTTCCAGCTTTCACATGTCTAAGAAATAAAACAGTCAATTTGCTTGAACTAGATGAAACAGTACTGTGCTAAAAATTTGTCATCAACAACACACATGCAAACCCAAAAATTGTAGGGGGCAGGGAGCATCACACAGGCAGCTTGTTGGGAAGGAAACAAGGCATACAAGGAGTCATTGGTACAGTTGTGCTGCTTTGCCTATGGAAATTGCGAGGGAGACTGCAAATAGAGTTGGAGTCTAAACAATGCACTCTAACTTACAGGGAAATTCTGGGAAACAAAAATCAAACCAACAAAAAAACCCCAGCAAAACCAAAGCCAAACAAACAAAAAGCCAAAACAACAAACAAACAAAACCCGCCAAAACAAAAACCCAAAAAACCCTCCAAAACAACAAAAAAAACCCCGCCAAAACAAAAACCCTCCAAAACAACAAAAAAAAGGAAAACCACTGAAGTGATATATCTAAATTAATAACACAGTTTTGCTATTTTTCCCATGTACAGTGCATCACTGAAGTTTGAACAGATCTTTAGATATGTTGTTGAAAACTGTCATGTTTGGTCTGACAGGCTACCTTTTAATGCAGTTGCACTGTGTGCACAAAGCCCAAAACTCTGAATTAAACACATGCTCCTCATGAACCAGCTGCTCTGTTAGTAATACAGAAGAAATGTCTAAGGTAGGAAATTCACTGTCCAAAATGAAAGCCAAACTAAATACCTGACACTATGATGCTGAGGGACAACTGCTGGAAAATGTAATAAAATATTAATATTGTGATGAAGAGAGTAATTCCCTGATGTTTCTCACTGGATATGGTATAGGGGACATCTAGTGAATTCCTAGGCAGCTGATTGACAACAAACAATGAGGACTTTTCATACAGCACATAATTGCAGCCTGGGACTTGCTGACTTGAGATGGTCTAGAGGGCAGACATGTAAAACAAATAAAAAGGTGACTGGGTAAGTTAATGGAAAGCACACAGTTAAGCTCAATGATCCAAATGAAGTCCTTAATTTAGAAAAGTTGTAAAAGGGTGATGCCCAGAAAATGGAAGAGCCAGTGAGGGGAACTCTCCTTCAAGAATCTTCTTCCCTGAGTGTCTTTGCTGGTCACTATTATCTCTCTCCAGTGGCCTCAGTCCTCACTACACTTCTTTACTGAATACCTGAGCAAGAAAGACTCTAGCTAAAACAAAATCTTTTTTTGGACGTATTTCAAAACATTGCCTTCACAGTTCTTGGAGACGTCCCAGTGCAATCCACAGCATCTGTGTCAGTATAGAGCAGAGTTACAAGGCTCCACAGAGGATCAGTGTTCCCTGGAACTGGTTTGTTGGCACAAAGTCTCTCCTCTCTGCTCTGTTCTCACCTAGTACTACTGTGGGCATGCATGTCAGCCAACTTCATTCATACAATTCATCCTTCCTCTCCTGAGTTGAGCTGCTGCCATATTGTGTCTCACTGACACCAGCTCTCTGTACCGCTCTTTCTGTTAGACACTAAGGAAACATCTGCATCTTTTACTTTCAGAACAAACTTTCACCTCTGAGTATCTTCTTCTCACATCCCCAGGACATGCTGGGCTACATGAAGTCCTGCTTGTCTTGACAGCTGTGAGGAAAGGGACTGAGGCCAGCTTGTTTGGCCCACAAAGTGTCTCAACCTTAATATCCTGTGAGGTTCAATCCTGCCCTATGCAACGCAGATCTCGTGGCCATTCCCTGAGACACAGCAGTGGGATCAGTGAATCCTGGCTTTCTGAATGACCATGCTGAGTTAAACCTATTTCTCCAATGAAGAAGATTATCAATGAAGTGGACACATCAAAATTAACCTTCCCTAGTTTACATTTCAGTGCAAAACTGAAGTAAAACTCATTAGTGATAACCAATGAGCTGTATTTCTTCTGTCTTCAGTTCACAATAAGAAGGCACCTATAAGAAGGTAGTTTTGTGCTTTTATGATCTAAGCATCTGCCCCACCACTCAGTGAAATTATGCCCTAATAAGTAAGTAGTGTTTTTTTCCTCATAGTGTCTTGAATGAACAACATTAAACTTTCAGATATTCACCTGTTTGTGAAGAATGCCACCCATGGAAAACTTCTGTTGTGAGTTTCTACAAACACACTTTGTGCAAAGAGATTTGGGCAGCAGCTGTGCTGTAAAACAGAAAATCTGAATTAGAAACAGTCCAACACCACATCGTTGGCTGAAAAAACTATTTTGTGTCAGATATCTGTCACCAGTAAAGGCAGCCCACATGGAAAGTTTATCACCCAATGCCATTGCCCGAGCAGCAGTGCTAGGGAGCAAGCAATGGGTTACATGACTGTATGCTGGCCAAGTACAGAAGTGAAAGGTCACTTAGGTGCATGTAGGAACTACATGGAGGTGTACGCTCATGGGAGCAGAAGGAAGGCTTCTGCAAGATACACTACTAATATTAACACCATATTACCTCTGCAAGGAAGAACAGCTTAAACATATGCAAGGGTGTGGTATAAGACAAATTCATGCTAATGAAGAGAAATAAATTATTTGCAGTGTACCTGCAGATGTGTCTATAAACCATTTGTCTTAGCTGGAGGTACCTGGCAATTGATTGTTATTTATTTCTTGGCAAGTCATAATGGAGAGACTTAGTTAGCAAACATGTATGACACAGTATGACACACCACTTTCTGAACCTGACTGAACAGTAGGGAAGTTTTCTACAACAACACAACACGTCTTCTAAACCAGCACAAACTAGAATTTACAATGGCTGGGGAACAAAGTAAACGAAGCTGGGAGAAGGTATGTGGCTCACCAAAATGTGCATTTGCTCTCTGACCCTCTAAAAAAGGCCATCACGAAAAAGATATCATTCATGACTGGGGAATATGTCTCTGGGGAACCCAGTGGTGCCAAAACTGCAGCTGGTACATAGCATTATCAGCTTATGGAGGCACGAACAGCTGGTGTGACCCAACCTACTGTCCTGTCACCTGTGATGGCAGGGAGCACCACATGTGCCTCTCTTGTCATGTGCTACCACCATACTGTTTATGTGCAAAAACTTTCTAGTTTGAGCTTAAATAAGTAAATTATTTATTTGCAGAGGACACAAAGAGAACCCATGCAACTTAGTACTTACATTTAGAAAACGACCCACATTTCCTTCTTTTGTCGCATCCAGTACATAAATATTTTCTTCATTAGCATTCTTGGGAAGCATCCCATCACCATCAGACTCCTCACAAAGTGCATCTTGTTTTGGCTGCCTGCTGTTTTCTTTACAGTCAGCTTTTAGGGGTGCATTGTTGGATGGCCTCACAACACATGTCTCATCCAGCACACTGGACTCGCCACAATCAACACCCTCCAGTGACAGACTCTTTCTTTTGCATCCTGCACTCTCTACACCAGCAGAGTCAGTCTGTCCAATTTCCATCAGATGTTCTTCCTTCTGCTGCTGGGTGGATTCTGTCAATGGACATGTATGTTATTTCTCAACAACAGTTTAAGGCCAAAGCCTTTCCCTTGTTTGGCCCTGAAGTCTTAGCCACCCACTTTTCCCACATCCTCCAAAATCTTAGCAGCTTCCTTGCTATCTACAAGTCTATAACACAACTTTTTCATGTCTCTCATCAATCCTCCCACAAAAGACTGTTTCCTTCTGTAATGCCTAAAGCACTTGCTCAAGGTTCCTCTGAGTGACCTAGAGTCTCACTCTTCTCAAATCCCATTCCAGACTGATTTCTCCCACATAGCATTTTGTATCATTCTCCACCTTAATTCCCAAGAGAATCTCAAACTATCATTAAGACAGAAGCAAGATGCATGTGCAAATAACATAATTTCACACTGCTTCTCTAGCTTGAGGTCCCCGCACCCCAGTATTATATCCTGTTCAATTTTTGTTGGCTGGAACAGGTACTGGGTGTGACACAGCAAGATCTGCAAGACTGACTTTCCCACAACTGCACAGTATTTGAGAAGCTGCTGTCTGGACAGTTCAACATGTCTCAACATCTACAGACAACACTGTTCTCCTCTAAGAACTGACCTGCCCACACCTGATGGGACACAACTGTACAAAGCATGCAGTATATAGAGCTCTGCAAACCTACTTTCTTTTCCTTTCTTTGTTCCACTGGTTAGCTTTGTTTTGCTCGACTGATGAATCAGAGAACTATCATCTTCATCTGAGCTGGCACTGTGCACCTGTTTGTCAAATGAAAAGGCTGTGATGTGCTGCATGCAACTCTGGACCAAGAGGGCATAGCAAGTGGCTTTTAGAACTCCAAGGCTGAAGTTTCAAAGCTACTGTAATGCATAGCTGTGGCTGAATTTGAAAAGTTAATACATTTCCTGCAATGCAACATTTATCTTAATTTCAAATTCTCCTTCATAATAACCAGGAAAGAGTCCCTCAGTCAATAAGACATGTAAATAAGTGATTAAGTTCCAACAATTTCGCCAGAATTGTAAGTTGCTGAGCCAAATCCCAAACATGCTTTTTACACAGTTTCAATGAAATGACCAGATGTGACAGAATTTCTCCTCTCCCATCACAAAAGGGCAATTAGTTATGGGACCTCTAGAATGGACAGCACCGCAAAATGTTTGCATGAAAATTCCACATGCATTTCTTAAGGGCAATGAATCCAGTAAAACCTACAGCATAAGTTTAGACCAGGGACGCTTCACACTCATGAAATGTCAGGAGTTGCACTCAGGTCAGTTCTCCCAACTCTGCCACTGTATGAGAAAACTGAATAGATATCCTGAAAACTCCCTTCTCTCCCTGCTGTGCCATTTTGTGGGAGACATCACAAAAATACTATCACTCTGACCTCCTAACCCTGTACACAAAGGGTGCAGGGGGAGAATAATTACTTCAGGCTCTTGAGGAGTGTAAGTGAAGGGTGGAGAAGGGAAGGCCCTGAGAGTAGATAGTGCTGGTCTGGGGGAACATGCTGAAGGACTGACATTGGAGAGGGGATGGGGCGCAGCATCCAGCATGACAGCCTAGCTCACAGTGTGACACAACCTCATGAAGAAAGGTCATTAGAACTATCTAAACATACAAGATGAAAATGTCAAGTTAACATACGTATTCAGCACAGTGAAAAAGGAATCTGTTAAAGCCACTTATTACCATTTTTAGCTGGTGATTGCGAAAAACAAGTGTTCTGGTTCCAGGCTTTCTCACAGTTGCATTACTTGAATTCTTTAGATGAACCCTGTACAGAAAGGTCAAAAGGAAATGATAAAAGACCAACAGATGCGTAAGTAGCTATCACAACACGCATTTCTCTAACAGTCTCTAGTTCCAGTCTCTTCTCTAGAAGAGAAGAGTAGCAGCAGTACAGAACTAGCAGTTCAGCCGTAGCAGAACTGCAGCAGTAGTTCTGCAGTCTGGCCTCACCCCATATTCTGTGAGTATTTCGTTTTTAAGAATTGAGAACCTAGGCGAGGTTCTCTATAGTATTTTTAAGAAAGCAGTTGCTGAAACCTTTTTGAGAGATCAGCAGCTGCTTTTACATCTTTTTCCAGTTGTCATGCTGAGAACCAAATTGTCTGTTGCTTTACTATTATTATATACTAGATTATCTCAAAATAGAGCACCAACAGAGTTTTGCCTTTTCCTGCTACTACTTTCAACAGTTTTGACAGTGCAGCTTTCAACTAGGAAAACATATTCACTGCAAAAGTGAGGTGTTGGCAGACTCTTAACAAGAGAGGTTAAGGTTTCTGGCAGGAAAGGTTATGTTACAAATAACAAAAGACTTAGAGACTGGGAGCAAAGGGCAGAACAACTGGTGGCTGATGTATTATCAAACCCTTCAGTGTCATCAAGTATCTTTAAACAATTTATCTCAAGTATATTTTATTAATTCTTTCAAATTAGCATTACCATTAATGCCCTGAATAGATCAAGTACACCCAAGAGATGAACTGAATTTCTAGAAAATATCAAGTGGTACACATAAGTAAAATTAATATACAGGGAAAACTCTGTCCCAGTAGAAGAAACAACTGGGAATTTAAAAAGAAGTTCAGAAAGGAAAAAAAACCACCACCCTCATATGAGGATATATTCTAAGTTATACAACGTAATTTCTAGATTAGCAGAATATTAGTTTTGTTACGCTTAAGCTTACTTTGCTAAACTTACAGGTTTGATTTGTTTTCATTATCCACAGTCTGAGACCAAGATTCCTGATTCTCAAGAATGTCATTTTTGTCAGTCTGCACTAGTTCTATCACTGAGTCTGAACGATCAATGTCAAGTTTTCTTTTTTTGGAAGAAAAGTTATGGCCTCTGTCATTCACTGCACTTTTCTCCTTCAGCTCTTGCTCAGCATCTCCCAACACTTCAGCTCTGCTCATTAATCTGCCTAAAAGAAAAAGAAAAGTTTTCTTGGTTTTTTTTTGAATGCTTGTTTGTTGAGTCACACTCACTATCACAGGTGAAACTTACATTAACAAATACAAGAACATTATTTGAGAAAGCAAAACATGAATGTTGTATATAATTCTATTATGTCAATGTAGGCTGAAGTACAAACTGAATTAGACAAGGGCACAAGTGATAAAACAAAGGACAGTGGCTTTAAACTGAAAGAGAGCACATCTAGATTAGGTATTAGTAAGAACTTGTTCACTGTGAAGGTGGGAGGCACTGGCAGAGGTTGCCCAGAGAGCTGTGAAAGCTCCATCTCTGGGAGTGTTCAAGGTCACTTTGGGTGGGGTCCTGAGCCACCTGGTCTAGTGAAAAGTGTCCCTGCCCATGGCGGGAATGCAGCTAGATGTTTTTTAAGGTCTCTTCCAACCCAAACCATTCTATGATTTTATGATTTTTATGGAAGGAAAATTAGCCCTGGCATAGGATGCACAGATTTGTGAGGGAAAAAATCAGCAGTCTGAGATAGGTTTGGCTCCATTTGTTTGTCTGTCACCATCTCATGGCAGAGCTCTTCAAAGTTCTTCATATTGATCATATTTCAAGTCAAGATTACATTGACACACTTCTCTTCCAATCCCATATTTCCCTGTTCTCAAAAAAAAATCCAGGGCACACAGCACAGGAGAGGGAGAATTATGCTACATGTCTTCACAGGTGCCCTCCTGCTACCTGAGTAAGTACAAACAAACGTCCCCTTGTCGATGTCATCCAGGCAGCGGACGCCCCAGCCCTTCTTCTCCGTGTTGAACACCTGCAGCCTGACTTGAATGCCATGCTGTACAACCCTGTTCTGACACATCAGCTTGTCACACCTGCACAACACACTACACTCATAAATCCTGTCAATAGGAAGAAAAACAAACACAATATAAATGGATGCATTACCATAACAAAGTTCCTATTATTAATTCCCCTTCTAAGCATCAACAAGGCAGTGGACTGAAATATAAAGACTCTGGCTAAAACTGGTTGTGCAGCAATGCTCTGAAGCTTGTGACTTTCTTGACTGCTGGTTCATTAATTTTAAGAGTCTGCCTGACAGATTTTGGCATAGTATACATAAGATTACATACATTTTGGCATAAAACCCCCAAATGCTATATTTTTGTTTTATAGGAGTAAATCACACAGAAACAGAAATCCTTGAGAAGCACCTCATTCTATACTGGAACTGATTCTAGCAAGATGACCTATGCCTGGACGTCACTGTATCTGTCCATGCTAATAAAGCATTTCCAAAAGGACTCATAATTGTGCTTTTTTTTTGCATCTGTTTCTGGGTTCTCTGACAACTTTAATTCTGCATGTCAGCCAAAAACTAACATCACATAGAAGACTGAAAGGGGCTCCTCAAACCTGTAGATCCAAGCCTTTGGCTATTGCAGAAAGCTACCTTGGATAATTCCTCTCCTAGACACCTGAAGTAACTGGCATCTTCTCCACGCCACCTATTAATCCACAGGAGCTGAATAAGAGAAAGGGGAAACACTTGAAGCATTGGATGGCTTTGGAGATTCTTGGAAGAATCACCCATAACCAAGTCTGGCAAAAGCAGCTGGCTGATGTGTCTTTAGGATTCTGGTCACTCTTCACACTTCTCTTGGACCTTTACCTAAGCTGTGAAAACTGTAGGATCTGCAATACAAAAGGTTTTTTTTTTTTTCCTTCTATTATTCAAGTCACATTAATTATTTTTTATCATCCTGATCTGTCACTAAAATTGTGACAAAAATAGAAGGTTTCAGTAATTCAAAAACTCCAGTTATTTTAATCCTGTGGCACTTAGACTGAACTACTAACTGCTGTTGTATTTGTATGCTCTTATTTTACTTCTGTAGTGTTTCTTACCCACTAGGAACAGGTCCCTCCAGTCTTTTGTAATGGTATCCATGAGATCTTTTACCACTTGGAGACAGAGAAATTTTACTACAGCCTCTTGCCGTTAGCTGTAGGCATGCACATTTTGACCTAAAAATAAGAGTAAAACATCTCAGAATGGATTTGAAGCAGTATAAATCAATCTAGGTAATTTGAAAGGCACTTGACTATACACATACACACACACACTTACATATATACACCTGTATTCTCCCTCCCTGCTCTGTTTACTCCATAAGGCTGTTTCAGGCACCTTTTCCCTCAGTCTCTTGGCTGGTTACCTGTGCTTTACAATAACCATGTTCTCTCCACCCCAACCCCATTCTTCTGCCAAGCTCCTTAAATAGCACATGAAAACAACAGAAGTATAACAGAAACTTATAATAAGCAGGACACTGTCAAATGGATTGAATGAATAAAAATCACCTCTTTTGGCACAGCACCCCAGCCAGTTTGCCACTACTTGGTTATCTTCCTCCCTCCTTAGCCCCCAAGAATGAAGAATTCTACACTGTGGAAAATTCAAGCAACAGTGCTTGTCTTCACCATTGTATGTCATGACAACTTCAAAGAGTCACAGTGATTGTGTAAATCCTAAACCCCAAAACTGCACATCAAAAGCATCTCAGTTCTTGTGGGTCTTCAGTGCAAAGAAGTGGCACACTGTGTGCTTGCTGTTTCCCACCACTCAGCTGAAACTAAATTACTAAAATTAGGCTTCATTATACCAGGCTGTGATTTCAAGCTTTCATGGGGTCATGAGTAGCTATGTTGCACAGCAGCATGTGCAACTGCCCTAGCTGTCAATAATACAAAATGGATGCAATACCAAATAATGCCTACAGAGAGAGATCAGACAAACACCCTTCAAGAAAATAGACAAAAATACCACCAAACTTGCATATGGTAACTGTGGCAGGTTCCCACAGTGTCCATAGCTCAGAGTTACTGGGATTTAGAAAAAGATGACAATGAGCAAGAGTATTGGAACTGCTCAGACCCCAAATGTATTCTGTAACCACTGAGATTGTAGTTTCTGTTTAGACAAGAGGAAGGATGACATGTGGAGGTTGGGAATGAAGATGTTTCTTCATCTGCCCTCAGTAACCCTCTAAGTTCCAAATGATCTGATCCCTCGAGGGTGTCCCGCCCCATAAGATGCCACTTTACAGTAGGAACTGCAGCAGAAATTGTCATGCAGGATCCTTCCCTGCCTGCCATGAAAACAAGCCTGCTTCTGCTGGCACAAGACTCCCTTCCCCACTTTTTTTCCAAAGCCAAGATATCTGCTTGTCAGCTCCACCTGGAGAAGAAGCACTGCCAGTTTGGGAAGAAAGGAAAAGGAACACAATAATCCGCCTGCTGATCACTTCCTTCCCTACAACAGAGGGTGGACCAGTAGGAGCACCCAAGTTCTGGAGGAGAGACAGACACAATGGTGTCAGTCAACACAAAGCATGGCAGAAGATATTCCAGCAGTGCTGGTCCTGTTTGGTACTGCGCCTTCCCACCGCACCTGCTGCTGAGGCATCGTGTGTCACTGGCCCCAGGTGAGATCTTTCTGCCTACCTATCGATGCAGCCATCTGTGCAGTCACAGGAGTCAACAAACAGGCTGGAGAAGTTGTTGAGATAATATCCACGTGGCCACGACGACTTCCGATACTTGAAATAAGGCAATCTTGCGTGGTCGAGATTGTTACAGAAGGAGATGGGCACAGACTCAGCTCCGTTGCTAATATCGAACTCAAACACGAGGGGCTCAGGATTCATGGTGTTCCTGCCCAACAGCACATATGTGTTGAAGGAAAAGTGATCAAGAAATAAGAAATTGCACTCTGTTTCAAACAAGTAATTTTGCACATCTTGAAAGCTTCTCAGACTCCGACCACAAGGAGCTTTGTAATTAACATCCAGTGACTTCGAAAGGCAGTCTGCTTTTGCATGGCGTCTTTGAAAGTCAAATAAGATTGGGATCTTCAGAGGATTTTCACCCTTGAAGGAGCCCACGGCTCTGTTGGCAAGACATGCACTAGAGCACTTGTGGTTCTGATACTGCACATTTAAAGGTAAACCTTGAATTTTGCTAGGTGGTTCTTTACTCCCTGAGCAGGTTCCTTCCATGTCCTCTTTTTCGCTATTTGAAGTATAAGAGGAAAAAAAAAGAAAGATCAGCATCTTAGACAAACAGTGCTGTGTTCAGTTTTTTAGCAGTCCAATATTTTTAGCCCCATTGCTAGAAGGCCCAAGGTTTTACATGGTGTAATTGTCCTAACAACATATAAAGACACATTCAGTTGCATTTGAAAAAAAAAAGCTTCTTCCCAGAACTTACATGCTAAAACACAGCAAGGAAATTTAAAAAAAAAGAAGGAATAACATATTTACCCCCATATTTCAAATCAGTACCTGAGGTCAAATACTAAACACATAGAGACTAAGTTACACACCTGACAATCTGCACAGTAAGGAAAGCCTGAGAAATGATGCTTAAGTCCTAACCCTGCTAACACTCATGAACCTTTACTGACAACCTAACACCCTATTCTGCAATGTTCTCACGTGGGAAATTAGACAAGTCTATCCAAAACCCTAGCTTTTCCACATAGGTCAAGTTAAAAACATTTTCACTTTGAAAACTTGCAGGATTCAAACTGCGTTTAAAACACTGACTTTAGAAATGCAAATTTGAGAACTCTCTCAACTGAAGTAAAGAATGTGTCAAATAAGGAACTGAAATGAAGGCACTAACCTGTCAGAAGCTTCTACAGTATCTGCAGCACTGTCATCTGGAAGAAGAGGCTGCAGTTTGGGTTTGGTTTCCTGTGCATTATCTTCATTCAACTCATCACTCACTGGAAAAAATTGAACGTGGGCAAAAACTTCATCAATCCAGATTTCAATTTATGACTGAATTTACTTTAGTTACTAAAGAGATAATTAACAAAACACATTATAAACAAGGCATTACTATGAACTCCAGCTGAAAAAAAAGCTTGTTAGCAAGTGTCCTACTGAAAAATCTTCCATGTGGTTTTCAAAGTGACCAGAAAGAACATGCACATGAAACACATTTACAGATCTCCCTCTATTGTTAGAGACAAAAGGATGCCAAACTATTACAGCTAGTGGAGCCATGCACAGGATAACTGCTCACAGACAGCTTGGGTTCATAAGGGCTTACTAGTTCAAACTCTCTTCCTGTATTATACATATACACAAAACCACAAAAATACAAACCCAGGAGAGAGTTCACAGTTCAGTACTTGAGGAAATTAATAATTAGGTTTTCCTCATTGTAATGCTAATGGCCTTCTCAGATCTATTTTACTGATTTCAAAGAAGAGAACTGAGCCTTTGGTGAGTAAAACAAGACAAAATAAATCCACATACCAAACAAACAAAATGGAAATGCACATACCATTGGCCGTGGTTAAGAGATCACCTAGATTAGCTTCATTCACCAGTGCCCAAGCCTGCCAGTATTCTATGCAAAAAAAAAACCAAACCAAAACAGATACTAAGTTGAATTTAAGTAATGAAAATAGGTAAAACAAGTTGTTAAATCCTCCATAGACACTTGTTTCTCCTCACTGTGCTCACCTAGAGCATTGCAAGATATATACTACTAGAAACGTGCTGCACCACGCACCTTAGCAGGCACATTTGGGAAGTACAAAATGGTTACAGCTCACAGTAGGAGTTATGAATTGGCACTGAATATCCATCAGCTTTTGCAAAGCTGCTGGAGTGTTTGCAAACACACACAAACTGGTGGCCTACAGTGGCAGTAATATATATAAAGACAATTTAGTGTAAGCTTCTACCTTGATCATCAGACTGATCATCTTCAGGCTAGCAAGGGATGGAACTTGGCAGACCAAATTAATGCTACCTCTAAATTGGTGGAAATGGCCTTCAGATAGAAGAATGCAAGAGACATGTTCTGTCTCAACCTCTTAACCCATGCAATAAATATTACAAGCTGGCAGACAACTCAGCAAAATCCACGTTAATATTTTCAGCTTGAAACCTTTACAGAACAAAGGACAGAAAAACTCTAATGGAACTTTATCACAGATTCATTAAGTCATCTGGGGATTCAAGTTCAACTTTATCTCTGCACTGCTTTGATACTTTGTCACAACAGTCAACATGTGGGAGCTCAAGAAGACAAAAAATTGCACTTTCAGTTTAGAGGAAGTGTTATATGTATATATATAATGCAGAGTGTGTGGCTACATTAGTTTAAAAGCATCTTACACCACTGTATATTTTCTTGCACAAAAAACCCAATAAGATCCACACATTACATTTATATGGGTGACTTAAAAAAAGAAGCAATTTTACTCAATTAAATAAACCAATAAAAGGAAATCTGTGTCCAAGCTTATCAGAATTACAATTTTAATGTATTTTGATGTAGATAGAGAAAGCTTATTTCCTTGAAAATCAGAAACAATCTGAAATGCATTAGTGTCACATTTTGCTGCTATTGTTTCAAGTTATAATGGTGTCTCTGACAAAAAATAATACTGAGATTATTATTATCCCACCCTAAACCCACTCTATTCACTGAGATCAGCTTGAAAGGCTAAAACTTCTGATGATAAATGAAACACAAGGCACTGCAGATATTTCATTACTTCTCAAAAATTATTATTTCAGTTCCATGAGCCATGCATTGTTTGAAAAAAGTATACAGGCAAAACAAGAAAATAACCAATTGTACCTGAAATTACTTTTCTTTTTTAAAAAAGAAAAGGCATTTTTTTAAATTGCTTAAAGCCACCAACAGCTAAGTTACTAAAATTCAGAGATATCTGGATCATGGCAGATATCACACAGATGTACACAATGCAGGCTACAGCTACTCTGCAGTCCAGTTTAACCACTACACAGATTTCAAACCTTGGTTTGTTGCAGTTCCATTCTTGATCTTTTCCTTCAGCAATGACAGCACATTTTGCACCTGCTCAAATATGACATCCACTCTTCTACCTCCCAGTTGTGTCCAAAATGTCTTCACATCACCTGAAATGCAAATTACCAGTTACAGCTCCTGAGAAGTCTAAAAACATGCCTAACTCCCAGTGGACTATTCAAAGGCTCCCACTCATTTCATTTGGAGGCACTTCTGAAAAAACAATTGGTACAGCAGGATGCATTAAACATCCAGAAGTCTATTCCTAAACTTAATCAAGAAAGTGAAACAGAAGTCAAGTGATGAACTGGAGTGGTTTCCAACAGTGCACAATGCTCCTTCAAGCAACTTTTTAAGCAGGTCAAAAAGGAGTCTTTCTTCAAAGACCAGCAAATGAGTCCCACTAAAAATTAATCACTGAAACTCACAGAAGTGGCACAGGAGAATATTTTCAACTGAATGAACAGAATATTTTACTTCACAAAAGACACTGGGACTATTTTTTATAGCTGTAACCTCTCTTAGCTGCATAGGCTGACTATCGTGTCCCATCATTCGTTTTGGTATGTTCTGTAGGGGAAAAAGCTTTCAAAATATTTTCAGATAAAAGCAGTTTGATGAATTTTGTTCAACAAGGAGTATCAGTTGAAATAATTTACACATCCCATATATCATTCCTCCTTCCTCTACTAGAAATATTTATAAAGAACATTTTGTTTAAATAAATGTTTTTAAAGCAACTGGTTTAGAACCTCTCCTCTTCCTAAGATATGTACATTTGAGGTGCTAAGCCCATTCATGAAGGCTCTTGTTACAACTTTAGCTGTGCATCTTTGTCAAGGACTGTGAAAAGGAAATATGTTTCAGTGTGTCAAAAGATGATGGCAGAAGAAAGAACCAGCTCTTTCCCAGTTAATGTTGCTCTTCTTCAATGACTGAGCACAGAAGCATAAGCAAATGTATTTTCCTACTCCATTTCTAGAGGTGGAGTCCACTGCCACCACACTAGGTTTATATTCCACTTTCAGACAGCAAATCTCTGTTGGCAAATTTGCTGGGGTGACACCTTCCCAGCAGTCAAGAGATACTGCATTCTTGTAAGGCTCATCAAAAAATATTCCTTCATTTTTTGACTTAGTAGAGAGTATCTTCTGTTGCCCAGAGTACCAGAAGCTCAGTGATGCTATGGCAGTGTGGTTACTCTCAAAAGCAGCACCATGACACCAGTGAAAGAAGTAACAATGTTGCCACCACAACCCCTGCTGCTCATGTCACCAGCAGCTAAAGGCATAATACTTAATATCAACAGGCGATGATAAAAGTACTTAATCTTGTGAAATAGCTTGATTTGGCACTAACTCTCAACAAAATTTAATGGTCTCTTACATTAACAGACTTTTTTAGAACATGTGGAAAGGTTAAAGTCCAATTACAGAAAAAGTCACAACAATTTTTGGAAACCTACACTACTGGTCCAAGGGATACCACCTGCCCTGTGCCATTCCCACCCTTTTGCTGTGCATGACAGTATCACAAATTTAAAGTAACAAAAAGTATACTTAATATTTGTGTTTAAAATAAAATTTTAAAAATACATTAAATTAAAATATGTATTTAGAACTTCTAGTGATAAGTTTATTCATTGCAGATTAAAACTGCTGTCCTTAATCAAAACATGTTTTCAGATATTTGCATACATTTACTAAATCTGGATAGCACTGGTGGATGGATTACTTCAGAGGATGGGTGACAGAACAGTTTCTTGTATCTGGGTCCTCAGCTGTAATAATGCTTAGGCCATAGGGAAATAAAACACTCATGCTGGAAATGCCTCCCCAGTTCTTATGCTAGAGTGCCCCAAAACTCCAGCAGCAAAACCTTTGTTTCGCACAGAGAAGCAAAGATTGCATTTCAAGTTGATAGTATAACTTTCATTTCAAAAAAGACAGATGTCCACACCACTAATCTCTCCAGGGCTAATGCTGCTATCACCAGTCACAGCCAGAAGGACAGGGAATGAGCAGACACTGGATACATCTACCTTGTCAGCATTCAGAACCATCTCTCCAAGCTGATGGATCAGGGTGTGCACTGGCATCTGGCTGGAGGGATTTTCTTTTCCCCTTATAGAATCCTTGTGACCACATACCTATACCTATTTTTTTCCCAACACTGTGCAGGGGAATGATGCTAGAGCAGGAAACAAGCAGCCAAGGTCAAGGCTACTTACTCAGCTCCCAGACAAACAACCTGGGTGCATGTTTCCTGCAGTGCTGCTGACAAACCTCTTGCACCATAAAAGGCAAAGCTATTGTCTTCCAGTTGTAATTTTCATATCAGAAGCAGTGCCAAATATACTTTCCTTTCCTCTTTCCTTCCATAAATCCAAATTATACTACCTTCAGTGCTCTCCTTCCTGGAACTGGTAAGGTTCTCCTCTTCAAAGACGTCACACAGCACTGCAAGAGGTGCAGAATGGACAAGTAAGTAAGAGATCAGATGATAAATTAAAAATAGCTGTAGCTACTCAGCTTTTCAAAGTTTATACAAGTAAATACTACAGTGGGTATCAGGAGAAGCACTGTGTGAGAATATGTTAGTTGAAATAGTCATTCCCCTTTCAAACAGTCATCCCACACCTTGTCAAGATCCAGCTGAGGAACACTCAAACAAGCAATGTGAGGAAATTTTTTAAGGGAAAATAAGAAAAGCTTTTTTTAGGTTAATAAATTACTGAATCTGTTTCTTGACAAATGCAAGATGCCCTTCGCTGCAAGAATACTAAGAAGTAAGACAGCACTCTTCAACCACATTGAAGAGTCCAAATCTTTATCTCCATGAATCACAGATTCAAATAGGTTGGAAAAGACCTCTGAGATCATCCAGTCCCACTTATGACTGAACTCCAGGATGCCAACTACACCATGGGACTGAGCGCCACATCCAGCCTTTACTTAAACACCTGCAGAGACGGTGACTCCACCACCTCCGTGGGCAGCCCATAATGACACAGACAACGTAAAACATCCCTTATTTACATCAGCTACTTCAGCTTTTCTATGCTGTAACTGAAAAAAGAAATCGACCCCAAACCTTTCCTGGTTACTCCATTCTGGATACTTCATGTAGTTGAATGGGAAAATAGGTTACGACAGTTGACTCCTAAAAATGTTTCTTACAAGACTAATGGCTGCCCAAAACATGCATATATATATACACATAAGATATATATACATATATGTTTTTTTAAGGCTTACTTCTTTTCTCTTCCATCCTCCGGGGACGCTGCTCGGAGAGCTGTCACCCGCGCTGGGGTGGCGCCGAGCCCGCCTCAGGTCGGGGTCTCGCTGCGCTCCGCCACGGCCGCACGGCCCGCGCCGAGGGCCGGCGGGCAGGGGCCGGGGTGCCTGTCGGGCTGCGAGGCTGGCATGGGGCGTGCCTGCGGTCAGGGGTCGGGCCCCAGGTCACTCCCGCACCCCTCGGGCCTCGTCCCGGCCCCCGCCGGCTTCTTCTGCTTCTTCTGCTTCTTCTGCTTCTCCCCTCGTCCTCCTCCTCCTCCTCCTCCTCCTCCTCCTCCAACGCTGCACTCCCGCTGCCGACCGCCAGAGGGCGTAACTCCGCCGGGGAGCGCGAAGGACTGGATGTGGGCGGCCCCGCGCGCGTGAGGGGGCGGGGCCGCAGTGCACTTCCTTTCTCTCTCTTCCCATTGGCTGCGATGGNGAACGGGCTGCGGACTGTTCCTTCGTGTATCGTAAATTAAAGTGGTACGGGAACCACTTGCGTAACTTCGCTGCTGGCCTCCGCTCTTCTTCCTTGCTGGCTGCGCTGCTGCCGTATGAAGCTTCTGTTCGAAGTGTGGAAATAAAGTGCTCCCTTTAAAAATTTCAGCTGCGTTGCCTTTGCGAGTGTTGGTGTTGTGGCTATGTAAAGATGTTTTTCAGGGGAGGCAAAAATATGACCCCGTTCTTAAAAAGCAGGGAGGGTGATTTTTTTGCTTTTTTTTTTGTTGCTTCTTTTTTGCCACCACTTTGAAACTAGAGATAAACATGATATGCTTAAATAATTGCAAAAATATTCCCAGTCTTGTAGATACTGCCAATCTTGTGGCGGGGGGTAGAAATGTAATTATTCTGGGGACAGGAATGCTGTGTTGATGTGACTTGGAGCTCTCACCTGACCCAAGATCCTCCAGAAGATTTTGATGTTCAGCATCTGCTTTGTACTTTAAAACCTTTCAAATGTTTACACAGACGTGCCCACATCTGTGGCTGGAGTTCAGACCTTGAGAGCTGCCCAGCTCCCCAGACAGGAGTGAGACAGCTCACAGCAACATCGCTGGTTAGAGGCTGGCTCAGCACCCCTGGTGTGCTGGAAAATCTCTCAATAAAATAGTAGTTTGTTATGGTTTTAAGGAGAGACTTCTCCCTTGTAATTGCTCGTTTTAAAATTAAGCACAAGTTCTTCTTGCTCTTGGAATATTCTGCGTTGTGAGGTGATGCTTGCTGATTAATTTTGCTTTGCTGAATTATTAATACATGAGCTCATGAATACTGAATGCTAAGAAACACTTGTGGCTTTGCAATTGTAAAAAACAAAAATACAGAGAAGATGGAGCCCAGTGCTGTAAGAATCTGAAAGAACATGACTGCCTGCCTCAGACAAATTTTGAATTTTATTAATATATTAGAAAGTACTAATAGATTTTGCTATTTGAAGCAAAAAGAATGGGAAATACATCTTTCTTAAAACAAAATTAAAGATTTAGGACAAAATTATTGAGGCACTTTTGAAACATGCCTGAGTTTCCTTCATTTTGCTTTTAGCCTGGAACTGTAAGAGAGGCTTTCTGCAACATAGCAGCAAATTCTGCCGGAGAACCAATAAGCTCAGTTCTTCCCAAACTTGTTAGGTGGCAGAAGCTCACAAGCAATGCTGATCTGACATCCAGCAACCTGTGTGCAGCAATCCTCCAGCAGCAGTGTGAGCTTCCTGGGGCTCTGCAGTCTGGACCTGGACTGACTACCTGTGCCCAGAGGTGAGAGCAGCGCTGCCACGGGGTGACAGCGAGGGGACTCATTGTCCTGGTGAATGGTGCTCGTGGCTGAGTTGCTGAATTAAGCTTTCATTATAGTTCTGGTCATATGTCGAGAGTTAAAATGAACAATTGCGAAGACAGGCAGAGTGCAAGTAGCTCCTTGGAGTTGGAGGAGATGAACCTGGTCCCAAAGGAATTCATCTAGTTCTCCAGGGATGTTTTTTTCATCTTGAATGCAGTGGGTATTTGGGTTTTTCCTCATATGACCAGATAGACTTGGGCAAGGTAGAGACACACACCAGGCAAACTCCAGCAAACAGCAAAGCATACACTTTGGAAAGCCATGGGCATTCAGAAAATATATTTTTTTAAATTCTAATAGAGCTTTTTGTTCTTTTTGATGGGCTTGGCTGTTTTATTGACTCTTCTGAAAATGTTGTCATATCCATTGAATACTTCTGCCAGCTCCTGCTCTGTCGCATTCTGCCAGTTATCCTTGGTGATTTAACTTGCTGCCTTACAGATGAGTGTCTGCACTTCATTCTTTCAAAATGCAACTTTAACATAATCTTCTCTTTTATTACATTGATTAGTTTGTGTGGTTTATATGTAGTCTCCTGTTATTCACACGTCTACCTTCAGTAAGGAAAAGAACAGAGAACAGGCAATTCTATGCAGATCACAGATCATTCCTACTTTACAAAATGATTGCCAACAAAATGGTTTTAGTGAGGCAGCCTTTGGTTTATCTTAGAAATTTTGCTGTAACACATCATTATCTATGAAGACATAGGCTATTATTCCCCATAGGCATGTTGCTCACTAATTGGACTCATCTCAGACTATTTACAGGCCCTCAGTATATTTTGTTACTATGTTTTGTAATTCTTTTGCTATTGTAGGTATGGTAGAAGGTTGTTCGGATATTATTTTTTTCCAGATATTAAATGAAAGAAAAGGGAGATTATGGGTCTCTGAGAAACCTGTAAATTAATTTTGTTCTACCTCTGGTAGAAGCATGTTTGCATTCTTGGCAACTAAAAGTCTAAGAAATTGTCTGTTTGAGAAGTGGAGGTTCTAAAATCATAGGCTTTTATAGTCCCAAGGGAATCTTAAAACACAGCAGAGACTGGCTAGGAAAAGGAAAGGAAAGGAAAGGAAAGGAAAAATTTGTGTCACTGTTTTAACAATAGGCTTCTTTCATGTGGAGGACCTAGATGTCTGTTAATTACTAGCTGGCTTGAGGGTTTTGGAATCTGGCCCAATATGCTGAAACTCTTAACCATCCACTGGCTGGCATTTTCTTCAAGGTCTGCATTTGGAAACTGGTAGTGCAGTGGATTTCATCTCTACTGACTGTTTATGTAGTAGAGGCATTTTCAGTTTCAGCCATATTTCTCTGTCTTACAGTCTCGGTGTTCATTGCCAGCCAAGATTCCAGGCAGAAAGCGAGGACTGGTTTGGATGTTAGATTATTTTGGACCAAGCTGAGCTGAATGTGTTGCCTTTGCTGTGCCACAGCCCCACCACACTGATCAAGACCTAAAACTCTGCCCTCTAATTTTGGGTGACGTGAATGAATTAACCAGATCTGAAAGCCTATGATTACAAGTGCACTTGAAAGAGCCTGAGATTTCTGGAAACCAGGCATTGGATGTATATGATGAAAGAAATCCAAAATAAATGGATGCCTAAAACCCTTTTTATCTTCATTTTTCCATGTAAACACAGCAATATATGTATCTGAAATAAATTTTCACTGGTACTTTCTGAAGTAAGGCTTGTGGTTGTAAAGTATTCTGACCCTTTTGATGGCTGTTTGTGGGTTTGCCTGCAGGGCAAAGTGTGCACACAAACTATTTTCATTGCATGAACACATAGGAGACATTAAGCAATTTGCAAGAATTAATGAATTTGTGGTGTTCCCACTCTGAAGAGATGATCTGTGGGGACCCATACAACTTCATTCTGATTTGCCTTTTAACTTTTAAATCTAAGTGTAAGGGAGCTGCCCTTGTGGTGCCAGCTGATGGTAGCTGCTGTACACAGGCTAGAGAGTGCCTGGTGTAGAATTGGACTTGAAATAATAAAAGCCATCCAAAGGAGGCATAGGGCAGCAACCTCAATTCATTATTGTGTGTGATGAAATAACCACTTTCAAATAAAACTGAAACATGTAAGGTTTCAAATGTACTAAAGGGAATTTGACCAAAACCTTAGAAAACAGAGTAAATATGTGTTGTGGTGTGGAGGCTCAACAACAGAGCTCTTCATAAAAATATTGTGGACTAAACAGTCCTTAGTCACAGCTTCCTGTGGGGAAATTAATTTAGTTGAAGCAAATTCTAATTTTTAGTTGATTTTTTTCCTTAATCCAGTTCAATGTGCTGCATCAGCACTTGGTTTGGCTTAACTTTGTAGAGGTGTGGAACCAGCAGTAAGGTGTTAAAAACAGGAGGAGCAAGAATGGGAGGGATTATTGTCCTATTAATATTTATTTCATTTGGGTTTGTTTATAAGCATTTTGAAGTGAAATGGAAGCCACAGTCCCTATGTTTAAAATGTTTAAAATTGGCACTGTCAAAGAAAGAGACAGTCCAGATGTCCCTGTGCTTCTTGGACTGCCCTGTTCCTTTGTGTCATTACTCACAGGACTGCTTGGGGTTCGGGGAAAATCAAAAAAACAAAAAAAACCCAAAACCACACAAAACACCACAAAACACCAACCAAACAAAAAAACCCCAAACAGAAACCAACCAACCAACCAACCAACAACCAAACAAAAAACCAAACCAAATCAAACAACAACAAAAAAGGAAAAAAAACCAAACCAAACAAACAAAAACCCCCCTAAAAACCAATGAAACAAAAAAACCCAAACAAAACAAACAAAAAACCAATGAAACAAAAAAACCCAAACAAAACAAACAAACAAAAAACCAACAAATCCCACAAAAAAAAGACAAAACACAAAAGAACCCACAAAAACTTTTTTGGCTCAGCTATATTTATCTGAATAACTTTTCCCATCTCATTTGCTGTGCAGCTGCTTGGTATTTGTGCTTTTCTCAGGGAATTGGAGGTGGCCTAGGTGCAAAATGAGCATCTGGAAATCAATGGATTGCTTTCTAATTTTGTTGTTGGTATCATTTATCTCAGTTTAAAATGTTTGAGCCAACTACTTCTATAGTATGAGTAAAATGGTGATATGGGCAGAATGCCTACCATATCTAGGTTATTTTGGATGGTCTTATCACACAGCAGAGCCTGGATCTCTCTGTGTTCTCAGTTGTGCTGGATCAAAATCCTCTCCTGCCTCTGACAGTGGAGATAAATGGGTTTCTCTCATGAGTGCTTGCCTTTAACTTTGTTATTACCTTTTTTCCCTGTAAAATTCTTGAATGACTGGAACCAAAGAAGCTGTGTTGAAAATATGTTTGACATTCTTTCACTAAGTGAACTGTGGGCCCAAATATTTGCAACCCTTTTTTCTTAAGAAATGAAAAAAGTGCCCTTTTTCTTAAGAAATGTTACTCACATGACTCCAGTGTATGAATTTGGCATTCTTCTCACAGAAGTGGATACATATGCTATTTGTTACAAAGTAATCACAATTTAGATTACATTCAGGCTGGCATATAAAAAAGCTTTAATAAGATTAAATGCTTCTAGATACATAAATTTAATGTGCATTTAAAAAAAAGTCCACCAAACTCTGCTGTTTGTCATGGTGAAGTGTGTGGAATTGGTTTCTGTCAAGTTTGTGATGAACCCGTTACTTGAGAAATTGTTTGTAGAGTGATTTGCCTTCACTTAAAGGGAAGGATCATTTTTAAGAATGAAATGATTTTGTTAAAAAAATTCATAGCAAGGTGTTACAACCCTTGCATTAACAGATCAAGATGTGCTTGCAACCTGGCTGTAGAAGTCAGCAAAAAGGGACAGGCTTTTTTTTTAAACTGTTTTAGCTGCCACATATTGTAGAAATATTTTAAAATTGCATCCCCCCTCCTCCAAGAAAATGTTCATGATTGGATGGATTCTTTTCCTTTTGTTCTTTCCTTTCTTGTCCTTTTGTTCTTTTGTTTATTTTTTGTTCTATTGTCCGTAGTGATAGAGGTAGTTCCAAAAGTTTCATGCAATTTACATTTAGTAAGTCCTCCGAACTTCTCACTTCTCCAAAAGCTGTACTTTTAGGGGAGGTAAGAGGGGTTTGGTTTTTTCTGGCTGTTAAATTTTCATAGTGCCCAGGAGGCTGATCTGCCTCCCTCTGCAGTCATGTCATTCCTAAAACTGATGCAAGGGAGATGATGGCAGTAAGAGCTAGAATTCTCATTTTGACAGCAATGTGTCCTTGGAGCAACTTGGTAAATTGTGAAACAACATTTTAAAGTTATTTTACAGCATGAGTTAAAAATAATTCTGATATTAAAGTAATGTTTGTACTTTGTTTTTCCTACTGCAAGAGAAATAATTAAGATGGAATTAAGTACTGCTGCATAACTGGATTTTGAATGTGGGGACAGTTGCATGACACCTATCAGATCTTTGGGTGGTCTTTCTTAAAGTTCCTGTGTCAGTGTAGCACAAAGGCACTTGTACAAATTTATACATACAAATTTATTGCAGCAAAAATACAGTTTGTTTGCTCTTAAGTGTGGGAAGGAAGGTGTGCGTGGCTTTTTAAGTTAAGGCACTGGGGACTGCTGAACAAGGAGAGATGAATATTATGTGGGAAGGGTTCACTTCCAGCAGCTGTAGTGTGCTGAGCATTCAGCTCTTTGTTTTGCCTATTTTCATATGTCAGCAGGGAGGCACAGCTGTATCAGCTTTCCCTCTCCAAGTGTACCTTTTAATTGTGTACTCTCACCTTCTGCAGTTCACTGGCAGTCAGCTCTCTTTCACTTCTGCAAATAAGCAAAACTTATTTTGAACTACCAGTTCATTGTGGTCACTCACTACCTGTTGCTTCTGGCTACAAGAGAAGCTGTCTGCAATATATGATTTTATTTGTTGTTATAAGTAAGCACCATATTGAATCTTATAGAGTGGGTGCAGGACTGCATGCTGGTTGTAGTCCTCTGTTAGGGCAGATATTGTGTATATCATATAGTCCCTTGGAAAAGTCTGTGGGGGTTAGGGGGAGGGGTAATTTATATTTTTTTACAAATTAGTTTAAGTAAGGGAGCCAAATAAGGCTGAACCTTCTAAATAAAAGCTTATTACTTAGAAATTGTGTTGACCTTTGGTCCTACTTCTTATCTGCAGACCATTAATAGGTCTTGTTTTTTACATTGCAATCCATGTTTAGTTCTATAGCTGCTTGCAACATCTGTACTGCTCTCTTTGCAAGCATCACACACAGCCTTGGGAAAAATATGGAAGTAAAAGATAAAGTGCTTTAGGCTTTGTTTGAATGAGGACAGGTTTGAATGTACTCTGAGGTCAAGCTGGCTTGGTGGTCTTTAGGGTGTGTGTTGTTTGGAAAAGTTTTTCCCTTCAAGAAAGCAGCATTCTGCTACAATTCTTCAGTGTTCCACCCTTTTGTCAGGGAAGATGCTAGCAGGGGACTTGCTGAGATATCCTTAGGCTATTCTGGTTTCTTGGGCAGCAGTTAAGTGCTAGTTAAAAATGTACAGAGATGTTATCCATTGTTTTTCCTCCCTTACTGAACTCCCTCCACGCTGTAAACTGTGTCCTCACCAGGGTTCCTAAGGTCTCAGCATGGGTCATTGGGCCATGGGAGAAGACTGCTGCAAAAACTTGAGGGACTCAGCAAATCTCCTCTGTGCGATGTGATGTGCTGCTACATCACTGATACACTTCTTGTCTCCCAAAGCTGGGGAGCAGCTGAGGATGTGGGAGCACACAGCTGTCTGGAATAGATACAAATACAAAAAGAGGGTTTCAGTAAAGGGGGAGTCACATCTTGGTTTAGAAATGGTTCCAGGGCAGCAGCCAATATATAGGAATAAGTACAAGTAAGTTTTATAAAGATGACTACAGAAAACTCACAGGATTTTCTTTAAGATTTAAGGCTAATAAGAAGTTTAAAAATACCAAGAGCAAAAAGAACAATTACATTTGTCTGGTGGCTGTGCTAAAGTTATCAACAATGATGCTGAAAATACAGAACTGTTCCATATTTCTGTAGTGAGAACAAAGATGAATATTACAAATAGTCACATAACTGTGAACAAATCCATCATATTCCAGCAGTAAATAAAGACTGAAAGAACACTTTTGAAAATTTATGGAGACTGAAAATGGGTTTTTTTTGATGTCTAATGTAAAACTCTAAAATTTTAAGGATTGTCATGAAGCAAAATATTAAACATGATTAATAGGAAACATATTATAAAATGTCTAGTATTTCAGATTATCGGTTTGATGTATTCTGTCTAAAAAGCTCAATCTTGAAAATATTACTGTCAAGAATATTATAATTTATATATAATTTTTTGATGTTGGGCCATTGGGTGCAAAAAAAAAATCCCCAAATGAACATGCAGTTGAAAGAAAATGCACAATCCTTTCTGACAGTTTTATCTAGGCCACGCAGAGTAGAAAGATGACAAATGATGGCATAGCCTCATGTATTTGATTGAATCAAAGAGCATGTTGGCTGACTCATTTGAAAGATGAACTCAAAGGTTTGTGGAGTTAATAACCATGGGAAGAAGCTGGATATGCCTTAAAAATGAGGAACAGTATCTTAAAATACTTCAAGGTGTCAAGATGTATGGGCAACAGGCAGTGGACAAGACACTGCCTGTAGATAAGTGGTAGCCACGAGCTGACAGGAGTTGAATACACTGAATGTAGAGTGGGAGATTTCTTTTGCAGTATTAATGATTTCAGGTCTGTAATACAATCAGGTTTGATGGGTTATCTTCAAGACATTTTTTAATTGAAGTAAGTACTGGTTGTCGGAAAACTGTACATTTAATGTAGACGGTGATGAAGAAGTAAATCCTGGGTTTGTTGAATTGATTTAATCAGATACCTATGTGTGAATAAAATGGAGAGCCTTCAAAGAGCACATGTTTGCAAACACAGAAATCATGGCTTTAGGGAGCAGAAAGTAAAACAGAATATGAATTTTCAGAAGAGAAAAAAGCCCCAAAAGATTGAAAGTGGTAACCAATTAACTGTTGCACTATGTTATTCATGGACTTCACAGATTCTCCAGCACTTGAAATTAGTGTCAAGATAGAAAATTTTTTAAAAAGCTGGTCTTGTTCAAGAAACTGTTAAGCTTTAGGAAACCAGAGTAAGTCTTTGAATTTTTAAAACTCCTTTGCTAGTAGTAATAAGAGTCATTTATTGTTTTGAGAAGAACCAAAAAATCTATTTCAAACTTATTTGAAATCCAAATAAGGTCTTATTTTGTAAGTGTAGGAATCATATAGAACCTGTCTTTAGTTTTGAAAGAAAAGCCAGTTTGTGTAAACTGTCACAGAGTCATACTACTTGTTACTTTTGAACTTCCGTGTCATCTGTTGTTAGGAGTTTTTTAATGGAAAAACATAAAACTAGGTAATGTAGTTGTTGGGTTAAATGACAAGGTATTAAATAGCTTATGTTCACATCTTTGGTTACCTGGCTGCTGTGCAGCTCTCTGGATACAGGCCTTTGTGTGCTGAAATGTTTCAATGGAAGTCCTTATGCTTGTGAAAGTAATTTCATCCCATGATGACAGCTGGGAGAGACGGTCTTGCTGTGGTCATGGAAAGTTGAACTGATACGACTCTTGCTGGGTGACCTTCTCATGGGGTTCTGCCTGCTCTCAGAAAACAAACCATTTCTTTTCAGTGGTACTCGGCTGAAAACTCCAAAATTTGCAACAATGCCAAGCATAATTTTGTGCCCTTATGAGCACTGCGGTCCTGAAAGAAACAGTTTTGAGACTTTTCTCTCTGAATTCTGCTATTGGGCCTACAGGTCTCATAAATTCAAGGTGCTGCATGCATATATATTAGAAAATGTGTTCTGCAGATGATCAGGCTCAGATAGCATCTAGCTAAAAATATTTTTTTTTTGCAAAGACAGTAGATAACTACACATGTCTGGGGTGATACAGCTTGAGACCCTTTTTCATTTAAGAGGCATACACCTTACTTATTTTCAGTGCTAAACATGACTTTTATAAGTGGACAGTAGCAGTCTTTTACCCTTCAGAGGTGTAGATTTTGATGGCAGATAACGTAATTTCATGAATGCACACTGCAAAAACACAGAGAAGAAAATTATCAGTTGTTTCTGTGGGAAGGGAACAGGCATGTGAGCGACCATTAGCACGAGCAAACAGATTTCTTAAACTATTTTCAGAGAATGTGACAAAGTTTGTGAGTATAGATCTGTGTGCTGTGTGATATTGAAGCTGTCAGACTTCATTAGGAGATGTCTTGAGGAATGATGTTTGCCAAGAAGATTTCCATGAGGATATTTGACCTGTTACAAACTATATATCTAGAGCTTTCCATTTATGTCATGTGGCAAGTGGTTTTCTTCCAGGTATCCAGAGCCTGTCAGGGACCTCCAATGTTGAAGCTACATAGAAATGGAGTTGAATCAAAGCGCACCCAGGTGCCAGAGCTGCTCTCCCTCCAAAACAGAAATTATTCTGAAGACAAGCACACTGCTTATGTTGGTCCTTGTTCAGGACAGACTTGGCCAAAAAATGCCAGCCTGCAGCATGTCTGCTGCCATTTAAGGACTTCAAGGCATGACCCTGGTTTATTAATTAAAACAAAAGGAACTCAGCCCTTAATTGGGCACTTGGTAGTTGTGTGTGTCTGACATAATAATTAATTTGTAACATCAGTTGTTGGGCAACATGGATGGGGAGAACAGCAGACAGCTTTTTAGTAGTGTGGGAATGTGCATGGACAGGTTTTCCCCACTGGGGAATAACAGTATTGGACTTCAGAGAATATCCCACAGGTTAATTTGTTTAATATAGTCAACTTTTGGCCAGAATGGACTACAGAGGTCTTTAGGAAGGCCCTGGAGGCTCCTTCCTGGGACCAGAAAAGTATGTTACTAACCAGGACAAACACCATGCCTCTATATGGGACTTTCTGATAGTACTTGTTCCCTTGCCTGGGGGTGACCACCTGAAAAATACAATGGTTCTACAGGTAAATCCTGGCTTTGCTGCCCTGATGAAGGAACTAACTGGAATGCAATAAATTGATACTGGAGCTTATCTTGTTCGGTCCCTCATCTACAGGAAATAGCAGTTTCTGAGCTGTCTTGGCTGCTCAGTCTTGACAGTCAGGAGAAACCTTGAGCAATCTGTTGTATCTGAGTATTGCACAAATGATTTAAGAGTCCCCCTAGAAGGGGAAGAGTGCTCCTTTGGGATCTTTAAATGAAAGG
This sequence comes from Dicaeum eximium, assembly GCA_013396995.1. Classification (NCBI taxonomy): domain Eukaryota; kingdom Metazoa; phylum Chordata; class Aves; order Passeriformes; family Dicaeidae; genus Dicaeum; species Dicaeum eximium. Next base: position 442,322 of record VWZP01005257.1, on the reverse strand, counting down.
TGTGTAACTATTCATCATGGTGATTTTGGATTATGCTTCAGGAAACTTCAAAGGTGCTAATTGCCAGAAGCAGAAGAAGAGTAGAGTAGTTCTTCCTCTGGTATATGTCTCTTTTACTACTTTTCTCTTTGTGTCAGCCCCTCTTAGAGATGGGATTTAATGGAGCTTTGTCTGATCCAGAATGATGATTCCTATCTCCTGATATTCTTTAACAGTACATTTTAGAGTGCACACCTTTGGGTGTTTGCTTGGTGCCACCTCAGTTTCCTCATACTTAATTAGGTATTACAGTGAGTGCCTCACAGGAGCATTTAACTTGTGTTTTAAATTTAACTTAATTTTGCTTGTCTGCAAATCATCTTGAAAGCATCTGATAAAAAATGCTTTAGCCTTCTGTAGTAGTGGTCAATAGAGGAAAAGTCTTAAATCCCACACTGCCGTCCAGCTTGTCAGAAACAGCCACACATTGTGTATCAAGAAATTGTAGGCATCAAAGGGCAGTTTATCTGCCCAGCATTTTCACTGCATATCACCATTGCTGAGGTGAATATGGACTAACTTTCAGCTTTCAGCTTCAAGCACTCTTAGGAAGTTTAAAGTTCTGACTAGGGGTGCTCTGTTGTCTTTGACCAGCAAGGAAATTGTAGGGAACATCTATAGGGTTTTTTGCATTAGTGAGCCTGGTGGAAGGGGATGTCTTAACCTGCACTACCCTGTGCTGCCTAAAATTAAGGAAAGTGCTTGGTGGAGTTATGTGGAGACCAGTAACTAAATTCAGTACTTTCAAGAAGACTAAACACTATTAATATTCTATGACTGCTTAAGAAATGGGAGATCACAGATAAATGCTTTTATACACTTAAAATAATTTTTCAATTCCATGAAGAAAAGCATTTTTTTAGTGTGCTGCGATAGAAATTGAAAGATTGGTACACATGTGATGAGCAGTTTTAGGTCTTCAGTGAACCTCTTTTTGTTGGACCTCTTGAAATGGTCTTTCCTCTTCCCATTTTTAACTCTGTGAATGGACTTAAAGAAACAAACAAACATGGCCACTAAGGTGATTGACTGTACAGAACTGGGATAGAAGCAGTTTGAAGAGGTAAAAGCTTTAATTATTCAAAAAATATCTGCTTGGCTCTTTAGGCAGTCACTGATTTTGGGGGGCTAGTTTTTGTTTGCATGAGTCTACAGGTAAAAAGCGTGATGTTGTCATGAGTTTACTGTTCCTCTGCTCATAAAAGTGGGAGTGCAGGTGTGGTTCTTATTTTTGTTTATGTTGGGACACAGTAGATAAGTAGACAATTAACATTTTATAAGTGACTTTAGGGCAGACATAAATTTTTAATGTTATATTTTTCAGCTGTTGGGCTGTAGTAACCCACTGTTTAGACAATTAACTAGAGAGTGGGAATGCTCAAGGAAAGGGATTAATTTTAGTTGACTTTCTCTAATGATGGAGCTGGATGCCTTTAAAATGAGTAAACTTTTAAATACACTGGCCTCTGCATAAAGTATTTATACACAAAAGTTTCTGGTAGAAAGGCCAATGCCAGGGCTTGGTTTCTTGAGTGATTGTACACAAGAATAACCCACTCAGTAAAAATTAATGAGCAGTTTGTAAGAGCTATTGCAGATCTTAAAAACCGCCAAACCCCAAGTAAACCAAACATCATCTAAGCAACTGAATTTGCATTAAATAAATCAGGAAGGAAAAGGCCATATGTATTTAAAAGCACTAGAGGGAGCTAGGAGGAGGAAGAGGAGAAAATGATCATTGAAGACATGTCTGCATTTTTAGGAGTAGCTTATATAAACCATCCATTTAAATCCTTCCCCTCACTTCAGCTAAAATGCAGCTACAGGTCAGCCACCGCATCTTGCTGCTCTCTGTTTTCCACACTTCACTGAAGAAATTTCAATTTTCTAGTCCCAAGAGAGGCAAGAAGCTTTGCTGCTTTTTACATGGCTTGTAGGGAAAGCCACCCGCTCCTCAGTAGACTGTACCCCTTTTTTTGCCTTATTTTGTATTAGGATGAGCAGCCAACTGTTAATTTGCCTTTTGGTGCTGGTAGCTGTTTTGGGGAGACTGGTATACAGCCTCAGTTCCAGGCTTGTCTCCCTCCAAGATTACATGGAGAGAGAGTTTGACTTTTGTATGTCTGTATTTGGGATCTACTCCATGAAGAAGAACTTATTTGCATTAATGTGAAGTGGCCACATTGCTCTTGAAGGGATCTGAAGAAATTGAGTATCTGTGAACTCGCAGAATAACACAGAAGTATGAAGTTACTGTAAAGCATCTTATTTTATGAGGTTTTAGAAGTGTTGTTGGGCACTTTTTATATTGCTCTGCCATAAAGCTAAATGCTTTGAGTTAAAGTGTAACAGCTTTACGATGTAGATTATATGAGTTCCTTGTTTTTAGTTCTCCTCCAGCCCAATAAACTACCAAAATGTTATCTTGGGATCTGTAAGAATAACATGAAATCCTGTGCAGGATGTTCTTTAGTTTTCAGGTTTTGGAGGGTGGGGGAATCTTTTTAGTATGCTAAAGCTTCTCCTCTTGATATTCAGCATTGCACAACTAAACCTGTTGCTGTGAACAACTGAATTTTGATGGCCTGAGGCAATGAGCAATTTGGGGGGAAGGAAGGATGTTGTTGTTGTTATTATTATTAGAGGCTGCTTAGGGCTTTGGAATGCTGGAAGTAATCTCAGAGGAGGTAGACAGACTGGAAGTGGGTGATTAAATAAGCAGAATTAATATATGTACACCATGTGTTTATCATCTGCTGCTGTAATTTATTGCAATTTCTCTCATTGTTGAAGTTCCCTAATTTTTCTTTTCCACATTAGAAAATATGGAAAGGGCAGGAAAAATCAACCAGGGTTTTCTTCCTTTGGTCTTTATTAGATAAAATGATTTTGAGTTATGAAAGCAAGGACAAGCATTTTTCAAAAGCACTTTAACCATACCTTAGCCCAGGGACTCTGCTCTCTTTAAAGGAAACAAATATAATGAAATTTAAATATGTGGAAGCTGGAGTACTTCAGCAGTGCAGAGATTTTTTTTTTTCCCATGTACTTTGAGACTTTTTGTCTATTTTTGATATAATTATTTTGATATAATTATATCATTCTTATATCATATCATAGATTTTAGATGGCTGCAAGTTAAGTATTGAAGAAAACTTTTTTTTGGGAATATTTAATAACCTCTTGGCAACAAAAAAACCCCCAGCAAACAGATAAGAGCACTGAGTAACTATGGCTTAATTCCTATTGAACGGTTCAGAGCCTTTTTTTGTCATCTGAGAATTAATTCTACTTAAGATGAAACAGAGTATTGGAATAGCAGAGAATCTTCTTTTCCCCTGCCCCTTTAGCTACCTTATTTTGCACAGTTTCTTCTGCTGCAGTGCAGGGATGGAGGCAGGTGGGTTTCTTGCTCTCCTACTGTGTAGAGGGCCCCTATTAAAGCCCTAAAATATTTCCTTGGGTGGAAGATGGGCAAAGTTGAACTGTAATTGAGTGCAAATTCACTGTATTGCTGTGAATCAGGAAAACAGGAATATTTAGTCTGAAACAGAGGATAGTTACTTTTTAGATAAATTTCTTGTACTTCCAAAGAGCTGGGATACCCAGAATGGTCTGTGAATACTTTATGGAGCACAGTGATACACAAATTATCCCCACTGGGGCCTCTTATGTACAACTAAAACACCTTTTTTGTGATATTTCAATATTTTTCTGTGACAGTTTGATTTCAGGGTAACACCTACCACCACTGTTGAGCTCCATGGTACAACAAAAAGTTGGGGTTTTGCCTGTTGAAGTGATGGTGGATTTACAATAGAAAAGATATAATTTCTCTTGGGACAGGTAGGGGAAGGAAGTTTTTCTCTTAAAAACAGACAGTGGAAGCAGTGATGTACTTTGATTGTTGTGTTGCCTTAGGAAAACCCAGTACCTTCAGAAGTAGCCCAAGGGCAGAGTGTTTGTCATTTGACTTTCACTGTTTACCCAAAACTAAAGTATCTGATAAACAAGAAAGGGCCAACGCCAGAATGGGTGTAAGGTATCATAAAGCCCAGCACCCTTTCCCTCTCACCACCCAGCTGGGGCAGAGCAGGGCTCCCATGAAAAGGTGCCCAGTGCCAGTTTATCTCCCCAAGTCCTTCATGCCACGACACATCTGTGCAGGTAGTTCATGTGCCTCCCAGGCTTTGTGGAGAAGGAGGCTCCCTCGAAGGCTGGCTCATCCTGTTCAGAGCTTGGCATCCACAGCGTCCCTTACTGAGCTCTCTGTGGAGGTGGCCTGGAGAGGAAACCTGGTCAGTGGAGGCTAATGTCAAGCCTTTAATTCAGTGCTGGAAGAATATTTCACAAAGGGTTTGGAGCAGAAATTGCCACTTGGTGTCACTTGTTGCAGTGCTTTCTGGTGCAGCAGGAGCAGCACTAATTAATGCCTGTTCCCAGTGCTGTTCAGGGCAATCCAGAAACACAGGGCTGCAGTATCTTGATGATCTGTTAGGTAAAACGTGATCAGAAATGCTGACGTGCTTTACTGATAAGTTGAGAGTACACATCTGCTGATCTAAGGTTGGCTTGGTACCTCCTGTGCAAAGGCAGGAGCAAATGCAGGGAGGTGAAGGGAGCAGGAATGGCTTCTGCCTCTCTGAGCCCAGGAGGGACTGGCGAGTGGCTCTTCAAAGTGAGGAGTTGGGATACTCCTGTGTGCTTCAGTTCGGAGCTGGCATTGCAAGCAAAGGCTGGTAGCCCTTTAAAAGGTGGCTGTTTCATCTGTATTCCTCAGAAATGAGGTTTCTCCTGCATTTTTGGCTGCCTTTAATGTAGGGCTGTGAACAGCTACTGCAGGTGAGCCTTAAATCAAGATCTGATGCAACTGTAGCGCTGCTAACTCTGAGATCAGCTCCCCAAGCAAATGTAGCATACCAAATTATTATTAATAATGTAGGACTTTGGCTAGGCTATGCCCTGAGGAAGAAGCGATGGGAGGTAAAGTTTTTTCCCCAAGCTGGAGAGCTTGGCAGAAAGACATGCTGGGCACACATCCCGGCTGGGACTCGGCCAAGATCCAGATGAAGATACATTTTAAATCCCACCTTGAAGTGCCTATAGTAAGGCATCCTTCTTTCCCTGCTCTCAACAGCTGGGGGCAGAGGGGGCAGCACTTGCCATTCCCTTTGGGAATGTGCGGCGCTTGCCAAACAAGAGCTGCTGAGAGAAAAGTGAAGCACTAAAAATTCCTTTAATTACATTTTGCTGTATTTGTATGCTTGATAATAGCTAGTAGTATTTGTTTCAGAATACTTTATGATATTTTTCCTCATCACATTAGCCTTTGAAAAAATGCTTTGGCTAATGTTTTTCTTTGTAAGGATTTAAATTTTGCTCAGAGTATACTGCAGGTCGGGATTTTTTTTATCCCCTCAAGTATAATTGTGGAAAAGTATTTGGATCTTTGTGTAATAATATATAGTCAGGCAGGAAGCAGCTTAACTGCAGCTTTTCTGGACAGGACTTTGCTGAGAGATGTGGTGCGTGAACATGTTGATTTTTTTGTTATCTTGTAACAACAACCCGCTGTTGAGCTCCCCTATTTGCATTCCTAGCAGGACGGCAAGGTGAATAATTTAATTCCAGCAGCCTACGCCACGTGATGGTGCGAGGACCCGTCAGCGATGCCCCCCCTGCGCCGACAGACTTTGGAGAGCAATGGAAACTTACAGAAGTGATGCGAAATTGTCGCACGTCCTCCCTTAACCCTGGGGAAATCTCTCGGCGGAGTGATCGCTTCATCCTTTGCTTTTCCACGCGTTCCTCTGACGTGGAGTTTGGGGGGTGTGTGCGTGAGCCTGTGAGCAAGACGAGCGAGGGAGTGGGAAGCGGGGAGGGCAGCGGGGGAAAAACGCACAGGCAGGCACAGAGCTCGTCGGAGCAGGAGCAGCGAGGAGCCGGAGTCCAGCCGCAGGCAGCGGGGAGTGGAAATTTACAGCTGCTTGTGAGCGCCTGTGCATGTCCGAGTGATCCTTTCTGCTCACGCTTTTCCAGAGGCTGACGGCGCTCGGCGGGAGAAGAGCGGGAGGCCGAATCGCGGGATCCCTGGGCTCCGCCGCTTGTCGGTGATCGGCGGGGGAATAAAGCGGAATTAAATGGAAGATCACTGAAGGCGGCTGCTGGCGGCGCGGGCTGCGGGGAGGCGGCAGAGCTGTCTTCAGCACCTGGCCATGGGGCTGCGCTGGGCCGCCTAGGAGCCCCCACCTTTCCGCTCACAGTAAGTGTCAGCCGAGGTGATGTCCTCCGAGTGACGGGAAGTTGAGGGATTTAATGAAACTTTCCTTTTTTCCAGTTAGCACCAGCCTTTTGGGAATAAACCGCTTGCCTGCTTGTTCTCGATAGTTAAGCTGGTAGCTTTTTATAGCTTTGTAAACTGTGTTGCCAGGAGTGGCTCTTTAATGCAGGCAACCCTAAACAATACTCCTCCTGTTACATAAGGCGCTGGCTCTGCGACCAAGCACTCCGTGTCCATGGAATATCTCTGGAAATGGCTTTATTTACAGTGTGGTTTCCAAAAATAAAATATCTGCAATATATCATTTCTGCTGCTCCTCTCCGCGGGCTGCCTGCAGCTGCGGACTGGCTCTCGAGATGCAGAGGAATGAGAGCGTGGCCACTTGCATAAGGCAGGGGAAGGAGATGCGGGGAAGATGAGCGCGCGTGTGAGCTGCCACAAGGAACAGCGCATGGAAATCACCCCGCTCCTCGTCTGCAGCCCATGGTCCTGTCCGCTTGGAATGCTGATTCTGTGCCACGGGAGATTCATGAAGCCTTTAGCAGGCAGAGCTTTAATAGAATCTTAAGGGAAGTTGGGGTTTTTCATAAAAGCAAAGGCTCTTTCTTGGGCTAATGTTATGAGTAAAGTGAAATTACTACCATAGAAAGTTATTTTAATCCATTACGAAGCTATTGAAAGTAACACAGCAGACTTGCTAAGAACTTGATCAAGTGAATGCTGCGTAGAGAGGTAAGTTTAGTAATATTGAACCAAATGCAAAAATAGTATCCATGTTCCTCACTAATGAATTTAGAGGAAGTCCTATTCCCTTTTGGCTGCTGCCTGTGTTATTTAAATTATGTTACCAGTTTCCATTATTTCTGCCATTACCATTCCTACTAGAAATGGATATTTAACTTGGTTTTCCTTTTACTTAAGTAAATGAAAAGCTGGTGAGGGCTCTTCTGTTAGAATTGTGTGTACTTCAGCAACATTAGCTAGGAGAGCTCTTTCTGCATGCCTGAGTTTGTGGGAGTTTTGCTATGTACTACCGTTAGGCATGGAAATTAATTCTTAATCTTTTAGATTTTAAAGATCTGTGGTAGCAAATGCAAACTGGTATTCCAAATATTCTTGACGCATAAATCCTGCAAATTTGATGGCTGTAAAACCTCTGGTTTCCTATATTTCTAGTTTTATTGAACATGAAGTAATAACCTACCACTTCTAGCTAGTTTATAAGCATGATTGGGTGAGCCTATGTGATCCTCTGATAAAGATAAATGATGCTGGTGTGAGTATGGTGCCACAGGATGCCACTTCTGCATGGGTGAGAATCCGAATGTTACCTGGTGTTGCAGTGTGCAAATGCTGTTTTGTAATAAATTAATAATAATAATAGTGGATGTGAAAACACAGGACTTCCAATATAAAGACACAAGGTAGCAAAGTCAAACACCTAAAATGGCCTTAACTTCAATTCTGTTCTCTGTACCCTACTCATGATAGATTTAGATTAGATATTTAAAAGGAATTTTTTATGGTGAGAGTGGTGAGACTGGCATAGGATGCCCAGAGAAGTTGTGAATGCCCCATCCCTGGAAGTGTTCAAGGCCAGGTTGGATGGGGCTCTGAGCAACCTGGTCTAGTGGAAGGTGTCCCTGCCCATGTCAGTGGGGTTGGAACCAGATGATCTTTATGGCTCCTTCCAACCCAAACTATTCTATGATTAGTATTCTGTTTGTATCACCACACATTTACACCCCCTTTATGATCATCCCTGCCTCATTCTGGGTTTGGTTGGTGAGCATCTGAGCTGTAGCATCTGCTCCAGCAGCCCTGTCTCTGTACCCTCCTTCCACACCCTTCTTCCCCTCTTGTGCTGGTACAGCTCTAGACTGTATCTGGGCAGAACTGGACTGGAAACCTGTGTGACCTTTTTTTCCCCCAGCAGGCTATTTTTTGTTAACCTGGGTCACTTCCCTGACCTGTGGCCTTGCAACAGCTGAATGGCTCCCACAGAGGCTGTAGGGATGTGATACACATGGAGCAGGGTGTCACCATCATAGAACAAAGCATCTACCAAAATAGATTGCCTTAGTGACCAGATTGCTTTTTGGTGTTCCATTTTATCCCCTGTGTTTGCTGAAAGACTATATACGTGGGGTGGGTTTTTGTTTTGTTTTGTTTTTTTTTAATTTAATTTTTTTAAAATTAAAGTGGCATTCAAGCACTCAGTTAAAAAAGAGTTAATTTTTTTAAGTGCTTCCATTGAGCTACACCACAGCACTTGAGTGGAGCATCACCATGAGTGCCTTCAGTTTCATAACAGTATTGAACAACTGTGTGATATTATTATTCTCATTCTGTAGAGGTGATCAGATTAAGGACAGAGCTGCCTACTTCTTTTCCATGTCTGATCTTCAGGATGCTTGCCATCTGCTAAAAAAGTGACATTTGAGGTGATGGTAGGCATTACTGTGATGTTTTGTGTGTTCAGGTGAAGTTTCAGCTAATACCCATCTTCATTTCAGGTAATGCAACAAGTAGCCAACATCAAAACTTATGATGAGTAAATTCTTGAATTTTTGGAAAAATTAAGTTGCCTAGCAGAGACGGCATTCATTCACCCTAACCATAAAACTGTCCTGTCTTCTGTTAATCTTTTGTCTCATTTGCAGTGCACCTCCCAAAATCTGCCACTCATTGAGAATTTGCAGAGTAGTTGCTTGTTCCATAGCCTTGATTCCTTCTGTATATCAAATAAAACGTGGGTTGTGTGAGGGGAGTGCACTGAGGAGGGCGAAAGGACAAACTGGGCTCCTCTGGGTGCTCATCCCACAGGGGGGCTTCCATCTCCTGGTTTGAGTACGTTGCTCTGTCATTGCAACAATTTTCCCAAATATGGCAGGAGGGAGAAATGAGGACCTTTTCCATTATGTAGAGACTGAATCAGACAAAATGATGAAGGAAGTGTGCTAACTTGGGACCCAGGACCTGATATGGATCATAGGCACACTGCAGTGAATGGGAAACAAAGGTCTTTTTTTCCATTTCAGAAACTCTCACACAATATGAGTTATTGAAGTGTTTTGATTCTGTTCAATAACTTGATGAAGGTTGGGAGCTAAGGTGAGGCAAATATCGGATATTCCATGCGAAGGAAAATTTTTTCTCATTATCTTTTTGAAGACCAAATGTTTTGTCCAGAGGAGCGTCTGCAAAAAGTGCATGGATGGGCTCATGTGATCTCTTCCATTCTTGCTTTTGTGGGCAGGAAGAAGCCTTTGTTACTGAGCTGCTTCACTGAGTCACTTCATAGTGGGATGGGCTGCTGAGCAGAGTGGTGTTGCTGTGTGCATTTTTGTTTCATTGTGCTTACAAGTTCAGTTGCACGATAATATTTTGAGGAAGTATATGACTAAAAAGCAGAGAAATTGTGGAGAGTGCCTACAGTCAGAACTAGACCTCTTTCTGTACTTTATAGCTGTGCTAAATTTTTTTTAGTACATTCTCTTTATGAGCAGATAAACTGGCAGAAGAGATATTTTGAAGCCTGATAAAGTGTTGGCTTTGTTGTCACATGATCTAGGTTGCATTCCTGACACGGCCACTGATTTTTTTTATGTGGCCTTGGGTTAGTCTTGTAATCTCTCTGTGTTTCAGCTTCTCTCTTTGCAGAGGAGATAGAATAAAAGTAGGTAGATAGGTTTTTTGAAGTTGTGTTTTCCATCTTGGTTAAATGTGTGTAGAGTTGGAGACCTCAGAGAGACTGTATGCCCTGAATATGAAGGGATGTTAACTTTGACAGGCTACTGAATACCCTAAAAGTCATGTCTTGTAAACCACATCCAGCTCTGGATTCAATTCACTACTTTAGTCCATGTGGGTTTTTTTCCCTGACTTGAACAGAAACAGGCTGACATTTAGAAAGTGGTTCTTCATTGTTTCCTTTTGGTGTTTCATGACTTATCTAATATAAAATCAGTGTCATTTTTTTCTCCCAAACAAAGATGGAATGATATTCCATGAAAGTAATTTTGTAAAAGTAGAGTTTTTAAAATGTGCTGGACATTCCAACTCTGGTGTCTGAAATGTCATGTTCACGCTGATGGAAACAGCAGGCCTAGGAAATTTAATTTCCTCCTACAGCACTGCTGAGGCATTTTCCTTGTGCCTGGGAGAGACAACCTTTTAGACCAGGAGAGTTGGTCTGGTAAAATACAGCTGTTTCTTTCCTTGGTCTCATAAGCTCCTCTCAAGAGCACCAGTGAAATAACATCATCAAATTAAATGTTTCACAACTTGGCTGGTTCTCCATTATGAATTCAGGAGTGTCCACAATCCATTTTTGATGTTATGAAAACATACGTTGAATAACCATTAGATGGAAAAGGTTTTCCTAGAAAGTGGGAAAGAAAGGGGTTCATTCAGTCCTGTCCCTTGCTGCCAGACAGCAGTGTCAAAAATTTATGAACAGATGCTCTGTAGTGTGCTTGGTAGAGTAGGTCATTTCAAAACCTCAAAGCTCCAATGGGTGGAAACCTTTACATTTCCAGCTGAAGTTTATACATTAGCAGTTTTTCGCCATTTGCTTCTGCATAAAGTGGTGTTGTTATTTAAGCTGAAATAGCCTTTTCTGCTTTCCTGTATTTTTATTCTAAACCTGTGAAGGTGGGCACTTTTAGCCTCCAAGACATGCTGGTCTTCCCATTTTTCTGGCCATCCAGTGTGCTTCTCTCCACTCACTCTAACCTCTGTTGATTCTACTTGACTCTGGATGTTCAGGGCTGTGTACAGTGTTCCATATGAAGGTCTATCAACACTGTGTACAAAGGCATAAATACCTTTGGATTCTACTGACCATTATTTTTGTGATGCATCACTGATTTGCATCTGTCTTTCTCACATCTGTAACATAACTGTGTGTTTGTATATATCACCAGCTGCTTGTTTTCATCATTTCTCATGGTAAGTCCTCAGCTTGAAGCAGGATTCATAGAATGGTTTGGGTTGGAAGGAACCTTTAAAGGTCATCCAGTCCAATTCCCTCTATCATGGATGTCTTCAACTCAATCAGGTTGCTCAGAGTGTTGTCCAACCTGATCTTGAATATTTCCAGGGGTCTGAAACATCTACAAACTGTGTCTTGTCTACCGTTCAGCATTATCTGATACTTTCTACTCTTAACTTTTATCCCATTTTTATTGCCTTGGTTCTTGACTCCATCCAGGAGCAGTGATATTTCCAGGTAGTGATATTCCAGTCCTGTTAGGTGTTGATAATATCTTTCTGTTTTTGGTCATCACAATTTTTCGATAGACTCTTAATTCCTATGCCTCTCTAAATATGATCCCATCCACAGATTGCTCTTCCCTTCTCAGTCAGATGATATGATAATTTTCTTCTTCAACTATTTTTTTGATACTGTATCCAAATTAGTGCATTTCCACGTTAGATACAAGGATTCTACTGTGTTTTCTCTGTTTAAAATATATTTATAAGAGATTGTAGTATGAGCTACCTTTGGTGAGCCGGTGTTGCATTCTTTTCAGTTGCCATTCATCTTCATTTTTCAGTTATTTTTAGTCTGGTTTCTTGAGAAAATGAAGCTTATGTGGTCACACTGTCCATTTCTCATCCTAATTCTCTTCTCATGGTAACTTTTGAACTTACTGTGAAATTTCAAGCAACCTTGACAGAGGACTAGATGCCTGGAAAAAACCAAGTTCCAAAAAAACATACTGAAAATAAGTGATGTAAATAATGGGCTTCTAAACCAAATTACTGTCTCTGCTGAACAGAAGACCTTCCAAGAAAAAGCTTAGAGAGCAGAGAGCTGATACAAAGAGGAGGACAGGACAGAAATGCCCAGCTGTGATAAAAGCTTCTCTAGCAAGAGCTTGTGCTTTCTTTGATTCTAGAAACTCCAGTCATAGGGAGCAAAGCTGGAGGAGAGGAGTCCTTGTTTTGCCACTTGCTTTTTTGGATAGCCAGCCGTAAGACTAAGGAATACAACTTCCAAATCCCAGCAGAATGACTTTACCCCCATGTGCTTCTGCCTGTAATTGTGAACAGCACGTGTCTCCACAGAAGATTCTTGCATGGGGAACCAAAAGGTTCTGCAGCTGCAAGTAGGTGTTTTCTGAAGTGATGGATCATCTTTTGCCAGGTTAAAAACCGTATCCTGAGAAGTGATAAATCCAAAATGTTATTTCATGCACTTCTGTGGCTCTTCCCCCTTTTCTCTCTGCCCCCCTCCACCTGCATATAGCACAGGCTTTGCTTTGTATGTAAGATTTTGTATCTAATGAAGTAACGCAGAGACTTGGCTCTGTTCAACAGAGCAATGAATAAAACAGTTTCTTGAGTCCCTTCCTGCCCTATTATTGGTGGTTCTGCTATTGTGATTAAGGTGCTGGTAGGGTATGTAGTGGAAAAAGATGGTATTTTATCACTGAGCAGTGCTCTGGTGACTTGCTGTTGATACTGGAACTATGCAGTGCTGGTTCTCTGGCAAAATTAGTGATTATTTTAAATGCAGATGCATTACTCTAGACAGCCATGTGAGTTACTTTTAAGAGGAAATAATAGTTAATTGTCAGCATTTCAGTTAGAAATGTAAACTTCATTTTTAAAAAATCTCAGAACCTCCAGCTCATGAGTACTTCATTTAAAAAATCAATTTATCCCCCACTTCGCTTTTCTTTGTGTGAAGACTTCTGAGAAGAAAAGATGAAGGGTTGACTTTAGCAATCTGAATATACCTACCCCACCCTGGATGAAAATAATTATTTTCTGAAATGCAACTTGCCTGTTAAGCACCTGATTTCAGAGTCTCTCTCTCTTGCATCATCACATCTTCATGCCATGCCTTCAGGATAATAAAAACATGCAGAATCAGGTCCTTCTCAAAATGTATTGTGAATTATTAATCTTCTGTGTGCACCACATGTGGGATTACAGAGTGCTTGGTGCTTGTTAGCAGCATCTAAACAACTTTATTGTACAATACTGGCATCACAGTCTCTTCCAGTGCTGGTGTGTAGCTGAGTGTGCCCCAAAGGGTGAGTTAGTACTCCCAGGCTTCAACCTTGCACCTTGTCAGGCTGAGGTGGGACTCACTCTGGTGTCTGGTGCTGCCAAAACTTGCACCTCTGAGCTGCACAGGAGCAGGACTCTGCAGCTGGGAGCTCAACTGAGGAGTGAAGGTCATGTAGCCAAAACTGGAGAAATAAAAATGAGTTTGAACAGGACCGTGAGGAGCTTGAAAATGGGAACTCAAAAGTGATGAGGTTTCAGACACTGAGTGTGAAAATATCCCTGTAAAACTGACCTAGCAACAAATGAGAAGCTATATACAAACTCACCTATTTTGAGCACTGTAAAATAACTTTTGGTTTAAATAAGACATTTAAAAATCTTTTCTGTGTGTCATAGAAACTCTTCCTGTAAAGATAATCTGCACAAATTATTTGAAATGTTTTTTAATAAGATATAAGGACAAAGTCTGTATAGATTTTACTTTTAAAGTTTGAATTTTGTACTTGGCTGTTTTATATGGTTACTATTTATAGTTGCAATAGAATGTATGCCTAATCTGGGTATTAATTCCATAGGTTATTTGGGGATTAGTAACACGTGGATGTATGGCTCAAATGAGATCATATTTCCTGATGGATTCTGTAGTGTGCCCATAGTAACAACTAAACATGAGAGGAGTTGGTTCTTTGGGACCACTGGGTTTTCTTCTTTATGCTGTGTGTATTGTGCTTCTTTTAATTGCAAATGTTGGAGAACAATGGGATTGAAGTGGTTTGTGTGTGCATTTCTGTTTTTGCAACTAATTTTACAAATGTGTTTGTGGAGGAGCTGCGATGTTTTTTGTTGCGGAAGGAGATGAAAGTTTGAGATTACTTTTTGCTTTTTGTTCTTTTTTTTCCTTTTACCTTTTTTTTAATTGTACAAACTGAATGCAGTCCAGAACAGTGCTGAGCTTCTAACCAGAACATATTCCCATCTGTAGTCAGTCATTGACTTCAATAGATCTTTGTATTGCACCCTCAGCAAAACCCATAAGAATTCACAGCCTGAGGCTTGGTAAGACCAGAAATTAAGCTACTTGGTTTCTTTAATATATAAATACAGTGATGTGGTATTTGCTTTTCTAACCATACAAAGAATGTTTTAAATTAAACAAACAATCAATTTTCATTAAAATGATCAGTTGTCATTTAAATGTCATGAATACATTTGTGTTTATATTTGGGCCTGATCCTCTGTTCCATATTTAACTCAGGCAATGTGCTACACAAGTGAGATCTGACCCACAGATTCCTGAAGTCTGTCAGACTTAGGGGATAGCTTAAACTGCTTCCTCTCAAGGTCCCCTAGGCTGACAAAGCAAAGCAACTGAAGAAGGAGAGATGGCAGAGAAGCTGGAACTCCACTTTACAATGCTCTAAACAAAGTGTGCTTTTGGTGTGCTGGCACCTCCTGTTGGTTTTCTGCACTGTGATGGGGCTGGTGAAGTGTGAGACAGAAATCCATATGTGAAATCCAGTGGAGCCTGCCAGATGTGCAGTGTCCAAAATACAAGGGACATAGGCAGGGGCTTGCTGGAGTGCTGACCTGTAGGTCAGAGCTTCCTGCAGGAAGCATCCAGCTCCTGTGCAGGAGCTGAGTAATCGCTTTTCGTGTTCTAATGGTGGCTTGTGAATCCTCAGTGAACCTGTAAGAACTCCACATGGGAACTTTTACTGCTCCACTGGGTGGCTGAAGCAAAATGTAGTGCCTGAGGTGCAACCTTTTCTTGTTCATGATGTCTATGTGTGTTTTATTGCGTTCTTTATAAACCTTAAAAGCTGTTTTTGCTTGTTGTTTGATTTAAGGCTCTTCTATCCTGAAGGAAGAAATCCAGGTGAAGGAAGACCATGCCTTTGTTTAGTAAATCGCACAAAAATCCTGCTGAGATTGTGAAAGTTCTGAAAGAAAACATGGCCATATTGGAAAAACAAGAAAAAAAGACAGACAAGGTATGAGGTAACATTGTAGAAGACCAATAAGTTTTTTATGCTGGGAGAACAGCAGGATAAAGGGAATAACATTGTGTTTAGTCACAGCCCTGATTCTGTGGGTGCTTGCCTGTGGATGTAGATGTGTGTTTGAATGGTTCTGCTGAAATCAGGGGGTTTTTTGCATAAATAAAATACATAAATCTGGGGGTCAGACAGAAAATGCTGAGATCCAGGAGCCTCAGCAAAAACCAAGGGTGATCTCCCACTACTTCAAACAGTAATGAATCTAGCAAAACAGCTTGGAAGGCTGTGTGAAAACTGTTGTATTGTTAGTGGTTTTAACAGGATAACAAATGAGGTTGCCAATTAATGTGTAGGTACCCACAGAGAAAAACCATGGGTTTTTCTACTTCTGATGAACACTGTAGAAACCAGGAAAGCTGTATGTGTCCAGATGTGTATAGAAGAGATCTCACTCTGTTCATCTGTTCTAATGTTCTGGGTGCCAGTGCTTCCTAAAAGAGCTGTGCTACTCATTTTCTATTTATAGTGCCAGGCTTTTGCTAATATTACTGCTCTCTTCTAATTCCATGACACAGACTCGAGTTACTTTTGCTGCTTTTCCAGTGACCACTTGATAAGGTACACCCTAACACACAGAATGCTCCCAGTGAGGAATTTGAGCTTGCATAAACTATTTTTTAAATTTTTTTTTTTTTTTTGCATCTGAGACTCTGGCCTCCTACACTATTGCTGTAGTAGAAGTATATGGTTTTAGTTAACAACAGACTAATTTTAAGTTAAAAGTGACTGTCAGTGGAAGCAGAAATAGCTGATAAGGGACACTAATATATTTTACGTGGATCTGATGTTTGCAAGCATGCCTATTGTGCTTCCCCCACCTTGTGCAGGAAGTTGTATGAAAATAAACCCAACCCAAAAGGTAAGTGTGGAGTCCTTTGCACCCTTAGTGAAATCCTCTTGAAACTTTTTGGTTCAAAGCAAGTAGTTCAGAGTGTGTTAGTTACATAAGGTAAGTCACATGGATTTCTGGGAGGTCTCTGATATTTGATGTTTCATTCTGAAACACCTTCAGTAACCTGAGAATGAAGAGAATTTGACTCTGAACTAAAACATAAAATAAGTAACTAAATAAATCAACAGAATCTGTTCTCCCCTGCTGAATTCATCCTTTGGAGCCTGATTAAAGGAGACATTCAAAGCAGAAGCACCATACTTGAGTTTCTTTTTGATTTGCTTTACAGAGTGACTTCTCAGGGTTGTGGTTTTGAGAATTTTTGGCTTTGAGTTGGTTTGTATATTTGGGTGTCAGTGACAAGGAGAAATTCAGACTTCTTAGAAAACTGAGTGCTCAATGTAAATTTTTCATAGAAGTCAGAACAGCTGGTGTGTGTTTTCCTCACAGAGTGAAAGATAAAGAATGTTTCCCTGGCATATTAGAATGGAAACAGCTTGTGAACTTGATGGTGCTTATTTTACAAGAAGAGGCTGGTTTTCACTTAGTTTTTGTGTACTTCGTTGCTATGGGGTAGGGTCTGTTCCTGGGATGAATCTGGGTGATCAGGGGAGAGGAGAGAGTGGGACAAGGCAATGCCTTCAACAGCAGGGCAGAAGGTGAGGAAAACCTTTTTTTTTTGATTGGTTTAAACTTATGTGGCCTGTTGACTCAGGACTTTGTGCAGTGATGTCAAAGAGCACATGGATCCCTTTTCCTTGCAGAAGGAAAGGTTTGAGACTCCTTGGCAGTTCTGCCTCTCATCTAAAGTGTTCCATTAAGCTGTCCTGAAGTAAATACCTGTTAAAGAATATAGCTAAATTTATTCTCCTGTGTTTATGGAAGTAAATCATATGGACTATCTTTACTACTGAGATGATGATAAACTTTAAAAACTGGCAGGAAAAATAGCTCTTGCAAAACTCAGCCCAGTCACACCTGCTGCTATGCATTCAGGCTTGTGAACTTAGTAATGCCATTTCTAAGTGTTTGCAGTTTGAATTGGAGAAGAAAAGACAATGGGGAGACTTCCAGTGGCCCACAGGTTATCAAAATATACTCAGTAATGCTAATGAGTAACGTGTTCATGAGAATGATTGGAGAAGTGCAGCTGAAAACAAGCAAAGAGAAACAAAGCACAGTGCTGTACTCTCTGCTCTTGAAAATCTAGCAAGATTTTAAACTTTACCTCCAATTTGATTTCTGGAGGGAGAAGAAATTTGTCAAACTTTCATGAAAGGGCCTAGAGGTTTAGCTACTGCAAGAGCCAGAGACCCTGGATGTCTCAGGGCTGGGTTTGGACCCTGTAGCCCCGTGACCTCAGAAGTTTGTGACTCAGGGCTGTTCAATTTTTCAGATTTCTAGCTCCTAGTCTGCTGTAAGAACTAAAAGAGTACTGTTATGCCTCACCATAAAACTTCCAGGACTTCCAGGGTACAACTCCAGAGCATCCCTGATTTTGTGTGCAAAGTAGTTTCCAACTAGGACTTGCTTCAGATGCCTAAACAAGGAGATTTATCCTGTGACAATCAAGCTGTTATTGTAATACAGCCAATGTGGTATGTGGGTTGAGACAGCTAAAAGCTGCTAGTACAGCCAGAATTGGCAGAGAAGTGGGGCAAAGCCTGAATTAACTGCAGGGCTGGCAGAGAACCTCCTTTCCTTTCCTTTCCCAGCTGAGAAATGGTGAGTATGAGGTGAAGGTGCTGTGGGCAGCCAGGAGGGCACAAGGTCAGACAGAGAGGGGCTTGATGCTTCTAATACAACTTTGTGCAACTTTCAGCAGGAACCATCTGTGTCTTGGAGGGGACGTTTTTAAATAAGGCAGAAAGGATCATTCCTGCCAAGCTATGCAGTGCACAGGTAGAGGGAACTTTGCAGCAGAGCAGTTAACACTTCTCAGGTAACAGGAGGAGCGTGGAGGATATAACTTGATAGACAGGATGCAGAGAAGCCAGTTGTAAGTGTAAAGGAAATTATACATCTTTTCTGAGGCATTTCCATGTGCACACATAATACACAGAGGTTGGCAGTCCTTTTTCATGATGCTTTTTGTTACTCATGGAGTAGCACCCGTTCAAGCTTTAGCTAAACTCTACTGACTGCACTGGCATCTGTCTCCTTAGATAAGGATTGAATTTGACCCATTTTCTCCACATGTCTAATTTTTAAAAGAATATTAATGTGTGTTGTGTTGCCATAGTGCTTTCTAGTGCTTTTTAAACACTCTCAACTGAAAAATAGGCTAAGTTTTGATGTTTGGTTCTTACTTTTATGTGTGGGTTTTCTTGTTTGTTTGCTTGCATGGATATATTCGTGCTTAAAGCTTTGCCATTTTCTCAGCTACGTTTTGATGGTTGATAGACCACAGGTTGAGAAGTGCCAACATATCTGGCTCCTTTTCCTCTGAAGTGCTCTTTCTAATACCTTGTTTTTACAAATTTTTAAAAATATTATCTATTTTAAAGAAGGGATTGCAGCACTGGCAAATTTAATGCAATAACTGGGAGATTACATAGGGTAAGACAGAGCTGAAAAAGTGGACTAAAACCTTCTTTATCAATCCTCCTCTCTTCCAACATCTGAAATAAATAAGGTGTTCTTGGAGCATTAACAGTTGCTGATGTCCTGTTTGGGCTTCAATGTGGTGAAGAACAATTAATTAAGTTTTATTACAGTATAGTGTAAATGTCATTACAATTCAATCTCGGTCATGTAGAACTGATCAATCCTTGAATTTAATGGGAAATGCCCACTCTGGAACTACCTAGAAAAGCAGGAAAGTGTTTAAATACATAGGAAAGGAAGCCTTCAGAGCTTAGACTCTCTTCTCTTCCTTCTTTCTGGCACACACTCCTATAGCATTTGGAGGATGCATGTAAACAGGGATGAAGACAAGCCATTCTACCAAGAGGTCACATCTGTTGAACCTGAGGAAGAATGGACAGCATGTGACACTCTGGTCACACTGCTTCATTTATTACTGGTGTGTCACTGTGTCTTTGTTGATGGATGTTGTAAAGGAACATTGATAGAAAGGGTGCCTGACCAACCTCACAAAAAGAGGGGTGTGACATCCTGACTTCTCCAAGCCTTGTGCTCAGCTGCTGAGCCCAGGCAGCACAAAGCAGTGCGGGTGGCATCCAGTTTGTCACTGAAGGATGTCCTTGAACACATCACCCTCTTGCTGCTAACCAAACACCTTCAGGTGCGGCAGCCTGACTCAGTGCCATCTGTGGTGCCTACAGGTTTGGTAACATTTTCTGAACCTGCCCTGCAGCAAAAGCCTTCCAAGTGTCACAGGCTTTTA
This sequence comes from Dicaeum eximium, assembly GCA_013396995.1. Lineage (NCBI taxonomy): Eukaryota > Metazoa > Chordata > Aves > Passeriformes > Dicaeidae > Dicaeum > Dicaeum eximium. The sequence goes on along the minus strand of VWZP01005257.1, from coordinate 422,679 downwards.
ATTAAGTGCAGCAAACGGATCTGAGGTTAGTTGAAACTCCGTCTAATTTTTGCATGGGGTCTAGATGGGCTGAAAGATTTGCAGTTTCTGGTATAGCTGATCCAAGACAAGGGTTTATTGTGGAAAGTGAACCCAAATGCATTAGAACAGGTTCAGAGCACTGTGCTGAGTGCTCTCCTGTCAGGCAGAACTGCAGGTGCAGTGCCTTTAGTCAGTGTTCAGAAGCATAGTGCAGCGAGATGTAAAATAACCTGAAGTGTTGCACTTCTGCTCCTTTCACTTAAATCTCTCTAACAAGACTGCTTGTTCAGGTAGGTCACTGTAATCTGTCCTCTCTTTCATCTCCACGTGCTGTACCAAATTTGGTGCTGTTCAGAAGGGTCAGGAGAGCAGCATTTTTTTAAGGCTACAATTAAAAGGCTTCAAGATATCTGGAACAAATACTTCTATCAATAAACCCTGCTTTTATACATAGCAACAAGGAAGCCATTCCTGGCTGCTGCTCACCTTGGCTGCTGCGTTGGCAAAGCTCTGGGGACTGGTGTGTGAGAGGAGGTGCACGCAGAGGGCTCCATGTGCATTTGCATGGAAGAGCAGTTGCGTGACTGCCGGGAACGTGAACACCCGTGGATGGGATTCTGCAGCTGCCAGAGCCAGTTACAAGATTGCTTCCCATTTCATTGCTGCACGCTGAAACCGAGGGAATGAGATAAGAAGGGTTTGGCACCCCTTCCCCCTAGCTCTGCGTGTCCTGGGGTTTTGTGGGGCGTTTCATGTTTCAGCTTCCCTGTTCTGCTAAGGCCTGGTATTGCTCTAGAGGTGGGAGAAATCTCAGATACTATCAGGTTTTGGTGCCAAGAGTTTAAACCTGTCTCTTCTGGTTGCTTTTATTTTTTTAAGGACATTTAGAACCTTTAGTTCTGTCTTAAGTGCAGGATTAACAGTGGGAAAGGAATTTATGTCCAGGTGGGGCAAACCTGTCTTCTCTATTTGATCATACATCCTTTTAAAAGGCGTTTCCCTGCTGTGCTTGCTTGGCCAAATTGTCTTTGCCAGCTTCCTTGAGTACTAGTCCATAACGTCTTGCTAAATGACAGACATCAGGCCTCCTGAGCCAAAATATCCACAATTTGGCCCTGTAGATCCATTCACCATGAAATTGCATCAAGAATAGGTCAGTTGGGGTGACCCTGAAGTTATATGGTTGTTGGATTCAGATTCTGCTAATGGCTTTTCATGGGAATCCTTACAGTTGCATGTAGAGAGAGCTGCACTGGCACTGTTTTTAGGAGAAAAGTTGGTTTGAATCACACAGTGAGAATATTTTTAAACCAGATAAGACCAAATCCAGGAGCTTTATGCTTTTAGTTGCAATGTATGGCATGGAGTACTGGCAGATCACTGAATCACACATTGGAGTGTTTAAGATCGCACTGGCAGGCATCTCTGTGTGTTACTGTCTGCTGCTGTGCGAGAGAGAAACACTACATAGAGACATTTTGGACCTGGAAATGTGCTAGGTACACAAACAGAAGCTGTGTGCTCCTATCTGCCATATTCTTATGGCTCTCCTCTCCACAGCCCATCCCACATGTGAAAATCAGTCAGTCTTTCAGTGAAGATTTTTTTATATAGAATTTCAGGGAATCATTTCTCTGTAAGCTCCTTTCTTTGTGTTATGTTCCCGTTAAGTCAACAGTGACAAAACTTTGATCTATGAGGAAAATAAACTGAGACAACAATCTGCAACTTACAAAATTTCCAGTTCTGGTTGAAACTGTTGGTAGGTTTAGAAAGACACATAAATGCTGACAAAAAAATCAGCTTTATGAGGAGGGGATGTTGAACAAGTTTATAATTTAACAAAGAGAAGTTATGCAAGCTTGTCTCTACTGTCTGTTTTCCATCTCCAAGGCTGTTGTAGATCATCTAGTCCAGTAGGGATGGCAGAGTAACCCAAGGATTGTTAGATTTCAACATTTACACAAAATCCTGTCTTTCAAAATGGACCCAAAAACCTCTTGTGGGTTGATGGTCATTATAAACTATACTCTGTGGATGCAGAGTCAGTTCTTTTTGGAAAGAGACTGTTTGGAAAGACCAGAAACTTGGCTTAGGAGGTTGAGATCCTGACATCTGTGCAGGGACAGCAGTGCAAACACTAAACTTGTGTGTGTGCTGGGAATCAGCTTGCATTTCATCCTCACTTTTTTGTCCCTTCCTGCAACTTCTGACTGTCCAAAGTTCAGCATATCCCACTTTTGAGATTAGTATGTATATGTATAAACTGTTCTGTTTAGGGTTATGTGTTTAGTTTTCTCCTTTCCTCCTTTTTTTCCTTTCTATTCAAAAGGGGCTCTCTAAATATAATGGCATAAATTCAGTCAGGATGGAAAGGACCTTACCTAGAGGATAAAAGAAAATCTGCTGGAAATAAGATTGTTCCTAATTGCAGGAGTGAGGCAAATGGTTGAAATGCTTTGATATTTAATGAAATTGTTTCTTTTGCATTGTAACTCCTGCTGGAGTGATGGTTGCAGCACTTTGCTATTGCTGCTCTTGCCACTAATGGAAAATAAAAAGTAGCATGGAAGTCATAATAGACTTAGGGGTTTCTAGCAAATCCTTTTTTATTTTTTTGTCACTGAAATTCTGTTTGCAACATCGTTGTGGGGAGGATGCCTTGCTGAGGCTTTTTGTTGGTTTTTGCACATTTTCCTAAAGAAGCTCAGGACTGACTTCTTATGCAGATATGTTTCTGTCATCTTGTATTTTCCATGTGTTTGAGTGAATAAATGTGCTTTGTTGTTTGTTTTGGACAGATCTTGGTATTTGGATCTTGGAATGGCTTTTTTCTCTGAGTACTAAGAAAGTTTCCATCCCAGAAACAGTGCTTATGTACTTAAAGTATTATTCTAAAATTGCTGTGAGATTATGTGGAAATGTCCAAACAGAGGCTGTTAATTTAAGAATCTCTGTTTGGGATTATGTTTTCCTCCAGATATATTGTGAGGGATATCCACTGAGGAGCAGTCCTTAGACTTAACCATGAAGAACTTTTGGTGGAGAGTTGCATGTCAAAACACAGCCCATGGAGAGCTATGAAGGGGGAGGAAGTGACACATGAAATGTAAACTGCATGTGGGAAAGCTGAGGAGATGAGTGGATGGGATGGCAGGTGGTCAGAGAAATGCAGGTGTGGTGGCCACTTCTGCCCACCATCACCAGTGTTCTGTGCTTCATTTTCTCACACAGCACTTTTTGGCCTCCTTTTTGAGAATTAAATCTAAAGCTGAGTCCTGCAGACCTTTTTTCTACATATCAGAAAGGACTCCTTATACTTGAAAGCAAAGTTATTAATGTTTTTTTTAACTACAGAATGCCAGAGATATTCACACCCAGCCCAGCAGAAAGGGTGAAAAGCCAAAAATGTATGGGCTTTTCCTTTGAAATGAAAATATTTCCCTAGCTCTTGTAAAGATTTAGAGCTTTAGTTTCTAAGATTTCAGCCCCTGTTGTTAATCCCATCTGTACTCTGTGGGATATCTCAAGTGACACACGACTAACATTTGAGGTAAAAATAGGCTCTTTTGCTGAGTGATGGTAGGAACATCAAGACTTCTGCTGCTAGAAGTTATCACACAGTCATGCTCATTTACATGCTGCTCATGCTGACCTATCTCAACCAGCAGAAAACTGTGAGTAGGTACAAAGAGATTGGAGGAAAGCAGCTCTTTATGCTGTGCAAAATCAATGCTTAAATCTTCCAGGTAGCTGCAATGTAAAAGTGGCTTTTTACTGTGGTTGGTTTTGGTTTGGGGGTTTTTTAGGACTTCTAGGGGTTTTTTGTACCATTTTTATTCACTAATGTGAATAAAATCTGTGATTGAAAATGTTGGGAGATCAGCAGCAGGTGAGAGATGCCTCTTCAGAGCACTGTGAGGTTATGTACATTGATAGGGTGGTATTTGAAAGCATGATGTTGTTTTTCCATTATATATATCTGAGAAATACATAGAAATTATTGATCTGGCTTTGAACATCCATTAATTTCCAGTTAGCTTTCACAAATCCCCCTTGGGTTTTCTGTTTGTCTTGTTTTTGTGGGTTTTTTTTTTCACCTGCTATGCTAACAGAAGGCTAACTTCAAGTTAAGGTTTTTCAAAGATGTGAAATGCTGTCCTGTCTTCAGAATCCTGCCTGGCAGTTTGCTGTCATTCTCAGCTTTGCTTTCAAACCTGTTCCTTACTTCCTTCCCACTCCCTGCCAAAGAATCCAATCGACCTTGCTGCAGGTCATGTATTAAATATAACCCAACCCAGAAGGAGCCACTGCCTCTGTAGCCCCATGGCTGGAGCTGGTGGGATTTACAGCACACACACAGACACATGACAAAAATTACTCTTTTCCTCCACAGAGTCTTTATTTGTTCAAAGTGGAGCAAAGCTGGGAGGAGAGCGAGCTGGAGCTGCCATGCTGCAGCCAGCAGTCCTTTTCCTTGGGAGGTGGGGTTTTATCACTCACATCTGATTTTAACCTGCTGACTGCAGGAATGCTGAGCTGTTACCTGTTTACAGGCGTGTCTCTTTCTTTTTCCTGTTGTAATCCTGCTGGTCAAGATACTTTGTAAGGTAATTCTGATTCATCCTCCACATTAGGTACCTGAAACCTTGCACAGTATACTCTAGGTGGGAGCAAAAGACATGAAAGATCTATTTTACTTCACTGGGTGGCAGCTGTGGAGCTTTACTAAAGCAAATTGTTTAATTCAAGTTTCTCAACCTGAGACTGAAGTGCCTGTGTGCTCAGTGAGCAAATCCCTTGGGGAAGATGCTGGCTCAAACCACACCTGATGAGGAGAAATAAGTGGTGGCAATGCGAAGCTGTCAAGTTTGGCTGGGATAAAGTTAATTTTTTCCCTAGTAGCTGGTAAAGTGCTGTGTTTGGAATTTAGGATTAGAATAAAGTTGATAACACTCTGATGTTTTAGTTGTGGCTGAGCAGTGCTTACACTAAGTCAAGGCCTTTCCTGCTCTTCAGCCCACCCCACCAGCAAGTGGGCTGGGGGCACAAGGAGCTGGGAGGAGACACAGCTGGGTCAGCTGACCCCAAAGGGACATCCCATAGGACATGGCATAATTCCCAGTACATAATGCTGGGGGAAAGCTGGCCCAGGGCTGCTGCTCAGGAGCTGGCTGGACACTGGTTGTGAGCAAATTGCATTGTGCATCACTTGTTGTTTATTATTGTTATTGCTACTATTTATTCCATCCTTTTCTATCCTATTAAGCTATCTTTATCTCAACCCAAAGATTTATTTCCTCCCCCAAGTTCCTTCCCTCATCCTACTGAGGGGGAGTGAGCAAGTGGCTGGCTGGTGTTCAGCTGTGAGGATGTAAGGATGTATTTGGGTTCCCAGCAGAGGAGCTGGGACAGCCCATCAGGAAGCAGGGATGTGAGGCAGCCCAGCAGCCACCCCTCTGGAGGGAGCAGCCACCTGGTTTGGTGCCTTCATCCGGCACCTCTTGCCCACTTGTGCCGTGGAACCCACTGGGGAGGACAGGGGGAGCAACAGGGAAATTGCTGCTGCTCCTGCAGGGCTGTGCCTGCCTCCAAACCTGTTGAAGGATCTCTCTGGCACTGGTTGGTAATTGCTCTCTTGGCCCTACTTCATGCCCATGGTCTGTAAGTGATGGTATGTCATGTTTAAATTGAATTTATCTTGTGTAAGGCCTGGAGGTACAGTATGGATGCTCCAACCTCCATGATTACCTAAAATTATGATATCACTTTGCAATAGATAATGATCATTGTAAGTACATTTAGAAACATTTGTTTTTAAATGCATGTCTTTTAAAAGAACACCCTTTTTTTCTCCTGTTTAATTTTTAAAAATAAAACCCATTGTCTGCTGGCAAAAAGGCATCGGAGGAAGTGTCAAAATCTCTGCAAGCAATGAAGGAAATTCTGTGTGGGACCACAGACAAAGAGCCACCCACAGAAATCGTGGCCCAGCTGGCACAAGAGCTCTACAACAGTGGCCTTCTAGTGACACTTATTGCCAACCTGCAGCTGATAGATTTTGAGGTAGGTCAACATCCATAAACTTTTTTCATCTCCTTGGTCTTGGTGTTGTCAGTGACTAGAGCCATGTTTTTCTGAAGTCTAAAAAATTTCATTGCATTCAAAACTGTTTTCCACAGGCTGAAGAAAGTTGCTGCTCTAGATTGGTTGGTGTCCTGAAAGACATTTGTACACTGGTAGTAAATCTGTTTTTTTAAAAATTAAAACAAAAGCAATAAAGAAATATTTCCATGTGTGTCCAAACAAGATAGGACATGGTGCTGGGAATACTGTCTAGCACCAACCTTGTAAACTGCAGGGATGATCTTTAGGATGGTGCTGCTAGAGCTACCTGCTGTCTCTGAAGTGTCCAATTTAGAAAGGGTTCAGGGACATGGAATAAAAATAATTGGAAGCATGGAGAATTTCATGTGACAAAGACTGAAAGAATTAAAATGGTTTAGTTGAGAGGAAAGGAATTGAAAAGCATGTTATAAACAGACAGCAGGTCACAAAGAAATTTGAGTGTCCCCCACTTAATTATTTGGATTAAAAGAAGAAAGAAATACAACTTTTTGCCCATGGTAGAAAGATTAATATTAATGTATATGTATATATATAATTTAATTTTATATATTTATATATAAAATCATATATCTTGTGGGACTTCTTGCCAGCTTTATTGTTAAAGCCAAAAACCCAGTAAGCAACTGCTATGACAGTTGTTTATAATTATAACTAAACTTGCTTATAAGTAAGGAGAAGAAGAGTTATAGTAGCAGAGATTGCAATAATTCAGGATAAATATCAATCCTGTTAATTTACTGTTGGCTGGTAGGGATGGGAATAAACTCTGTCACTGTCAGGTCATTGTCATTCTTGTGGTTTGCAGTCAGCTGGGATAGTGGCCCCCAGGGACTGCTCTTATGAGTTCCATGATTTCTGTGGCTTCTGGGTGCTGGTGATTCCTCACAAGTGTCCAATCATCAGCAGGAAATCCTCAGTGCCCAGGAGCCAAACCTCCACTGCTGAGGTCTGGAACAGGAGCAGTACCCAATGTACAGGCAGCTGCTGGAGAGAAAAATCAGTTTCTCAAAGAGATCTGATGCTCTCAGAGACACCTTTTGTGGGAGTCATGTGTAGAAGTTATTTGCTTTCCATTTTGTAAATGAATGAAAGGGAGGAAAATGGATGATTTATGTTTCATTTTTCCCACTCCACCCCCTATTACCAATAAATCCAGGATCAATTTATTTATTTTGTATTAATTTTTGAAAGTGGAATTTATTAATTTTTGAAATTTTTTAGTGGAATTCTCTCACTCTTGCTCAGGCCTTAAGGAGGTTTTTTTTTAATGCTTTGTCTTCTCTGTGCCTCCTCTGATTACTGTTAAATGTCTAATTACAAAAATACTCAAAACCCAACGACCCAAGCCCTTAAGGAACCCTTTAAGAAAAATGGAGAAGAGGGGAGAAGATACAGTTAGCACAGAATGGACACGTGCATGTTTTGTGTCATGACAAGTCTGTATTGCTTCTACCAGAAAAAAAATTCTGTATCAACATATTGAACATACAGTCTTTAAAAGCAAGCATGAAATACTTAATCTGTTGTTGAATTGCTGTTATTACAAGCAATTGTCATAATTCTTATTGCAAAATACATTTTTTATTAATTGCAAAAAACTTTCCAATCATTTAGCCAAGCTGTTATACATGTTCTTTGGACAAAACACTAGAAACCAAATGTCACTGAACAAGAGGACAGTATGAGCATGTGCTGCTTTGTCTTCATATCTTCCCCCTGACTTTTCCAGTTTATCAACTTTTCTGTTTCCATTTTGTTATATTGGTGGCCACAGCTGGTATCGAAGTTTCTTCATTGAACAAGCATTTTCATCACTCTATAACATGCAAGTTAATTTTTTGATCCATATGTAATGGTAAAAAGCAAATCATAAATGACTGAAAATCTGATTTCTGAAGGCAATAATGTTACTTTGCTTTGTCCTGACTCCCTGTGTCCTCCTCACCAACCCTGCTGCCCACTTTGATTCCATTTCTTCACAGTTGAGCTTTCCTCTGAAGATATGTTTTCAAAGACTGTAGGGGAGACTTGTACACATCCATCACACATCCATAGAAGATGCAGGTTTATTGCTTCTGCCACTCAACAAACAAGATATAGTTTCAGTGATGATATTGTTACGAAGCATTAAAGTCAGGTTTGGGCCAGAGCCCAGAATCAAGATGAAGCTGGATTTTTAGAAATTTAAAATATTAAATTTATTTTTGAACTCTGAAGAACTGAAGCAAATGTGCAAACAGAAGAAGTCAACTAAAAATGTAGATGTTACTGTGTGTAAGCCTAAAAGTCCACAAAGTGTAAAGCCCCTAAAATAGGCAGTAAATAACTGCAAGCCCAGGGCTGGTGATTGCCTAATCTTTCCCCTACTTTGCCTTGAAACAGGGGATAAATTATAGTATAGGTATTATACAAATTTTTTATTTATATAATGCATCCTTGGCAGGTTTTTTTTTTTTTTGTTCTTGTCTAGCCACTTTCTTTTCATGCTGCCTCATCTTGTGCTTCAGTGGCCATATGTATTTCATTATAAGGCAAAATTCAATTGCAGATCCAAGTAAGGAGTGTTTCAAAAGTACTCCTACAATTTTAATGTATGTCAGGTGGTGAGGGAAATCTGTTGTGGTTTCCTCCTATTTGCCTCCATTCCCACCTGGAGAACCCATGAAGATCAACTCTGGCTGTTGCTGTCACTGATCTCTAGAAAATTAGCTGTAATTGGATACATATATGTATGTCTATATCTATCTCCTCTCTGCTCATGGATATTGTGCTGCAATGCACACAGTATTAAGTAACTAATATAAAATTTGGCATAGCAGAGAGGATCACTTAATTTCTGGCCATCTTTACCTCACCCTTTCAACAGCTCTTTGTCTGAATTGTTTTTGTCTTGGAGTAACTGCTGAAGCCCGTGGGGATCACAGGATTCCAGGCATATGATATGGGTGTTGTAAAGATAGGGGAGAATGGGATGACTTTATACAGAATTAGCATATTTGAGATTATGTCCAAGGGTTAAAAAAAGCGTTGTAGACAAAGGCAGATGGACTGGCCTGCACTGATTTGATTCTCCTGTTTAATTCCCAGAGTCTCCAAGTCTCCAAACCAGCTGGGCTGGAACAAGTAGGAAAGCAGATAATTTTGTGTTCCTCAGCACTGATTTATTTGTAGAGGTGAAACCAGGGAATTTTCCTCCGTGTGAAACTGTCTGCTCCTTGGCTTCAAACATTCAATAATTTCTCTGCCAAGGAATGTTTGTCCTCCCAAGACAGATCAATGAGCATGTACAGATTATAAGTGACCTTTTGCTTCAGCTTGCCCTGTGCATAGTGACCTGCTGTTGACTCAGTGCCTTGGTTACTGGTCCTCAGTGCAGCCATCTCCCACCTCCCTTAACTTCACACATCAATTTGTCTGCTGAGCCAGGGCTGGGGAGGGAGAGGATTTCTAATGCAAGATGTATTGGGGAACCCTGTGGCTGAACAGAACATGATTTGGAAAGACCTTCTGGAAAGCTGTTGTCACAGGGAAGCATTTGAAGACAAACTGTGGTTGTGCACACAGATAGGTGCACACAGCACAACATTAGGACAAAGAGAAGGAATTTAGTTTTGATTAAAGCAGAGACATGTTATGTGATGCAGCTGTTTTATTGGTAGTAGTTATTTCATTTTTCATGGTAAATAATGGGCACAGTTTAAATTTAACCCTGTTTTTCAGAAATGTAATCACACCTGGAGCTGTCTGCACTGGACTAATGGAAAGCTTTAGCTTTCTAAGTGTGGGCAGTGTGGCAGTGGTTTGGTACCAGCTCCATTACTCACATTTGGAGGCCACGGGAGGCAACAGCATGCTTGGCTCAGGGCAGGGCTTGCTTTTATGGTGCTTTAGTGTTGCTATTTGAAATAGCCAGGCACTTGGCTGGAAGTGTAAGAGAAATGCACATCTTCATTTAGAAAAAAAGGTGCAAATGGGAGTGGGGAAGTCCTTCAGAGCCGCCCAAAAGAGGAAGCCTTCTTGTGGCATTGGAGAAACAGCAAATATGAGGCAAAGAGTGGAGAAAAAATAAAAGGCTGACTTGTTCTGTTTTCAGTTTCATTTGTACTTTAAATCAATGTAATAGTAAATGGTTTTTTGGTTTGTTTGTTTTTTTTGCTCGTGTTTTTCTATGCAAAGCTATATTTTGCTTCTTTAACAGGGCAAAAAGGATGTTTCCCAGATATTCAACAACATCTTGAGAAGACAAATTGGCACACGCAGCCCTACTGTGGAATACATTAGTGCCCATCCACATATCCTATTCATGCTCCTAAAAGGGTAGGTGTTTTGAGTTTTATTAAAGAGCATTGTCTGGAACATGCTGGAATTGCAGTTGATCTACTTTCTCACTTTTAGTTTAAAAAAACAAAAGGATTTTCAGATTTTGTTCCAGATTTCTTACTTTATTTTTACATATTGACTTTCTTTCCATGGAACTCTGTACGTTTTAATGATCAGATTATTTCATTTGGCTGCTATTTCTTCACCAAACCTCATGTTGAAATAATTATGTGCTGGTTGTTTTTGACTGTGGCCCATGTGATGTGTACTTCATTTCTCACCATAAACTCTTGTGTAGCATTGTTGGTGACTGCTCAGGTTCATTTAGACCTTTTTGCATTGCAGGAGTGACCAATAGTGATGTCTGTAAATAACTGGAGTCAAACTGGAGCCCTGAGTGGTAGAACAGAGAGAAGCAAAAATGCATTAAAAGAGTAGTTGTACCTGTGGGACAGACTTCTCCAATGCTTGTGGCCACAAGTGAACTTCAGCTTTAAATTCTTTCTGTAATTAACTCCACAACTTTCAGCATTAATTTTTTTTTTTTTTTGGTATTTTTAACCTCAGTATGGTGATAATTCTCTCCATCATTCTCTCCATTATTATAAACTATTTTTAATTTCATATGTATACAGAATAATTTTCTTCCCTTTTCTCTGTCTTTGCTTTTTCAGTTTTTCACTCATTTTGATCTTGCACGATGAGAATGTACCGCTACCATATGTCTGGGCTTTATTTAAAGATAAAAAATATTTTTGGATTATGTCCCAGATTTTCTTTGGCATCTGTAGCAACCAAGAATATTAAGATGATAGTAAAGTTTTTATGCATATATGCTTCTGACAGACATTTTACAGTAAGTGACCTGAATCAGTGGATGAATTTAAATGGCATCACTTAGATGCTTTTTCTGGACAATCTTGCTGCATGCAGGAGCGTGTCTCTGGTCCTTGGGCTCCTTGTTCATGATGTCTTGACTAGCCCTCTGCAGCACTGCACTGGCTCAGAATTGTCATTTCTGGAATATCTTGTTAAAAAGTGCAGTTGAATCCATCAGTAGCAGTCCAGAGTCAGTCCTGCCCAGCCTGAGCAGCTGCTGCAGAACAGTGCAATGATGTCAGATGTGATGCTGCCTTCCCTGCCTGTGTCCTGCTGCTGGGACTGTCTAAAAATGATACCCAAAATCTGTGCCTGCAGCCAGGGCAGGGCCCTGAACACACAGATTGCTGCGTGCCACAGCGTGGGGTGCGTGGGTGCAGTCAGCTGCAGGGCTGGGAAACAAGCACCTCATGTTACACACCACCACGTGAAAACGTGACTTGAGGACATGTTTTCTTATTTATTTAATACTGAATGAATTATGTTATTTATACTATATAAATAGTATATAGTGTATATACCATATATTTTATACTATATAATGGTATAGGAAATATAGGAAATCAAACTCTGCTAAAGGAAAGTGGGTTTGGCTGACTTGTGCCATTCCATGCCATTCTATACCTATACCTATACCTATACCTATACCTATACCTATACCTATACCTATACCTATACCTATACCTATACCTATACCTATACCTATACCTATACCTATACCTATACCTATACCTATACCTATACCTATACCTATACCTATACCTATACCTATACCTATACCTATACCTATACCTATACCTATACCTATACCTATACCTATACCTATACCTATACCTATACCTATACCTATACCTATACCTATACCTATACCTATACCTATACCTATACCTATACCTATACCTATACCTATACCTATACCTATACCTATACCTATACCTATACCTATACCTATACCTATACCTATACCTATACCTATACCTATACCTATACCTATACCTATACCTATACCTATACCTATACCTATACCTATACCTATACCTATACCTATACCTATACCTATACCTATACCTATACCTATACCTATACCTATACCTATACCTATACCTATACCTATACCTATACCTATACCTATACCTATACCTATACCTATACCTATACCTATACCTATACCTATACCTATACCTATACCTATACCTATACCTATACCTATACCTATACCTATACCTATAAAAGAAATGACCCAAGACTATTGTGACTGTTGTACTTCCATTGGATGCAAAATTTCCTCTGCCTCCTGTCAGTCCCCAAAAGCAAAAGGTCACTTTTTTGTGGCTTAATGTGAGCTCTGTTGGGTGGGAAGGATCTTCAATCAGAGCTCCCACCCAGTGTTTCCTGTCTCATACTCCAGTGGAACTACCAGCCTGAGATAACAGTTCCTACCTTTTCAGCTTCATTTTACTTGTTGCCTGCTTCCTTCCAGCTTCTCAGCTTCAGAAAACACACAGCACATAGTTCACTCTGCTTTCCTTTCTTTCATTTCTGTAGGTTATTTGACTTTGCTGCTGCACGAGGACTTGCTTTAATAGCATCTTATTTTCTGTGTGCAGGCTTTGTGTATAGGATTTCAGATGAGTACAGTAATTGGTGTACATAGAGAACCAGTTGTAATTGGGCCAGTTTTTTTCCTCTGGTGTCAGTCTATTGCATTAGCCCAGAAATAACTTTGGACCTTTGCAATTTAAAATATTTTCCCTCTAAGACAGTGATTGTTGAGGACTTAGTTTATGGCACTTGCATTATTTCTCTCAAGTGACAAATTTAGATGCTTCTTTATGAATATATATCTATATATCTATATCTCATGCCACATGCTGTCTCTACCCTAGACACTGCCCCAACCTGTGTTGTGATGACTTCTTCATATCACAGTGCAGTTAAAGCTTTAATGGTGTATTGGCTGAGGTTGTAGAATTCCCCTTGAGTTTATCCAAGGATAAACTCAGTCTATACAAGTAATATAAAGTCAGATCAGAATACATGTGTTTAAGACCTTGTGTCTCCCAGGCTTGATGCCTTCCAAATCTCCTGCCTGTGCTCCTCACCTTGTACCATCTTCTGCACTAACCGTGGAAGAATGATTCCCTTTACACAGAAATGCATTTCTGCTCTCAGTCTTGCCTCTTTCAAACTCCACAATAAGTGTTTTGAAATACTTCAAGTCCATTGTTTCATTTTCTAGTTCTCTCCAGTATTCACTGTGTGGGGGTTTCTTTAGGTTGTAAGTTCATCCAAACAGAGAAGACCTCAGTATTTTTTTCTGCTGTGGAAATACATCAGCATAGAGCACTAATTGCTCATTAGAAGTGATTTTGAATCCCATTTCTATCATTCCTGCCTGGTGGCTTTGCATGTAAGTGTGGGTGCAAAGGACATGCTAGCTATGACTGGGCAGCCTGTAAACCTCTTCCAGGCTTATTCCAGGCACCAAACCCAACTTCCCTCGCTTATGTGAGCACCCAAAGGTCCATAACCCACTTCCAGATAATGGAGCATCTGACTACAAATTATTCTGTTGATACTTAATGTTTTTAAAAGTTATTGTGCTGGAAACAATGTAATTTGCCTTTATTCCAACCAAAATATTCATCAGCCAACTATTAAATATTTTCCTGGCTGCACTCCTAGGAGCAGCTCTGCCTCATTTTCCTTAAAAATTAGTATTCCTGTTAATGGAGTTGATGCCTCAATGGGAAACATCAGTGAATTTCTACTGTTTGAAGAGTTAGAAATTCAAGTTTGCAAATGCTTCCCCAGACAAAAACAAACAGGGGCTTGAGTGCCTGCATTGCCTTGAGGGTGGGAAGCTTCATTTGCCTGTTTGGAATAGCAATCCATTTTCATTAAGCCAACTATTGTTGACAGCAGGTTGAAGTATGCAGCTCTGGTATGCTCTCAGAACACAACCATTCTTTTAAATTGCATGCTGGTGGTAAATTGGAGGGCCCACTCACTTACAGCACAGATGGCATTTTGTGTTTTTCTCCCTTTTTTTAAAATTGTATTTCTTTTGGCCTAGTGATAGGAATTAATTGTGCAAAGGAAAAACGATGCTGATAAGCTCTGGGTGATAATACACAGTTCTGATATAGTATAACCAGTTTATTGAAACAGAGAGTGCTTTCTGTTCCCTTGGACTTCACCACTTTCACATTTCTGGCAGACTGCTGGAAAAAGCTCATTTTAAGTCCTTCTTGACTGTTGGATTTCATCCTTTTTGTTTTTTAATGTGTTTCTAACAGTTTTGTTTCAGTTTAATTTCAACTTTAAAGGAATCAAGACTTTATAGAAATGGAAGATGATTTGAATTTCTTCCCTCCTCTCCAAGGGCGAGACGTGTGCTGGCTCCTGGCTATTGCAGTGCATGTGCCATAACAGGATTGTAACTTGAGGAGTGGGTGCTTGTGTCCTGAACACAGTCAGAGCCTCTGCAGAAGAGGAACTGAGCAGAGCTCCTCCTAAACTGAAAAAAAAATAAATTCAGAGCTACAGAAAGTTTAATCCTGTGTAGACTGCCTGGAGAGACTCTTCCTACCTTCCTCATTAATATTCCACAGTGATGTCCTCTAGAAGAGGAGTGGGAGGTGATGGATGGTCATGAGGTGTTACAGTTTTCTTGGATAAACTGAGGAGCTCAGAACTAAACCTGCAAAGGGAGGTTATTATATTGTACAGGCTGTGCTTTCTCACAAATCCAGAAGGGTGAAGGAGCCCAGTTGAAATGTTGTGCACTCCCCACGGTCTTTCCACAGAGAGGGGGTGTAGTGCAAATTTACACCAAAATGTGTTTTGGCTTGGGAAGAGAGAGGTTTGCAATGAAAAATTCTGGCAGCCTTATCTGTGTCTGCTCCTGAGCTTTGGGATGAGGTGCTGCAGCTGGTTACAGCACTGTGGCTGGGAGCTGCCCTCCATGTGTGCTGTCCCTTCTGGCACAGGTGTTCCCTGTGCTACAAAGTTCCCTGTTGCTAGAAAGGTGCCTGTTTATCTTTGTTATTCTGTGTTTTGATGTTTTCTGTATCTCTTCATTCTCCAGATACGAATCCCCAAATATTGCCTTACGCTGTGGAATTATGCTGAGAGAGTGTATCCGCCATGAACCCTTGGCCAAAATCATACTATTTTCAGAACAGTTCAGAGACTTTTTTAAATATGTGGAAATGTCAACATTTGATATCGCTTCTGATGCCTTTGCTACATTCAAGGTAAATTATTCAATACATGCATCATAGTTTGTGTCAAAAGCAGCACTTCATCAGAAGTCATCGCTGAGTGTTGTGTTGCTTTGAACTGGGTGGCTTTTTCATGGTTCAGTAAAGGATGTAATTAATTAACCCTTGGTCTGATTGTAGCAGGATTCACAACAGCGATCAAGCCTGCAAAGAATCTTTAGAGACATGTAAATCTGTATTTAATTAACATTCTTCACCTTTATAACCCACAGTCTTTTATGCTACCGTTTAAAACTCAAATTAAGAATGTATTACCTACAGTTCTTGTAAAATGCATAACCTTTTTGTCTCCCTACCTTCCCCAAGACAAACCCACTGCCCATCATGACCACACAAGTGAATAGAAGGCATCATTTAAAACTAACATTTGATGTCATTGTAATTTTTGCTATCCCTTCTGAGCTCAGCAGACAAGTTTAGATTAAAGCCAAGCCTGCAGATTGTTTTACAGTGCATTCGTAGTGTTATTTTTGTGACCCATGGTTCAGTGTAAGGACTGTAGCTAGGTAGAAGCTAGGTAAAAGCTAGGTAGGTGGAAGCACTGCATAGGCTCTGTAGAGTGTAGTGTACTGTGTAGAGTTTGTGTTGTATTAAAAATGAGGTTAGGTGAAGATGCCAAATTTCTTGGAGTTTGTGTGTGACCATTATGCTTCCCACCAGGTGCTAGTACAGTGTTTGAGGGGAAAAAAAAATCCATGGCTGTGAACTTCACACACAGGGAAGATTAATTTATTTCTGAAAAACAGTTTAAGAAAGCTGAGGGAGAATCTTTTTAGTTAAAGACTTCTAAATATAGATCTAACTCCTTTTTTTCTTCTATCACGGAGAGCTCCCTGCTGTCATAGAAACACATTGTTTATTCTTTCCTTTTAAAGCTAATTAGAAACAAGATTAGATAGACCTCAGGAGTAATTGTAAGGAATGTTAGAGCTCTGCTCAGTGATTCTACACACACTGAAACCTGGCTTTTTGCTGGTGTTTACTAACCTACCAAATGGGATAAAGATTTGCATAATGGAGATAACGTTGCATTCTTCAGTAATGACTTGAGCAGGATTAGCAATTCAAATCACCCCTTAATCAATTGCAGCATCTTTCCCTTATTTTAAGTTTCACTATTGTGATGTCCATTAGGTAAAGGTTATGAAATTCAAAGTAGCACAGAAATACAAACAAGGTATAAAAATGCAACATAACTGAGGTATTTAAATCTTCTGTTTCTGGCATTTTACCCTATGCTCAGAAGAATATTTGTCTCTGGTCAGAAAAAGTGCTCCCGGACTCAGTTTCCAGCTTGACAGAAGAGATTTGCTCCCCAGGTCCTGTTTTGAGCAGGACAGCAAATGTGTTGGTGATGATGGACAGTGTTCACCGAGCCAGGAGGCAGGATGGGGACAAAGGTCCCCATTAAGCTGTGGCAGGGACTGTAGATTGCTACAACCCTCCCAAAAAGAAGAGGGATTGATGTTGTTCGTAGATCTACAGCTGCAGAATGTACTTCTGTCCCCTGTGAACTGAGTGTATTTTTAGCAGGATTTAAAAATAGGATTCTACATCCTCACATGCACTGGAAAGAGAGGAGTATGAGGCCAGTTCATCCTCAGACAAAGGACAGAAATCGCCTTTTAAAATGCTTGGGGGAAATGTATGAACGGCATTTAAAGGGTTTTTTGAAATTCCCTCTTAGCACCTGATACATGATCAGCTCTAGAAATAAACCAGCTGCTCATTTCACCTCCTGTTTGTCTCTTACTCTGAATAGCTGGAGCAACAAGAAGTGATGTGGAAGCAATTGAAATATGGAGCTACCTCAGTTCTAATACTGGAAAAATAAGTGCTGTGATTGTTTGCTGGCTGGATTACTGAACTCACGTTTTCATTTCTGCTGTCCCCATGTTGGGTTTACAGTTTGCCACCGGGGTGTCTGGTTCAGAGCTGAAAGCCTTGGATAGTCCATGCACCAGAGGAGTGCTTAATTAAATGTGCATTAAAGTCTGAGGATATTTATAGTAGGGAAGCACTGGAATTTTTTATGATCTGGAGATGTACTTCTTAATTAAAGTTATCCAGGTGCACTGCAGAGAGGAAACAGAGCTGTTAAAAATGCAGAGGAAAAGGGCTTGTATTTCAAGGTATAGGCTGTCTGTGGAGGGTGCAAGCAGCAGCTGGAATGTGCTGGCTGAATGCTGCTGCTCCACGCTTCCTCGTCATTTCCTATGAAAATCTCATTTTGGATTATATTTCATTTGTGCCCCCTATTGAAGGACTTTTACTTGCTTCTAAGTGTCCTGCATAAAAGCTCCTGAATCATGTATTTCACTCAGCCTTTAAAACTGCTGTCACTGCAGTCCTGCTAAATGAAGGGATGTATTTAAAACAGGCACTGGATTTTGTAGTGCTCTGCTTTCCTCTTATAATTAATGGTAAAAATAAATTAAAGGATTAGTATGTAAAGGATTTCTTTTATTTGTGAGGATGTGTCTGTGCATCTGCTTGAGCTCTTCATCAGCTTCAGTCTCTGCCTGGGTAGGGAAACTGAGAAAAAGATTATAAAAAAGAGCAGAAAAATACCAACTTGATTCACTGAAAAATACCAACTTGAATGGACTTCATCAGGCATTTATTGCGATTAATGTTGCATTTTAAAAGAAGCAGTAAGATAAAAGTCATACTTAAATGCCTCACACTGGCCACTCATTTCATAGCTATTAATCCAGTAAAAAGACACAATTTCTTCTGTAGCTGAACGTTTGCATCTCTGTCACTGAGCACCAGCATCACCGTTCTGTGGGAGAAGTTCTTTTAATTTAAATTTGAATTAGTTAGCCTTCTGAAATGGGAAGCAGTCTGTCCCAGCTGTCTGAAAGGTCTGCTACTGCTTTGTGTCAGAAAGCCAGCCCTGGGCAGAAAAATCTCTACAGAAGAGACTCATCCCAGGTACCTGAGACTCCTTCCAGGAAAGGGAGTGGAGGTGGAGGGAGCCTGGATGGCTTAGCTTAGGTTGGTGCCTAGCTTTCATTATTAAATACCTATGTGTAAATACATTGGTTGAATTTGAGTTTTTCTTGTATTCTTGGAGATGAGCAATAGCAGCTCAGGCTGAGCATTCCCAGCTCTGGGGTAGCATGTAGATCACGTTTGGCTTGGAGACCATAGCTCATCCTCCATAAAGGGTTAACTTTCTTTCCTCCTTTTCCTCATCCCTGTTTAATGTGAGTACCATGCACTATGACCTATCAACAAGAAAAGGTGGGAGGGAAACAAGAATAAAAAGAAAGAGTATTAGAATAGTTCTATATTGATTCTGTTAGCATTACTTTAACTGAGTTCTCCCTAAAGTCCTACTAACCACTTAATGAATGCAGTGTTGTCTATAGAAATCATGTAGTAAATGCCTTCTGGTCAAAAGTGCTGAAATACACTTGAGAATCAAGGGACAATCACAGGCACTCAGTCTCTCAGGTAACCTTTCTCTGTTCTTCTCCAGGACCTGTTAACACGACACAAATTGTTGGTGGCAGAATTTCTGGAACAAAATTATGATGTAGTAAGTATCAATGCTGAAAGACTTTAAAAAAAATCTATTTATGCTTGGCTGCAAAAAAAAAAAACGCGCAGGGGTTTTGTGCTCTGCATAAACTCCCCACACAGAACTGCAAAACCAAACACTGCTTTGTACTGGAGCAGAATCCACGCCTGGCAGGTGAAATGCAGATAGCCCTCTGCACACACCTGGGGACACATGCCCAGCTTTCAGGAGAACTCAGAGGTTAAGAGCAAGTTTTATTCTTTGCTGTGTGCATCAGATCTCCTCAAGTGTGAATGGAACTGAACCTTTGCATGCAAACAGATCACGGGAGAAGACTTGTGCATGGTTTTAAACAGTTTTGTGACACCCCAGCAGCGACAGGGCCATACTGGTGTTATTTACTGTAATTTGGGACAGAAGAGAGGAGTTACTGAAACAAGTTTTAGCATTACTGGAAATTACATGTACCTAAATGAGGGACTGAGGTCTGAGTATTCCTCTTATCTTCCTAGGGCAATTAGTCCCTTGGTTAGCTGCTATTTTTCACTTCGATTTTTTGGCTCCCTTTTGGACGAAATGTAGATCAGAAAAATTCCATTGGATTCAACTGAAATTGGATTGATACAGATAATGGAATTAGGCTGTGGGTTATGTTTTCATGTTACCTGAAGTGTTCTTTATTTCACTGCCAAAATGAAAAGACAAATTTCTTTCATTCTGGTTACCACGAAGGTTAAATAAAGAGCAGGCTTCTTATTGCTGAGTCACTAATGCAGCTTAGCTGGAGCAAAATAAGTGTCTCTGCTAATCTTTTCTTTTAATACTGAAGCACTGCACTGGAACAATCCCCATTCTACATTTATTTGACATTTTAAATTTTTAAGTATCAATTGCCTAAATGAGGGGTTTGGGTGTTTTGTTGGGTTTTTTTTGGTGGCTCTTGGACAGCAGTGTTGATTGTTCCCACTTGTTTGATAGATAGCTTGAACATATTGCAGCCTTCTCTCTTAGTCTTCCTGACTGAAGGATCCCCTTGGTCCATCCCTGCAAAATGCAGCACACACTTTGCTCCTAGTGACCCTTGCTGGGCAAAGAGCTTTAATGAGTGAGGCTGCTGAAGGCAGGCAAGGTGGCACCTCACAGAAGGAGCATTTGGGATGCCCCATCACCATTTCGGGGTGTTGTATTGAGTCTCACAGCCAGGCACGACCATGATATAAGCAAGTGGAGGTTTTGTGCTGGACCCACATGTCCTGGCAGCAGAGTCACCCTTCTGTAAGAGAAGGCTGTCCAGGCACTGACTTACTTCTGTCCCAGCTGGCTCACACCAGCCCCTGTTCCATCCAGTCCATATGTGGTATTCCCCCTCTGCAGCACTTGGAAGAGGAGTGTTCCTGGACACAGGGATGTTAGTTAATTCACTGCATGATAACCAGCCAAGAGAAAAGGCCACAAGAGCCGGGCCTGCCATTGCAGTGAAGTGTTAGAGGGTGGCACTGCTGCAGCCTCTGCTGCTCCTCTGGGGTGAGAAGGACCAAGAGAAGGAAGGATGGACATGAATCTGATGCATTTGTGTTTTCTTGTTACCCTAGATCTTTGAGGATTATGAAAAACTCCTTCATTCTGAGAATTATGTAACAAAGAGACAATCTTTGAAGGTAAAGTCTCTCAGCACTTTTCTCCTAAATTTGTACTCTGTGTTATACAGAATATCAAGGTGCATGTATGGCAGTGGAGCAGCCATTTTTCTATCGACAAAAGAACTTGTTTGGCTTGTGATGCTCTTCCTGAAATGCACAGGAGCTCACTGTGTCTTTTCTTTCCTGGACCTCTGGGGAAGCACTGGGCCATTTCTATGGAATGAGTGCTGTCCCTTCTCCTCTGAGCTCAGATCTGTGCTTTGGCACAGATGGGGTTACAATGAGCTTGGCAGTGATGTAGCAATCTCTATCTGGTGCATCAAGTGTGACATGGCCTGCACATGGAAGCAGAGGGGGGTGTGAATTAACATGAGAATTAAACGAGGGTGTCTTTGTGGGACAGTGGCACTACACTTGCTTTTGTCCCAACTACTCACAACAGCCCCTATTACACCCAGCCCATATGCAGGATCCCTCTCTGTAGTATTTAGAAGATGAGCATTATTGGGCATTAAGTAACCCACTGTATGATAAGAAGTCTAGTTCCTTTTTTTTTAAAGGTAGTGAAATTGAAACCTCTTAAGCAAATATTGAAATAGGCTGCTGCTTTCTTTGCATTCAAAAATGACATGGTGAACTGAAAAAAAGGTGGGTTTTTTTCTAATTGTGCTTACAGCTTCTGGGTGAACTGATTCTGGACCGACACAACTTTGCCATCATGACAAAATACATCAGCAAACCAGAAAACCTGAAGCTGATGATGAACTTGCTGCGAGATAAAAGCCCCAACATTCAGTTTGAAGCATTCCATGTGTTCAAGGTGAGCCAGTACGAGTTGTAGAGGTGGCAGACTTTCTCTTCTCCTCATAAAAGTGTCTTTCAAGCTGGACCGGGAGAAATTCAGAAAATTAAGGCAAGGGCTGGGGTTTACAGTCACTTGCAGTATTTGAGAGTGTCATAATCAAAAAAGTTTCTATCATTCAACCTCTGATTTCTGTTTGCCTCCCTTCAGGTGAGACTTAAAGCAGCATCATTATGGTTTGAGCTGGGGGTAGTCAGACAAGTAGCCATGAGCTAAAGGTAACAAAATACACAACTTCTAGGCAGTATCCAGGGGACCTTCTCCCCCCTCCTGGATCATTTTACCATGTGATTCTGGGTAAAGATAAAATAAAAAGTCTTGAAACTCTACTTTAGATTAAAGGTAGGTGGTGCTGGTGCTGGGCATCAGTGCAAACGCAATATGCTTTTAAAGGTATTTAAAAGGTTTGGTAAATCTGAGCTTGAAATGAGTTTTATCCTTCCATCATTTTGCAGTGACATTACTGCAGTGTTAAACAATTACCAGACCCAACCAGTGTCCCTTTTTTCATGATGATCAATGTTAATAAGTTAGAAGTTTACCATTCTCCTATCAAAAGAGTTCTCTGCTCTGGAACAGAGTGAGTCAGACTGTTATGCAAAACTAACTCTAATTTGGAATGAACACATTAATTTCAAACTATAAATAGAGTTGTTAGTGATTATGAGAAGGGGAATTTTGAGCCTCTAAGGATATCCCTTCCTTAAGTTGGCTAAGAAAGATACCAGATAACACCAAATGACTGTGAAAAGAGGTTACAACACCCTCCACAAATTCAGGGTGACTTGTCAAATTTTGTACTTTTGCCATTTCTGATTTGGAAAAAAAGCTTTCAGATCTTCAGTGTGGAGACTTAGAGAATGTGCAGCTTCTCAAAAAAGCTTTTAGTTTTCTAAAATTAAAAAAAAAAAAAAGCTTCAAGGAGGATTAAAAGAAAACTCCTTTCATGAAATAAGCAGCTTGGTAAGCTGTTCCCTTGCTGACTTCCTCCAGTCAGCTGAACCACTGTGAGTAACTTGTACTCCTCCTCCTTATCAGGAGGTGTGTGGCTCCAAGATAAGCAAGCAGTCTGGCTCCAGACACTTGCAGCCTTTGAGGTGCCAGTGGGGAGAAGGTATTAGAGGACTGGGGTTTCTTAGCCACTCTGTGAATAAATGCAAGATTTTTATTTATGAAAGATATAAGTTGCTGTTCCTGAATTAATGATAGGCATGGATCAGGCCTTGGGAATGGCTGATATCACTCATTTTAGGAGACATTCAAAAGGACCTGGAATAAGGATTGCAGTGTGCCATCATGTCACACATGTTCCTCCCATTTCGCCTTCCCATTCCTCCCTTCCAGTATGTTGCATCCCATTTCCAGTTGGAGTGGGGATATTGCAGGCTCATCCTTGCTTGACCACTTGCAGTTGCTGCCATGTGGACATGATTCTTGGACCTTGGAGTGCCAGCAAAACAAACCATGAGTATCAGTGGTGTTGTGTCTCTTCAGTTCAAAGTGCCAAACTCTGTCCTCAGACACCTCCATGGGATGTTGGTCTTTTCCAGTGGTACCAGTCAGCAGCATTTCAGCAGGGCCAAGGCATTCCCATGGCATTCCTCACACTGCCTCACATGCTCAGTGCTCGTTCTGGGGGAGCTGCAGACTCAGAGCAGAACCTGATCAGCTGGAAATTGCTCATTCACAACCACCTGCAGCACACTATAGAGTCACTGTAGAGGTGCAGCAGCTCCCCTTTTAGGATCCTCCTCATCGAGGATCTTGGTTCCCTGGACATAGCAGCATCCAGGTTCTCTCCAGGGGAAAGAGTCATTACAGGGTTTGTTACAGAAAATTGCATTGTGAATTAGCTTTATAGAGAGGGTCAGAGAAGCTCTTTTTCCTCTGATTTCTCTTCTTAAATTGTGTTCTAACTTCTTGAGAACTACTGAAATCCTTATTTAATTCGTATTTAAGAGACTGGCTGTTTGTGACCAGTTCTGCAGTGTCCCTGCCTCCTGTTTCTGGGTTTGTGTCCCTCAGACTGGTTCTCTTGTCAGGTATACTATTCCATGTTAATGTAACTGGGAGAGGAATCTTGTCCTCAGCTTCTAATCTCATAAATTTTAAACTGTGCCTGCATTTTAAAATAATGCTTGCAAAATACCAATGCAGTCCTGGCTGAAATTACAGTAGACTAACCACAGTGATTTGGAATCAAAGATCGGCTGAGAAGTGGATACTTGCTGCTCTGTCTGAGCTGCCAAAAGATTTGGGTTTAAATTACCTGATTTAGATGTTTCACCAGTTAGACACAGTTGAAATGAAAAAGTGTTTGTTTTGTAAGCATCCAGATTCCAACGCTCCCATATCCCAGCTGACCCAAAAAAAGGCTTATGACTCTTACTGCCTGAGGCGATTTCTAATTATTGGAGATTTGAAACTGTAAGAGGGAGATGAAAGTGATGAGCACATCTAGTGCAAACATATTTAGGAGGAACATTTTGTGCTTGAAAATGCCAATACCCCCAAGGTCTGAGAATATTTATTTCATCCAACTTACTATGAGTGGGAAAATGAAGACAGAGTGCCCACTTGCAGTGCCTCTTTCTGTTCTCCATTTAGGATACAGTTGATCTTCCTCCTAACTCCAGCCCCTTCTCTTATTTTGCCTGAAAAAAAATGTGCCTTCTGCCTTGCAGCACCATCCTAAAGGTCTGCAGCTGCCTGGATGTCCCAGGCAACGTATGCATAAAGATTACCCAGTATTTAATCATGAGGAAAAGCTAACAGACCTCACCCCTTCCCTCCTCCTTCATAAATAATCCAAGGGGATCACTTAGAGTTGTAGGCTTTGAGAGTCCTGGTTCTTCTCTGCAGTGATTTCAGTGGAGAGACGTCAGTCTTGAGTGCGCACACTTTGGGGATCAAATATTGGGAAGGGCTCCCCAGCTCCTGTGGTGGGTTTGTGATGTGTTCCATTAGTGGAGCCTACTTGGAGTTTGCCTGTCTGTACGGGAGGTTGTATCTTTCAGACGTATGTGAACGTGGTGCAGGGATTCCTTTGACCTCACATATTCAAAAGCAAAGGATAGGAACAGCTCTCTCAGATTTCACATAAACAATTTGCTGATTTTGAGGAAAACACCCTGTAGCAGTGAGGGATTATACAACTTTCTTGCTCTTAAGGAGACATTTAGCAAGATATATTTTACTGTTTAAATCTAAAAATAGAATGGGTACACTGTGTTTTGTGACCTCAGTTTCATTTTTCCATTCACTTTCATGCACATTACGAGCTACCTCCTGCAGCTTGCTCTGCAAACAAATGGCCTCACATAATTTGACCATACTGACAGTCTGGTCTTGGTATGAAGCTGAGGCTGTATTTCTGGGGATGTGTCCTCTCTGTTTCTCAGCTGGATGGTCTAAAGGGCAAGGGTTATCATGTGAAGCATTGTGCTATAAGCAGCATGAACCCTGTGTGTTCTGTTTGTGCAGTGTCCTGACAGTGACATTGTGCATGACCCCAGAGTAAGTCCTAAAATACTTAGTCCAGGGCATCCAGTAGTGGTTCTTGCTCTGCTATTGCCTCAGAAGGTGGTAATGCCTGTTAATAATTGTAAGGAAATAAGGTCAAATTCTCTAATCAAGTAATTTTGATGTTTGTTTGAAGAAATACATTAGGACTTTTAATGGAGAAGGTGACAAAGTTTTACTTTGGACAATTTTTGAAGCTTCAGGGTTGATTTTCATTACAGGCCTTTTACAAACACTCATGAAATGGAGCTGTTTCTGTTTTGAGACAGCTATATTTAGAGTTGGAATTTTTATATGGGTACTGTCTTTATTTTGGGTCTCTGTCTCTCTCATCTGTCTGAATTTAGTACTCTAGAACATATATCCTTTAATAATAAAACCACAGGTGAAACCAAGTTCTCTGTGGTTTGATCCAACTTCATTTTAGTTGAAATGTTCCAGATAGCATTAATAATGTTTCTGTTTTTAGGGACTGATCTCCTCTATGCCAATACAGAGTTCTGAATGAAGGGGACCCTTTCTAACATAAAGTCTCGTGGTGGTTCTGCTCCTGGGCTCTGTGAAACTGGTCAGTTGATACTGACAGAATCAGTATCAATTGATTAAAAATCAAAATCAATTGATTTGTTTGCTTAGCCAAAGTATTGAATAACATTTCAGGAATTTTCTGGTCCTTGAACATTCTCTCTTTACAAGTTCCTGTTGACACTGAGCAAGACTGGCAGTTGAGATGATCTTTGTTTGAATGTTCACTTTGCCAGTTTTGCAAGGGGAAGATTGTAATCTATAAATAATTGAGCAGGAAGATAAACAGGATGTGATGGCTTCTATGAAATGAAGTTCTTTATTATTTGCTATGGTAATACCAGTGGTAGGTCCAATGTGAAGTGCTATTTACTAAGTTTACCGCCAAACTTCCAGTTCTCTTTGCTGAGCAGAGAGCTTTTACAACAAGAATTATTTAGATTTCTTCATTTTGAGGGTCACGCTTCAGACAAATATTAGGAAGGCCTAATATTCATTGAAGGAAGATGTTCAGCACTTTGAGGTCAGGCCTTCTTTGAGGCTTACATTTGCATTGTCATCAGATAATTCCTGAACATGTGGGTGTTGCCAGTGTATTTGATAGTTTCTTTTCCTTGTCACCAAGGGGGAACTGTACTCCAAAATAAAAATTTCTTATGAAGATCTGTAAATCCCTGCCTGTAGAATTACATCCTGCTTTTCCCCAAGGCAGCTCATCTAGATGACCGGGGGCTTATCATAGTCCAAATCCTGGAAGTATCCAGCTTCCACCAGCATGATGACCTCCTGTAGGTCAGGACACAGAGAGCTGCATCCTGGGGCTGCTCCAGCTGAGAGCATGAAGTGCTGCAGCCTCATCCAGAGCCACATGTCCATACTCAGGAGATCTCAAGATTCATGTAGATAAAGCACAGACTGGAAAGCTGCAAAGTACGTTCATATTTACATCCACAAACCCTTTTTCTCCTGGTCTAAGGGGAACCAATGTATCAATAGCAGTGTATCAAAGTTATTTGCAAAGGAAGAGATGCTGCTTTCAGATGCTGCAGCTGTTGAGAGTCCCTCAGGTGTAGTGAGAGCTGTGAACTGGCCATCCCTCCCACAGGCATTTGTGTCCCTGGTGCGAGGCTGCCCTGTGAGTTCTTTGGGCATTGCGCAGGGAAGTGGCTGCTCAGAAGGGATCCTTGGAGGCTGTTAGTTCTGCACTTGAGAAGTTTTAGGTGGCAAGTGGGAATAAAAAGGAATAATTTAAGATGATAGCTCAGGGTAATTAGAGAAGGGCAAGGTGGAGGCTTGTGTGAATAACTGTAGATAGTGTACTGTTACTGGGACCAAGGCCTGGACACTAGATCAAGGAAAACTCTGTGCTACACTTTGGGAGTGTTCATCCAGCATGGCAGAAGTTGCAGCACAGCAGAGGGCAAAGTACCTTGCAGCAGGGACCTCTAGGAGAAGCCTGAGGAGGAGGGATCCAGAGGAGACAAAAGCATAGACAGAGGTTAAGACTGTTCTAGCATCAGGATGCCAGGGTTTAAGAGCACAAGCTTTGTCTCACCTTTGTGAAATGAAAAAGTACTTCTAGCTTCCTGTTTGGGCAGAAGTACTCAGTGGTATACTGTTGGTGTGTGTTGAACCCCACTCCTTCCACATGTTCCCCTGATGTGGCACTTTCCCTACCATTGTATAACATCCACTGATTTTGGAGTATGAAGCCTAATGGTGGGTCCAGTCTGAACCCTGCCCCAGCCTTTACCAGGTGCTGTCTTAGGGACAAGAGGCTGTAGCACAGCCCCCCCAGAACAGAGGGTATGTGATCCTCATCAGGTAGCACAGCTCCTCCCTGAGCAGCTGGATGTGTCCCAGGTTTTCCTTTGGGCACAACCTCAGGGGAGACAAAGGGACCTGCAGAAGAGCCCCAGACCGGGAGCCACCGGTGGTGCCGCCTGTGCTTGGCAGGACAACATGCCACTCTGTACTGTCAGCAGATGTTTGTTTTCATTCTGGTTTGGACAGCCTTGGAGGGAAACTGGACCCTTTCCAGTTCTGTCCATCCTTAATTTCTTCTCATCGGCTAGAGAATAACCAGAGTTATTTCTGTCGTTGCACAAGCGCTCAGGCGGTGTTTGTTGAGCAGCCACGGTAACCTCGGTGCAGCCAGATGTGGGAGCTGCTCCCGGGGTGGCCGGGGTGCACTGCACGCGTGTTCCCACCATGAGCCCTGCGCCCCATCTGCCTCTCCTCACCCATGTCCCAGAAAAGAGAGCCCCATCTCTGTGGCATCCTGACGTCCCTGAAAGAGCCTTTCACTGCTGCCCTTTGCAACCAGCCTTAGGTTTGCACTTGACCCAGAGAAAATGTTAAAGAAACTGTGTTGTGGCATGAGGGGTCATGTTCAGAGCTGGAAAACTGCAGCTTTAGTGATTACAGGAGGAAAAATCAGAGCACTGAAGAAGGCCATTAAGCCCACAGTGCTGGGCTGGCTGTGCCAGGTGAGTATCTGTGTCTCACGTCACCTTCCTGCTCTGCCACCCTCCTCTGGTCAGCAAGGGCTGCAAAGGTGCTGGGCACACCACAATCCTCCTGCTCCTGCTGCTGTTTCTATGCTCCCATGAATGGATTAGGCAGAGGGAAGTGAGGCCTCTGACATATTTTTCCAAACCAAAACAAAGCAGGCAAGTCTAATTTTAGGCCTGGTTTAATACAGAAATTATATCAACAGTGGCACAAAGCTTTTCCATTCTCCTGATAATTAATTTCTGTGTATTTGTCGTTTGGGTGGGAAGAGGCTGATTATTGATAGCTCCTTCTCAACAGCTAGGTTTACAGTCAAAAGTTTTTATCACCAAAGAGCAAAATGAAAGGGAAGGGATACCACACACAGGCATAGTTTTGCTTCAATTTGCTGTCCAACCAACATGTTTGAACTCCTGTCTGACTGCCTTGGGACAAGGTGTGTAGCAGTAGAGTATCTGCCTGCCAACCTTCAGCTGACTTGTTAGAAAGTAACTTATGGGGATGTTGTAACTGATGTTCCTCTATCTCTCTGTCCCTGTCCCCACCCCCTTGCTGTCTCTCTGTACCTGATTTTGTTTGCATGTCAGGTTTTTGTGGCCAGTCCAAACAAAACACAGCCTATTGTGGAGATCCTGTTGAAAAACCAACCCAAGCTAATTGAGTTTCTGAGCAATTTCCAGAAAGAAAGGACGGACGACGAACAATTCACTGATGAGAAGAACTACCTGATTAAGCAAATCCGAGACTTGAAAAAGCCAACAGCATGAAGAACACCTCTTGTTTTCCACTGTAGGCATTAATCTCAGTTGTTAACTTCCTCTGTGTCCCTTAAACACCACAATTGTGCTTGAGAAGGCACATCAAGTGCCTGGTTTTTATTTTGTCTTTGTTTCTAGATGTCAAGAGTATAGGGGTTTTACATAAGAACTAAAAAACCAAAAATCTAGAATAATATATTATTTTTAATCAAGACTATAATTATTTATGTCAGTTTAGAATCTCTCTGTAATAGAAGCTGGTTTGACAGATTTTTTTTTTTTTGTGCTCAAGAAGAATGAGCCTCTTTGCTTAACTTTATCAGCAAACTCAAGCACTGGCAAGTGCACAGAGCAGGTCTTCTAAGGACTGTGACGTTGTTCCTTTACACCTGTAGTTGTGACTTGGTTCTAGCGCTGCACACACACAAGACTGTGAAAGAGTACATTGGTCTCTGGAGTTAGCTGCACTTATCGGTCAAGTTCTTTAGTAAAAACTATGGAAGATGAAAAAGTAGTAAAGGTCACGTTTTTGCTTCATTTTGTGTTCTTTCATCCTTTTTTCCTCCTAGATCAGAGGTTTTCTATTCAGTGCTAGGGAACGGATGGATACATCAGCCACCTAAGGTGTTTCTGCCTAACTCGCATTTCCCTGTGTGTGATCTATCTTGTGCTAGAGCACAGGTTTTCCTACCAGCTGCCAGCAGTCTCAAGAGGAGCAGCCCCACGTACACGGTGCGCACGTGCCCCGTAATTGGAAAAGGCAGAAGCAACCCCCCTCCATCAAAGGCCATGCTGTATTGCTGATAAAGTGATCCCGCACCTACAGAAACCATCCATAGTCAAGAATATTGGGTGGTAGCCAGAGCTACTTGGCTGAATTGTGACAAGGGCTGAGCCTCAGCACCAGAGTGAGAGAAGGATCCTTAGCATCTTTCCATATAATTCCAGTCCTGGCTGTGCAAGGTGGGGTTGAGCTAAATTCAGCAAGGGAATCATGAAAAGGCCTCAGCCAGATCTGCTGTGTGGGCTGAGATCCCTGAGCCTGCAGGTGCTGTCACAGCTGAGAGCATTTACTGGATACCGAGCCCAGGAGGCCACCGAGCAGCCACAGGCACCAAAGGCCACCCGTAGTCTGGCATTTTTTGCCCTTGTTCATCCCGATGTGAATTCAGGTTCTGTGTTAAAGTTGGAAGTGTGGAAGAGAAGGTTGTTGCACCATTAATGTTTTGAGTTTAATAAGCTCTATGGTACAGACAATGTTTCCCTGGTGAGTTTGAAGAGTTTTTGGGGTATTTTGTTTTTTAACAGGAAAATGTTATTCTGATGCTTTATTAGGAAGTAGAGTTTGAGAGCAGGGAGTGGAAATGTCTTGAATTTTTCTGGACAGCCTAAGTTCTGAGTTTTCCTATTTGCTGCAAGAAAGTTCTCTAGCTAAAATTCTATCTAATGCTTCAGGTAACAGGTGACACTGAATTGTAAAAACAGAACAAGCCCTTTTCTTTCATTAACTGTTGTATATTGAGGTGACTGATACTTTAATTTATGTGCTTTAGAAAAGGGAAGAAACAGAACCGATTGTGGTCTCGTTTTTTTTTCAGATGTCAGATACACACAACAAATGTACATCTTAGTTGCTTGGAATAAAAAAAAAATATTTACAAGCTATTAAAGGCATGATTACTGATCACCTTTATTTCTGTCTCTGAGGTTTTTTCTCTATTGCCTTTCTGGATAGCCAGACTCCATACAGTGCTAAATTCCTTCTCTCCTTTGCCAGCTGGTTTCAGCAGATGGAGAGGGATGAGAACTGCCTTCAAAGCCAATGCTCTCTGAAGCATCACCTCTGCAGCCTTGACCAGCAGGGATCTGGCAACCCTAGCCCCAGCCCAGTTTAGCCTGGCCATGAGCCTCACCCCCACCCCACAGGTGGTGTTTGCTGGCAGTGGTCACTCGCAGGTCGATAAGGGAGTGTCTCTGGAATCGCAGTCCTCGGAGCCAGTCATTTAAGCTGGATCCTCTGAGATTTGGAGCTTGATTCTGAAGGGTGCTTGGCTGTGTTCTGAGCTTCTGGGGTGGAGCTGGTCTCCAGGGCTGGATTAACACAGAGACACATGTCCATTGCCTCAGCCTGTGGAGTCACATGAGAACACTGGGCTTCCAGCCCGTGCTAGGAAAAAGTGTCTCACGGTGTGTTGCTGGGGAATGCCTGCCCTTGACGAAGGGAGCATGATCCACACAGAGGTGCCCAGAGAACCCATGGGGGGTCACGCTGTGAGCACTTTGTCTACACGGTCTGAACACAGAGGAGCACTTGAAGAGAGCCAAACCTGGTGGTAACACAAGGAGCGAGGTTACATCCTGGTGTCTGCGTAGGCAGAGATGTGTCAGGCCAACAGGCAACAGTGATGGGCCCCGGCCCTGTGAAGGAAGCCTTTTCCAGGGAAAGGAATCTTTGGACCACATGAGAAAGTAAGTGGTAAGGAGGGCTTGTGAAAAAGGGATCTTTGTGTGTGTCTACAAGAGGTGGGGGGAAGAAGTGGTCTTACAGGTAAAATGACACATGCCAGGGCCCTTGCAGCTTGTCTTGCGAGAAGCTGGTCCTGCAGTAGATCACACAACACATCTCAAAGCAGAGTCTTCCCCGAGCTCAACTTGCTTAGATCTTTGAAAGAATAAAAAGCATTAAAATTGGTGAAGATGAAATTAAGCACCATAATAATATTTCACAGCAGGTGGGGACACATCCCTAA
Organism: Dicaeum eximium; assembly: GCA_013396995.1. Taxonomy (NCBI): domain Eukaryota; kingdom Metazoa; phylum Chordata; class Aves; order Passeriformes; family Dicaeidae; genus Dicaeum; species Dicaeum eximium. The sequence continues at coordinate 390,944 of VWZP01005257.1, read as the reverse complement.
TTAAATGAAAATGAGGTCTTTTCTAATGTGACTTTGAAATAATGACAGAACTCCCAATTTCCTTTGGTGAATTCAGTCAAGATAGTTCTTCTGCCTAAGGGACTGCTCCCACCAGGAACTCACAATTTATCTGAAATTACTATCTGAGGGGGCTGTGTGATTGCAGGATGTGGTTCATCAGAGTGAAGGCAGGAAAGAAGATTGTAAACTGGAAAGATAAAGAAGCTGGAGGAAGCCTCTTCATTCCATTCTGCACACAGCATTCAGGGGGTTTCGATCGCATGAAGGAATCTCTGCCAACATACGGTGTACGATGCCGCAATGTCAAACCTTATTTGCTACAGCAGAGTGCCAGGAATCTTTGAACCATAAGCTTCTGTCATGGGATTTGGGCAGCTTGTGCTGAAATCAGGAAAATCTGATTAGAAGCAGCCACAGGCTACCCAGGGTGTCCTAGTGTGCACAGCAGCAGGTGTGAACCCGGGAGAGGCCAAGGACTCTGGCCTTCCACAAATGTGGGCGTTAAGACCGCTTGAGCCTCTTAATCTGCATTCTCCAGAGACAAGATCAGATGAGAAGGAAAGAATGACTTGGGCCTCTACTGTTATCTAATGACAACAGCACTCACAAGAGGGAGAGGAGATCCAGATCCCATTTGTTCTCTAGCATGTGCTTTGCTCTTGCTTGTGAAATTGGAGCAGGGCTAAGAGAACCCAGGCCTCTTTCCGAGGGGTGCAGTGGTGTTTGATCAGTAGAGAAGCTTTTTCCAAATGCTTAATTTCTCTTTCTGACGCAGAAGCACTTCCACATTTTGGCTGAAAGCACCTTCCTGCAGAACATCTTATGCCTGGCAGTGAAAGTTGTTATGAGGCAGAGAGGATACAGGTTTTAGTCTCTGTGACATAAAAGGGAATTGTACTTAATTCTCCCACTCCTTGACTAAGCATTCTTGCATAAAGATGCAGGTTTCCATAGACTGAGTATAAGGTGTCCCAGAGCCTCTAGTGGGAGGTTCAGCCCCATGGTGAGAGGCAATTCTGCAAGCAAGAGCTGCTGTGGCCTGGGTAAGAGAAGGGGCTAAAGTCCCTGCCATCCCAGCCCATGCTGAAGGGAAGCTTTGCCTCCAACAAAGGCTCCAGTCCCTCAGGGTCTGATGTGTAAGGCCACAAGGTACCAGCAGCCCAAGCCAGCTCTGAGCACAGTTGGTGCTGGGCAAGCAACATGGGATCAAGCTAACGGGAAACCCAAAACAAGGTTAGCAGTTTTGGCCATGTGGTTCAGCTCTAAGCCAAGTGTCTCACAGGGCTGTGACTTGGCGCAGCTCACCAAGAACCCCAGGGAGAGGCAGGCGGTGAGCCCAGCCCTCCTGACTCATGGTCCTGCTCCACAGCGCCTGCCTTGAGCTGGCCTCTCTTTCCAGGAATGTGAGAGGAGGAAAAACAATCAAACAACCCATCCGCTTCCTATGGCATTGGTAGTGAGGGGCTTTCCAAAGCCAAGGTAAAAATTACCTTTCCCACCTCTGTGGGCTGTGTCACACTGAGTGGCAGCACGGGGACAGGCTGTGCCGGGGGGGTAGCGCCAGCCATGGCTCAGCGGGGGGCAGCTCCCCCACCCGGCTCAGTAATGACGGGGTACCGGGGACAGGGACGGGTGGAGTGCCAGCACATCCTGTGCGACAGTGGCGTGCCTTACACCGTCACCACTGCTACAAGAGCCCCGTGACTGTTTCCATCGCCCTGGCAGGGCTTTGCTGCTGAGCATTGGCCCAGGAAAGCCCCGCACTGCCCTCGCTGTCTGTGGGACTGCAGATCCCTGCTGCGGCGCGGCACATCAGGCACGGCCAGGTGTCCCACGCGGTCTCAGCCTCCTCCCTCCCTCGGTGTGCCAGTTTTGCACGTAGGTAGTGATGCCCAGAGGGCCATGGGAAAGGGTGTGCTTTTCTTCAGAGCCTCTCCCCCAAGCACAGATTCGGGAATGAAATTTCCAAATGTAATTGTCCTATGGCCAAAAATGTAACCCGTGTATTTTAACCACCACACTGTGCCAGCAGACACCTCCAGCTTTGACAAGTAGTTGGGCACAACCAGCACATGACTACCAAGGTGACAGGTAGGAACAGTTTTTGGTTGCACGACAGACACCAGCCCAGTCATGGCATCATAGCCCAGCTCCTCACAGTTAAAGAAACAAAACCCACCCAAATCCCCAAAGCAGCTCTCCTGGAGAGAGCTACCAGTCTGCCAGTGAATAGAGTTATTTCTTCTGAGTGCATGGAGAAGACAGTACCTTGTCTTTGGGGCCATGAAGTGCCTTACTCAACTCTTACGAATAGAGGCCCTTTATTTCCAAATTGCTGGGTTGCCTCTGCTGACGCTCAGCTTTGGCAATGCCCTTCAACTCCCTTGTAGAACAGCTGGCTCGACAAGCGTTTGGAGCGGATTTAAAAATACTGTTGTCAAAGCAGAGCCCGCTGCATCTGTTTGTGCAAACATGCAGTCAGGGCTGGTTTTTGGCACACCCCGGCACAGCCCTGCCCCGGCAGCCAGCAGGGAGCAAACAAACCTGGCCTGTGCTCAGGCAGATGGTCAGATGCCCAACAGGCTCTGTGTGCCTGGGACAAGCGGGAGCCTGCAAGGAGCAGGGCTCTTGAAATCCCATGGGGGAAGTGGAGAAAGGCATCTCCTCCCCATTTTAAAGCTGGGTGTGGGGGAAAATTTATATTCACAGATGAACTCGCCTTGTGCCCCAAGGAACATCAAGGGCAGAGCCACAATTACCTCATAGCACAGAGCAGGTTCTTGCTGTGGGCTGACAGCCTTCCTGTCAAAGGCTCAAAGGAAAGTGACACTGGGGACTAGCAGGCAAGAAAGCAGGATGTCCCAGGGGACAGCAGGCATTGCAGAGGGAGGAGAGACATATGTTCATTCCAACAAAAGACCCAGCTCTCCTGCTAATACATACCACTTCTAGTCATGCAGTTAAGCTCCTCTGCTTCCTGCTGACTTCTGTTTTCTCCAGCTAAATCTGTCTTGCCCCACAACAGGAATGAAAGACTAAGTGAAGGTGAATGCACTGGCATTCACTCTACCTTACATATGTCTTTCAGATAGTTCTGAAATAACATTGGGAAAGAGGAAATATGTCTGTGCTGGCATTTGTGTGACATGTCCCCAAGGCCTGGCTCTTGCTGAAGTTATTGTTCAAGTGCTTCATGGTTTCCCCACATTTTTTCAACCCCTTGTTTTTTCCTCCAAGTTAGAAATTTAACTGCCCTGGTGGAAAATTTACTGGCAAAGCAGTGAGGTGACATCACTGGAGCCAAAGTACAGATAGTTGAGCAATGAGTGAAGAAGGAGGAAAAAGTTGGGCTTAGTTGTTAGTATACCTGTCTTGAGCCACTGAGGAACACAGTGAAGCTGGAACAGATCCCATCCCTCCAACAATGATCCTGTAGCTACAGGAAGCCACCCAGTCCTGAGACAGAGCCTGGCTCCCCGGAAAATCAAAATGGAAAATTTCTTGTACAAACAGCTGATACTTGGGGTGCAGAAGATAAACGTCACACTACAAAATACCCCAGGGAAAAAGCCATGCTCAGCATTTTCCTCTGCATGTCTGTTCCCAGCCCAAGCATGGTGAAGCCTGTGCTGCTGCACACCAAGCAAGAAGGCCCTTTACCTACACAGCAGATGTGCCAGCCATGATTTTTCCTCTTCCTATTTATGGGCTTTGACCTGCCTCGAGTGTTCTCACATTTACAATGAGCATCAGCACACCTTTGTCTTGTTCTGTCTGCAGCAATAGGACTCTCTGGGTACCGGTCACAATCACAGAATCATGGAGTGGTTGGGGTTGGAAGGGACCTCTGGAGACCATCCTGTCCAACACCTCTGATAAAGCAGAAAGAGGTTGCAGAGGATTGCACCAAGGTGGGTTTTGAGTGTCTCCAGGGAAACAAACTCCACAGCCTATCTGGACAGTCTTCCAGTCCTCTGTTACCCTCGCAATAGACAATTTTCCCCTCATATTCAGATGGAACTCCCTGTGCTTCGTGTGTAGCCTTTGCTCCATGCTCCTGTCACTGGGATCCACTGGAAAGAGTGTGGCCTCACTATCTTTACACACCCAGCCCTAAGACATTTGTTGCACTAATATAATATATGTAAATAACACAGTATAAATTTTATGTGGCAGACGAGAGCTGGAGCGGCTCCTGGGCGGGAGCCCGGCACGCCGCGAGCCCCGGCATCCCTGTGGAGCTCGGCACTCCCTGGGTCCCGCTCCCCGGGCTGCCTCGCCGGGCATTTCCCTGCCAACAGCGCCCTCTCCCGCCTTTTCTTTGCCGGCTGGCGGGAGCGGCCACTCTGGAGACATTAAATTTATTGCAAATCAAATCTGAGCAGGGTAATGAGAAATAAACACATCTTAGAACAACTTCCCCGTACTCCTCTATTCTTCCCGGGCTTAACTTCACTCTCGAATTGTCTACCTTCTCCCCTCCAGCAGCACAGGAGTAAGAGGAATGGAAACTGTGTCAGTCACCACACTTTTGTCTCTGCCGCTCCTTCCTCCTCAGGAAGGAACCCTCACACTCTTCCCCTGCTCCAGCTTGAGGTCTCTCCCTCTGGAGACAGTCCTCCATGAACTTCAACATGCATCGTTCCCTTGGGCTGCAGTTCTTCATGAACTGCTCCATTGTGGGTCACAAGTCCTGCCAGCAAACCTGCTCCAGAGGGGCTCCTGTCTCCGCTGACTTCCCACAGACGCTGCCAGGAGCCCGCTCCAGCACGGGCTTCCCACGGGGTCACGGCCTACTTTGGCACGCACCTGCTCCAGCGTGGAGTTCTCCACGGGTTGCAGGGGGATACAGGCTCCCCTGTGGAGCTCCCTGGGCTGCAGGGGCACAGCTGCCTCCCCATGGTCTACACCAGGGGCTACAGGGGAATCTCTGCTCCAGCACCCAGAGCACCTCCTGCCCCTCCTTCTCCACTGACCTTGGTGTCTGCAGAGTTGTTCCCTTCATGTATTCTCACTCTTCTCTCTGGCTGCAGTGGTGCAGCTTTTCCCCACTTCTTAAATGTGTTATCCCACTGGCACCATCATGGTGGCTGCTGGGCTTGGCCTTGGCCTTGGCCAGAGCTTTGTCCCTCCTGGAGCTGGCTGGCATGTGATCTGTCAGATATGGGCAAAACTTCTAGAAGCATCTCACAGAACCAACCCCAGAACTACCCACTACCAAAACCTCGCCCCACAAACCCAATGCAACAGTAACCCAGATCTATCTGAAATCAGCACATACCATCAGCCTTCTTTGCTTTCCTATTCTCCAAGCAATGCCACTTACTGGATCCAACAAATTAAAGCCAGATATCTGGAGTCTGGTTTGCAGGCACAACAGCTGAAACAAAAAACCCAATTTAGAGGACTACAAAGCTTTTCAGAGTAGTCCCCACATTAAACATGGCTCTGGGAAGCCTGTCCCTTTGCCAGTCTGGCTGTGTCCCACTGACTGCTCACTGTGGTCTGTGATGACGTTTCAGCTCAAGAGCACTTCTGAAATGCATCCCACATCTGTCCCCACATACTGGATGTGGGTCTGTGACATGAGCCAGTCTTGGAGGGCATTGAATGGATTCCTTTCAGCTTAACAGGAAAACTAACTGTAGGAATAGCCATAATGCACTCCACTGGCTATCAAGCCCTCAGTCCAAATGCCTGGGCTGGAACCAGGTGGGTGTGAAAGAGCCCCAGCGTCACGCACTTGATGCTACAGCCTCGCTGCCCTACACTGGGGCCCCTGGGTATGTCCATACAGGCAGAAATCCAGGGCAGCAAGGCAGGAAGTGAGGCAGGGACCAGTGATCCTACTGGATGGTCAAAGCTTCTTTACTTTGATCCTCTGCAACCAAGGAACAGGCTGTGGAGGTGGCAGCTTGCAGTGCTCCCTGATACAGTTCCCACTCTCCTGAGGAAGAGGAAATTAATCCTCACAGGCCGAGGAAGGGGATCCCAGCCCTTTCACAGGACTGGCAGTAGGCACAGTTTCATGTTGAGACAAATTCTTCAGGTAGAGCAGAGGGAGGCTTGTAAGGAGTGTGAGCATTGCAAAGCACTCTGTAATGTTCCAAATAACCCAAAGCACTTAAAAATACACTTCAGTACTTACTGTCAGATTAATTTATTAGCAGGAAGCATGTTTTGCTGTAAGGCAGACAATTAACAGAGAATTTCTGTAATTCTCAGTCAGGAGGCCAAATTATTACTGATAGTTAATACCTGCAATTAAAATGATTGTTCTGAAATGAAAGAGTCTCAAAATGCATATGGAAATTTCATACAATGTATAAAATATATAACTTTTACATTTCATGAGTAAATATTCACAGTTTTTATGTAAGAAACAAACACCCTAGAGTTGATTTGCAAAATAAGCACTACAGGAGATGTCCAGTGTTCTGTGGCTCTCCCTGGTAAGTAGACAAGCAGAGCAGCACCTAGAGAGTCCATAGACTGAGAGAGGAACCCCATTTGCATTGCTCCTGTTGGCCAAGATAAAGTCCCTACTTTGTAATTCCAGTAAAAATTAAGGTAGGGTTATACTGACAATCAGAGCCTACAGAAATTTTTAAGCCTCTGGAACAATCTGTAGAATATAGTAAGACAGAAATAAAGCCAGGCTCCCAAGCCTTCAGCCTCACAAGGGATTCCAAGTTTCACAAAAAGTTTTGTAAAAATCTTCTTTTTAAAAAATGTAATTAAAAGTAAAGGTAGAATCTTAACTCCTCCTGAAGCAGAGACTACCAGCAGCATTCACTGCAGTGTAATTATTTCATGTGTGTGATATTTGACTTAATTTACTTCTCTGTGTACCCAGGCCACCTATGATGTTTAAGGGACTTTTCAATTTCACCTGTTCCCAAGAAGATACAGATTTTACTGATTTTGATACTAGCAAACTGATCACTATAAAACTTGAAGGGGCCTTAAATCTGGCCTTGTTTTTTTCCTTGCTTCTACTTCAAGTAGATCAGCATTGCCAGTTTCCAAGCTGCCCCAAAATCTAAAAGAGACAAAAAAAGAACCTACAGATTCATCTTAAGACATGATTCCCCTTCCAGGACTTTAAGAAGGGCAAAAAAGACAAGATGCAACTGGGAAAGGGCTGCTTACATATCCATCCAGCAAGAACAGAAAAAGATTTAACGTATTTGCATTGGAGAGCTCAGCAGAGGAGTGAACAGAAAGTCTTGGGACATCTGCTAAAACAAACAGTTAGAGGTCAGATTCAAAGCAGGAAACAGATGGGAATCAAAAGATTCTGGGTACAACTCTCTGTTCCAGTTATGTATTACTTTCCCCCTCAAAACTAGCTACAACACTAGACTGCCATTTCGGTGGCTGTTTCAATGTTAACCTTGTAGTGTAGTCATCCAAGAGATGGGCATCTGAAAAGATTTGGGCTATTGCCCTGGTACAGATCATCCTATCTAAGAAACTACAGGACACTGGTGATTTATTAGCTTCTGTAGTCCTAGGAGCCTGTCAGTGAAGATTAACAAAACCTCAACACTAGCAATCTTGCTAGTGGTATGTAGGTCCCAGTGAGATGCATACAGCCAAATGCTTTTATGCCTGCCTCTAGAAGCTGAGAAAAAGCAAAGCTAATTTTTGTCTTCATTGGAAGATGGACCGCATGTGAGGAAGCACACAGAGCAGCAAGGCAAGTACCACAAAACTAAACAGCTCTGCTGCTATGGTAGGAAGTGTGTACGAGAGACAAGATTGGTCTCCAAATCATATAGCTAGCAATGACTGCTATCCCAATGGTTTTGTGTCCATTATACTGAGAAGCAGACTGAGAAGCAAAAGCCACTTTCAAGAACAGAGATAAGTTGCTGGTGATTATTTACCTACCATTTCCTAGAAGATTCCCTTGATGATTGTATTTGAAGAACTACGGCTTATTTCTGCCATTTGCTAGCCCAGAACTTATAAATCCATTCCCTCAATCCATACCACAAGCAAATACAACACCATTTCATTATTACTCTGATCTACCACCAATGGACTTTCAGTATATTTTTTTAATGTCTTAAAAATGATCAGCCACCCAGTTACTTTCACAGAAAATACAAGCAGCATTTTTTCGCCAGGAGCTTCTAAATTAAAAAGACCTTCAGGTAATGCTGTAAAACATTAGAGACATCATAAATAAACTTATTCTAAAATTCACTTTCCAAACAATAAATAAAACTCTTCCTTATTTAAAAGTGCAAACAGGCTGTATTATAAAAAGTACGAAGCAAGACTGCAGGAAGTGCTTAATTATTCAGTAATGACCAAGACACAGTTTCTTGCTTTGGTGCTGCTGGTCATCCAACGATTTTGTTTTCTGGACCCCATCTAAAGAAAAAAACACGCATGGAGCATTAATACAACAGCAAGCATAGCCTAATAGTCAACATGGACAGGCACACTGGAATAACACTGGGAGTGGGGAATGGGGTGGAGATTGTCTCCTTCCCCTTACAGAGGAACATGCAATAAGCACGGTACTCAATGCATCTTTACACTGCATCTTCATGCTTGAAGCACAAAAATTATTTAGCTGCCATTTTCCATGTTGTTTTCCCCTCTGGATGAGTAACATTTTAAGGATTGGTAGCTGACAGTAGATACCTATGGTGGGTCTCTTTTGTAGCAGAGAGAATCAGGTTGGTTTAAAATATGATCTCACTTACTGATTTCAGTCATAAAATGCATTAGTGAAAAAATACTTACTTTCCCTGGCTGTAAGATCATGGAATTCAAGTGCATTGGTGTGCAATGGACTTAGTTGCCACTGGTAAAAGAAGAAGAAAATGTTTACTTTTTCCAGAAGACAGAATAAGGAGCAAAGTGAGGAAAAGTATTCTACAGGCCTTTACTGAGAGGCATGACTAGGGGTGAGGTGGGGAATGAAGGACTCCCTCTTGAACACACTTTGAGGACAAATACCTATTATAGGTATGCAGACATTAACTCCCTTGAGAAGGGGGAATGAGGCTGCTCACACCAACAGTGTTGCAGTTTGTCATGGAAAGTGCCCTGACTGCAGGTGCACTTGGCCACATTTGAAACCCATCACAGCTCTTTTGGGAGCTGCTGGAAGGGCCAACAAAATCACACACTGACCTCCCAAATCAGCTGCCATGCTGTGATAGGGGGGGCTTGGAGAGAACTTCATGTGAAGAGACCACCTCCAACAACAGTGAGTTAGAGGAAAATCCTCCATGTAGATAGAGAACACAGAAGGGGCTTGGCCCCACTCTCTGGCACATGGCACAGCACTGCTCCCCAGAATTGTGACAGAGCAACTTCTCAATTCCACTCACCTGACTAACAGCACAGCGCTCCTCTATGCGGGCTGCAGATGACTGCTCACGCTACTCTCCCATCAATGCTGCCCTCAGTTTTTAGAATACAGTACATTTAGACACTTACTGTAAATTTGCTTACACCCTCAAGTTCACCAAACTTCATATAGGATATATCTGCTTTCTTTTTTCCAGCATCAACATCTCCTGCATAGATCTGCTTGATACCAGCTCCTTTAATTAAAGGGACACATTCATCACATGGACATTTTGTTACAAATATCATGCTTCTTTCATCTGGCTTTATTTCTCGACACCTACAAGTAGTCAGAAAACAGAATTTCAGAGTTTGTATCTTGGTAGTTTTGAATTGTTACAAATTTGATACCTCAAAAAGCAAGCAAAGTGTTATTTACTCTCAGAAGCAACTTACTCCTAATCAAGTGCACAAGTACACGATGGAATCTGGTTTGGTATCACTATCTGTGAACAACGCCCATCCCATGTCTCCACACCTATTATTGTTGGAAGCTTCAACTGCCACACTTCCTCATTTTGGGTTATAGCATGGTCTAGCAAGAAGCAGAGCCAGTGGCTTGTATCTGAAGGATAACTGAAGGAGCCAATATCCTTTAAAACCCAAGTTCATATAAGAAATCTCAAGAAACCTCAGGAACTGACTGTGCCAATCTACATCTAACTTCTACATCACAGGCATAAAAAAGACTGTGATTGTAATCCACAGTTCATCACAGTGACATCACACATTGTCCTAGTTTGGGCTGGAATACAGTTATTTTCTTCTCAGCAGCTGGTGCAGTGCTGCCTTTTGGATTTAGTATAAGAATAATGTTGAAAACAGACTCATGTTTTAGTTGTTGCTAAGTAATGCTCGCTCTGAATCAAGTGCTTTGATTCATATTCTGGCAGTGAGGAGCTGCACAAGAAGCAGGAAGGGTGACCCAAACTGGACCAAAGGACATTCCATGCTAGGGAGTGTCACTCCCAGTATATTAACTGGGGGAGTTATCTAGAAGGGACATTGATCAGAGTTTGGGGATGGGGTATGGCATTGATCAGTGGCTGGTGAGCAACGCTATTGTGCATTACGTGTTTTTACTGTGCATTTTATCTTTATTATTACCTACTATTATTAATAAATTTTATTTTGTTTCCATTATTAAACTGTTCTTGTCTCAACCAAAAGTTTTACTTTCAATTCTTCTCCCTGTTCCACTGGAGCAGGGGGATGAGCGAGAGGCTGCCTGGTGTGTACCTTCCCCACTGGGCTTAAACCACAACATGCATTTATCGTGGAATTGTTTCCAAACCCTCTCATTCTTCTCCTTGGTAAAAATAAACTCATTACCTGAATGTCAGGGCGTTCTGCTCCGCATGGATAATGTATCTGAACTTTCTGATTTCCCGATCTTTTTGCTTATCATCCATGTGTGGAAAATCAGCATATTCAGATCCAACAGGAAAGGCATTGTAACCACAGCCTACAAAATACATTGCTCCTGTTCCATCACAGCCTCTCTGCAACAGTAAACAAAGTATCAAATTTGGAGGTATTTTAACTGAGTTCTAAGTCAAAATACAGTGGAATGTATACTTTTGCATGATCAGACAGCTCAGCTCTTGCCAGATGCTCCATGTCTGTATGAAGCTTTTCCACTGAGCCCTGTAGGAGCCGCACCAGTAAAGTGTAACACCTCTGTTACCCGCACCAGGCTTTTTAGGCTTTCCTTTTGACAAGTAATACTGACAGCAGGGACAAGAAGTCTAAAGTATTTAGTCTTTAACAATGTACACAATTAAATACAGCTGGAGTTCATCCCTGATGTGCCAGAGATGGTGTTTTTCCTGTCTATTAACAGACCCAGTGACCAGTGGGCTGATAAGAGGCAATTGGTGATTGAAATAAGAAAAAGAAACAAAACAGCAATAAGCAGCTGATGACTGAACTGTTAAAAACAATTAAGAGCATGTTGCAGCTGTGTGAAGAATGAGGCTTCCTGGGATTGGTAACATGCATAAGCAGAGATACAAAGAACAAAAACTTTCTGTTTGGATGGGAAAAAGCACTGTAACAATACTGATAGAAAAATACCACTTTGACCCAAAAAGGAATGTGTTAAAGCCCATACAGCATTTCAACCACAACAAATATCCTCAGGAGACTGTCAGGCTATAATTGCGCTGAGACGTCTCCTAGAAAGAGCTGCAAAGAGGGGCCATGCAGGCCACATGCTGCTTGATCAGCAGCTGTGGCAAAACCTTGTAGCCAGGATACCTGGAATAACTGACAACGATTGAGGAAGCAGGCACACTGAAAATCCAGACAGAGACCTTTATACTTCCCCTTCATCTTAAAGCATAACAATGAATCGGTCATTAACTTAGTTACTAAAGCTGTGTGTATGAAAAACAGAAGTGTATAAACTTTAAGGAAAATAACAAGCTCAAAACCAGTGTATGAATTGTGAGTGCAGGAAAAGTAACTTTTTTCAATACTTACTGATTTTTCCTCTGCCCAAATAATAGCTCCAACTCCCGTTTTATGATCCTCTAAAATACATAACATTTTAGGAGTAAATAACAAATAAAGCACTTCTGAGTTACCCATACATTAACATATGACATCCTAGAGTAAAGAATAGCATTTATTGCTACTTTGTGAAGGGGAGGAAAGAAATGCAGAAAGATTAAAAGCTTGGAAATATGAGTGTACTGTAAAAGCTGGGTGTGCTTTTACTGCAAGGCAGTCATTCTAAGATTTTGCTCTGTACATTTTTTCATAAATGAAATGAAGCAACCAACACATAGATAAGAAAATGTGTGCCAAGAATATGTGTGCACAGGTTCACAAATGTGAGACAGTTAACGGATAGAAACCATTTTGTTGTTTACTACTTAAATTAATGACTTAATTTCTGCCATTTTTTAGGTTTATGGTTCTGTGGTCTGAAGTCCTATCAAAATTAGTTCTATTTTATACCCAATTCGAGACAAAATATAATCAACTGGATTTTGGGGGTGTAGTCTATCATCACCATAGAAAAACTGGTACAGAGCTTTCATTATGTGACTTGGATGGTTTTTATGGCACTTGAAAATCTTCCCCAGTAGGTACTCATGAGAATCTTGAGCATATCAAGGAGAAAAACATTTCAGGCTTCCATTGATTAATATTGAAGAACACATTGTTTTCATGAATCATTTCCATCATCCTTAGTATCACTACCATATGCAATCACTCAAAGAGGGTCTTTCCTGCCAAAGATATATTTTATCAAAGCTGTCTTCATTTATATTCTGCATATTTATTAGTCACTGATGAAGAGATGATGATAATGACTGATTAAACCAGCAAAGAAAACATCCTATGTTCTTGCTCCCTTTATATCCACCTATATAATCATGTAAAGCACCCACATATGTGTGTGAGCTGCTATTTATTTTAATTTCCTTACAGTGCAATAAAAGTTGGCTCAGACCCCAGACCCGAGTCCAGGCTGAATACTACAGATAAACCTGAACTTTGCTGCCCCAGGAGTACTCAAGCTTGGTCATTCCATTTTGTTCTGTATAACGGAAGCTGTACAAAGAACTCGTAACTAGTTCCATGAAACTTCTGAATTACATATAAAAAATGTGATCTCTGCAATTTTTTGGAGAACAAATTTGCTGAGGGTACCTAACTTAATAGGTTGGGTTTGGATGGGTGTGTTGGGGGAGTAGTTTTGGTTTAAGCTTCATATATGTACTATTTGTTTGTTTACAATGGTTTAAAAAATGCAACTATAATCTAGAGTACAAAAACATCTCTATGGAGTACCATGAAGTTTTAAATTTCTTTTCTCTGGAAGAAGTTATCATGTTCCTGCATTGGTACCCAGAGAGAATAAAGCAGCTAACAGAAGTCATCTCTATCAAGAGAGAGTCAATAACTATCTTCTACCTCAGAAGTCTGGACATAAAACTCCAGCATCTGGGTGCAAAGAAAACCCCCATCAGACATATAAGCACTTCCACTAATAACATTAGGACTAGGGGACTTAGTATAACTGTACTTAATGTCTTACTGAAGGATATTATTTCACTGCTTTTTTCTCAAGTGTACATAATCTGCTAGAAATATTGACATTTATTTGATAACAGAAGCATCTTGTGAGACCTCAGTAAAAAGAGCTTCAGAGCAGCTTGAAGAATTTAAATGTCATTCTGTTCTATTCTCAGTTGGGCGTTGGACACATTGGCAGGGCAGGGTTTTCCAGCACTGTGTGTGAAATATCTGCACTGATTTCCTCATGGAAAGCTCTCACACACAATAATGTGTGCCCCTGTGGAGTCTTTACTATTATTGTTGCACTTGTTTCACGTGTGTAGGAATGGCACTGAGCAGCTTGCTCAAGGAAGTATTTGGAAGAATGAGACTGAATTAGGAACTTGCTGTCCTGATGAGACCCCGTTGCTCCTGCGCTCCGGTAAGGACTCACCTGTCCGATACGCGAGCAGCCTGGCCTGTATCATGCAGTGCCTTGCCACGTCCTGGGGCAAACACTGATCGTCTGCTTCATTTGTTCGTTGGGATCCACTCTTGTAAAATCCAAAACATCCAAAGACAGGGACACTTGCGGCTACCGATGCCAAGACCAAGACAAGATCCTTCATATTCTGCCTAAGGTTGCTGAAGTACGGGTTTTCACAGAGGTTCTCCAGTCCTATTGTCATCAATATTTGCTTGTGCATTTCCTCATTTGAAATTAGAAATAAACTTTCATACTCTTTTATTCTCTCTTGCCTACATGCAGTATAAAAGTCAGTGTTAGAGTCAGGCTGTGATTTTGCTATTTTCTGAATAAAATCAAACTTGGTGGAAGTTTCTTCAATAAACTGCACCATGTAGCACACCAAAGGCTGAAGCAACACACACACACGAGCACGACTGTTTGACTTCAGTCTTTCCACTGCTTTGGCATCCAGCTTTGCATCCTCAGTGCTCATTGGATTGGATACCTCGCTCTGCAAGCTGATTTCAGGATCTGCAGGCCAGTAAGAAATCCTGTTCACCCCAGCTGGAAGAGAAGATAATGCAGCAGAAGGAATCATGCCAGTGCAGTGGAACATAAAGCTCATATTCAACACACTATTGCCTAACCCCGGTTTTACTTCCTTAAAGCCCCAAGCCCTGCCTAACGAGTGTCTAGACAACAAAAATGCTGGTAGATACAACTATCAAGGGTTGTCCAACTTGATATTCAGATTACAGATTAAAATTTGAGTTACCCAAGTTCTCAGATTTTGTGACTGCCTAATTTTGCATCTTATGTCCCATAGATAAATTAGCAACACACAAAAAGAAGTTAGTACTGATAAACATTGCTGCTGAGATTAAAAATCAGCATTTACAGAAGAGCTGTACCAGCAGATCCCATTTCTGGAAGTGAATGATCTGGTTTGTCTTCATATCTCATAGGGAAAGGAAACCCTTAAGTACTCCTTGTGATTTCTGCATAAAAACCCATTCTTCCCTGGTGTCAGTGACAAGCAATGGGAAAGTAAGGAAAAATACATCCATCTAGGCCTAGTCATCAGGCTTAGGGCTGCTCTGGCAGAGTGCAAAAGGACTGTCAGAACCTCAGCAGTGCATCCCAGCTGAGAGACAAGCACCACCAGTAATAATGGTTGCACATTACACAGAAACAGGATCTTGGCAGCAAACCCCAGTTTCTTGACCATCAGCTCCAAGAAATGGACAGTCACCCTTATGGAAAACATCAATGCAGGCTACACAAATCAAGGACTGGCATTCACAACTGGGACAGTCCAAAAAGAAAACAGGCTTTCTGTTTTCAATCACAAGTGTAACATTTATTCCTACTCTACTACAGTCATTGCTTACCATTTACAATCATTTTTAAACAAGTTGAACATGGTTTTCTGGAAAAATAAAGATCACAGTTTTTAAGTCTTGATCCGTGTTTAATGAGTGCAATCTGGCCAGCATGCAAGTCTGTACTGGAGCAATGAAGACCAATAATCTTCATATTTTTCACCACAACCAGACCACTCTTCTTCACCTACAGAAAAAGGCATTATTATTATTTTACTTTTTTTCAACATTGAGTCCATAAAAATGTGACAGATCTTCCTTGGATAATAGTAACCAACCAGCAGCAGAGCACAGAGCTCTTCAGTACAAACGAATCATTAAATAATCTGCACTTTCCTAAGCATTTCTTCTTGTTATTTTGTTTTCACATGTGCCTGTTAATATCAGGGTGCTGTGTCTCTCTCACCTCCAAAGATGGACTTCGCACAAATTCCTGATTTTTTTCTGGTCATTGCTTTGTCTGTAACAAAATCCAGAAGCAGCATAGAAAATTCTGTCAATTATAGCTGAAACCTTCTCTGAATCAGCCAGCATCTGGAAATGCTCATGAATTTAATTTCTGTCTTAAGCTTGACCATCCTGGGAGCCAATAGCTTCTCTAGCTTTATTTCTGTCTCTTCATTTATGTAATGAATCCTGGTTCGAAAGAATCTTCCATGGAAGAAGTCTGCATACCACAGATGAGAGCTACTACATCTGGATTCCCATGTATTGTGAGAAAACTGGATACAAACTAGTTTGATGAAGCTGGTGAAACAGATCTCATTAGGCAATCCAGCTGCTACCGAACACTGTTGCCTTAGACCTGTCAATTATTCAACTGCTTTGTGGTTACAGAAATTAGACTTTTTAGTAAAGCCCTATATACAAGCCAAGTGCCATTTCTAACTGAATTGCTAAATTTCAAATTGCTTTTGAAGGCTGTAGGTGCTGCTCATCTATCCCTCTTTCAGATCTAGCCTGGGACATAGCCAGCTCTGAAAATGAGGCATCATTGTCCCCCAGGTTATTTTCCCATCTTTTGTTGCCCTGGCTGATAGATGTGCTGTGCATCTTAGCACCATGGGTATGCTCTGCACTACGCAGTTATCATTTAAAGAGCCCAGCAGCAACTCCGACCACAAAAGGAAACATCCTGTTCCAGGTCAGTCTGAAAAGGCCTCTTGACTTTGAAGAGCAACTGGCTACAGTTTAGAAGACCCACTCTTAAGGACAGTCCCTTTTCCTTGTCACTAAAGTACTTATGTACAAGTTCTTGATCAGCAAACATTTCAAGTACTTGTGTACACCTCCACTGTATAAAAGAATTGTTCATTTACAGTCATGAACATTGTAACTCTAAAAGAGTCTCTCTACACCAACAACCACATTGATTTTACACACAGGGTATGTACCACACCTCCTTTGTTGTGCTCTTTAAAGAAACACCTGCATTTTTTAGTGCTTGCTTCACCTCCTGGGGTATGTACCCTGCCTTTCAAAATATTTCAGAAAGAGTGTGCTATTTAGCCATTTTGCTATTTCTCTCCCACCATTGGATTTTTCTACTTCTAAGAAATATTTGAAAAAAGCTTATTACATTTGGTTGTTTTGGTTTTTTTTCATCTGGACTATGTGTCATCTAAAGAGCACCTGGGTTGAATTCACTGAAGGAGCTCTTCAGAAAGACCAATAAACAATAAGCACAGATGTTTTACCTGGGATTTTTTCTGCTGCTCAGCAGAGGGAAAGAGCTCCATCCAGAGACTTAATAAAGTAAAAAGATTGACCTTAGAAAGTCTTGGCATTTGACCTGTTTTGAAGAAAAAAAAGAGAAATATTTATTAGAGAATATTTATGAAGAAACTCCATATTGCTGAACATTATTTTTCAAGTCTTCTACACCACAGCTGCTACAGAAGCTGGTTCTGCTCTCACACTATCCTTTTCAGGGCAGTCATTTCAGGGCTGCCAACTCAGGATGCTCACATCTAGGTGGAGAGGTCAGATTTGTGCAACAAGAGGAACTGGTGAAACTTTCACTTAAATTCAGGAGTTAGCTCAACTCAGAAGTGTCGAGCAGAAATCACGGACCAGATCATCAGATCCCACACAACTTAATATGCTCAAATGATACACAGATGCTTAGAGAAATCTGAGACAGCTTCTAATTGAGCTTCAGGCTCACCACAGAAGAGGGCAAAAATATCCAGGCACACACATGATGATCTTACACTGACGCCTGCAGCAGGAGTGGACGAGCCATTGTGAAACCTTCCAGTTGCATCAGTTCTGGAGATCCTGCTTCTGGATTCTTACAGTCTGCTTAGATTTTGGTTAGGTCTTTTGCAAAAATGTAAACCTTTGGCTCAGGCTGTCACTTCTGACAAAACATCCAAATGCAAAAATCCCTTCTCGGACCATCACCTTGTACTGTGCTTCCACTCAAAACCTGGAAGTTGTCCTGTGAGAGCCAGCACAACTCAGCATTACTGAGTGCCCCACAAAGGAAAAATGAGGAAGTACTGTGCTGCTCGGTAAAGCTTGCACTGTCCCAGATGTAAAGCTATCTTGCCTCACTCTTGGCAAGAAATTTATTAAGTCTCTGAAATATCTCCAGTCCCCATTTCAGGGGTGTTTACAGAGAGCTGTAATGAACACATATTCCTCTGCAGGTCTCACACGTGCTGTCTGACAATAGTATTACTTCTATCTTTCCCACAAATGTTACCGTTTTTGCAAAGGAGAAAACAGCAGTGGCAAGAATGGAACAGAATAGAGAAAACCATTCTTTAAGTAGTTCTAGCAGCTTGGAAGAGATACAATCAGATACTAAGATTACCTGGCTAGGGGAGAGGGTTAGTTTAATGGCATGTCTGTGAACCCAAACAATTAGGACAACAGATAAACACATGCAATCCCTGATGGTATTGCAGCAGCTTTTTTCACACATAACTGTGGTTTGGGAAAGCAAATATAGGCCTGTCAGCAGCACTATCTGATACCACATTGTCCACTGTTCCTCAGGCTGTCCAGCTCTGCTACCCCACTTGGCACAAGCACAGCAAGGGGCACCTGGCTAGCACAGTCAGATACAAGTGCTAGAAATGTACATGGCCAGCAGCACACACCAAGATCTGCTGTCACTTGTACTAAAAGCAAACCCTAAAAGTAAGTCTACAAGCCACATCTAAAGAAGCAGAATCTGTTTTGTTAAATGGGCATTTGAGTCCATTCTCATTACAGCCCCTGTTTACTCCTGTCACAGCACACACATGTACAGTTCCCAAGTGGCAAGTTAAAACAAACAGTGCAATTTATACCAATGCACACACACCTTTGTGTTTTCTAAAATGGACTACAATATGGCACACAGAGTAGACTTAAAACTGCATGCACCACAAAAAAGTTTTAATTACTCTTTGTTTTCTATACCTAACCTGAATGTGACCTGTCAAACACATGGGAAACAAACTGAAGAACATCCTGACATGAATTTATGAGAAGCAGGGAAATATTATGAAGAAAGAAAGACCTTTAGTTACAGTTATCATATCTGTGTGTTTGCATCTTCATTCAGGAAGTTAAATACTCCCTTAAGTTCAACACAGTGAAGCTGAAGGTTGATTGAAGTGGACTGGAAAAAAGGCAGAAGACATCTTACAGAATTAAAAGCAGCTACAAAAGACTGGGAAAGTAAAGGAATCAGGCTCTCTGCTACTGAGAGCAAAGCCACGTATAAAAGGAGTGCTCTTTCCAGGTGCATCAGGCCCACTTCACACAAAGGTAGGATTTTATTCTTCCTGGTTATGGATATTGTTTCAGGGAGGTGAGGCATGCTCTATGGAAAGTGTGTTGTGAAGGCTGGTGCCAAAACCCCTGCTCCACCTGGAAGCAAACTGAAGCAGGGCACAGCCTACCCACACAAGGCTCACATCCAGGATTATGTCCTGGCTATAACGCAAGAATACCTGGTCCAAAGTCTGAAAGGCTTCTGACAAGTGCTTGACACCAAGGAAGAAGCTACCTGTGACATCACTCCTGGGAAAAGGAAACAAACCCATTTTCAGACTTAATCAATTTTGCTGGCTTGGAAGCAAGATTTCCATAAAATCTGGATGAAACAAAACTCATGTACACACCCAGGAGAGCTGGCTGCCCTGCCATGGTGCTCAGTCTGAGAACCAGACATACATCACACCTATATGAACACACCACTCCCTTGGGACTGCAGCAGTGGGATCTGTGGAATCTATCAGCATCTCTTTCTCCTGGGCACGCCCAGCCCTGTGAGAAAGTTGCTCTCTGCCAAACCCGTACCATGGGCCTGCTGTTGGGTTAGTAAGAATACCCCCTCAGAAGTCGGGTGTTTTCCTGCACCTTGCATTGTATGCACATTAAATATACCTGGTATAGGGCTGGAGAAAGAAATCCCTGTAACAGGGAGGAAGAGGGGAGCAAAATATAAGCTTATATTATCAAAAGGCCCTTATGGAGAAGGGTGTTGTCAAGCACGAGTAGGGGAGGATGGTGGAGATATAGATATATTTTATTATTTTTTTATTTGATGTATACATATATGCTTAAAGATACTATACACAGAAGTATATATATACTTTATGTGTATATACACACACTGTACATATAGCATATAGGTACACACACACTATATATACTACCAAGAGTGCATATATATATAAAGTATCTACTTATATAGTAGGGATATGCTACATATACTTTTATATATCTATTTATATATAGAAGTACAGGTGCAGATAAGTATACATATACTTTATATATACACACACTTACATATACATAGGTGTATATATATATATATATATATATGTATACACTTTATTGCAGTGTCTGTGAGGGGCAGGAGTACTCTGAAGCATCACCGGCGGAGGGGGAAGGCGTGGGCTCTCTGAACAGCCCAGGGAAGAGGCGGAAAGAGTCCCCTGAGGAGAGGAGAAGGAGAGGGAGAGGAGAGACCGGGCGGCCCCCGAAGGACCCGGTGGGTGNCCCACAAGGATCCACCAGTCAGCTTCTGGCTCCGCACAGGACCTCCCCCAGGAGTCACACCATGCGCCCGAGAGCACTGACCAAACGCTTCTGGAGCTCTGCCAGGTTCCAGTGCCCAACCACCGTCTGGGTGAAGAACCTCTTCCTGATATCCAACCTAAACCTCCCCTGGCACAACCTCAGGCCATTCCCTCGGGTCCTGTCACTGGTCATCAGAGGAGATCGGTGCCTGCTCCTCCTGTTCCCCTCACAAGGAAGCTGTGGCTGCGCTGAGGGCTCCCCGCAGTCTCCGCCGGGCTGAACAGACCGAGGCACCTCCGCCGCTCCCCGTACGGCGTCCCCTCAAGGACCTTCACCGCATTCGTAGCTCTTTTCTGGACACTCTGTAATAGAATCACAGAAGAAGGCTCTCCNGCCCCGCCGCCGCCGCCTCCTCCGCGCCGTGCATGGGTGCGGGTGCCGCTGCCGCTGCCGCTGCCCTGCCGGAGCCCTGCCGCCGGCCCCGCACCGCCCCCAGGGCGGCCACGCCCCCAGGGCAGCCCCCGGGGCNGAAGGCTCTCCGAATATCCTGAGTTGGAAGGGATCCGCCGGGATCATCAAGTCCAGCTCTTGCTTGAATGGGATCCA
Source organism: Dicaeum eximium (assembly GCA_013396995.1). NCBI lineage: Eukaryota > Metazoa > Chordata > Aves > Passeriformes > Dicaeidae > Dicaeum > Dicaeum eximium. Next base: position 370,055 of record VWZP01005257.1, on the reverse strand, counting down.
GAAAGTTGTTTTCTGCAGCCGGCGGCTCAGCTGCAAATGGTGCAGGTGGAGAGAAGACCAGAGGCTCTACTGCTGTGCTTTACTTTCTGGTGTTCTGAGGGGTCTGGGGGCTGTGCTCTAACAGATTATTCTGCTTTCACCAGAGGTGTCTGCAGGGACTAGCCCTCATTAATAAGCTCTGCCGGGCATCATGGTCTGTATAAACCAAGGCATCTGCTTGTGACCTCTGGGCTTTTTGACCAGAGCCTCTGGGGTGGAGTGTTTAATGTCCCTGCCATTTTTTTCTAAATATCAGGGTATGTAAAAGCTTCTCTGTGGATACACTTTTGGAAGTATATCCATATGCTGTAATGTATAAAACCCCAAATAATTAGTCAATCAGTGACAAAAAAATCCCATCTTGAAGAGTTTCAGAAGTCCTAGACCATCTAGTATAAAAAGACTAAGGACTAGAAGGACTAAAAACTAGTAAAAGAATTCCTGAGGCTGTGACCTAAAGCAATATAGAGTTTTGAATCTGAAATCAAGTCAATTGAAGCCTAAAAACTGGATAAAACCATGAATTAGGTTATAAATCGTTTCTTTCTAAGGATCCTTTTGTTTCCTGTATGGCCCAAAATTAATTTATTTGCTGTGCATGCATTGCATGACTATCTCAGATGAATTTTTCTTCTGTTTGGAAAAATTCCCTTCTAGACACCCTCTTTATGAAAGACTTCAAAAATTATTTGTGCATTTTCACTTACCAATCTCTCAAATGTGACCAGACCATTGCTGAATTCTGTGTTAAAATAGACTGCATCAAGCAAAAGGGTAACATCTTTTGATATGTTTTTCTCCCAGTATCCCAAAACCAAACCAAGACTTGCAAGAAGTCTCTCTGCTCTGTTACATCTTGAAGTGTTTATTTTTTCCCCTGTGTTAGAGAAATTTCTTTTTTCACAAGTAGCTTGCTGATTCAGACACAGTATTTGACTTGGTCTGTGCTCTAGGGTTTCCATTCAGAGGTGAGATGTTTGAGGGTCAGTAAGCCTGAAGGAAGTGGAAATCAAATTTACAGCAACATTCATCTGTAATTTGCAGTCATCTCTTTGTGCTGGAGTTGGCTTCATAAGAGGGGAGGAATCATGATAGATAGATAGATAGATAGATAGATAGATAGATAGATAGATAGATAGATGGTTAGAAAGAAACGTCCCATCCTACAATGGCTTTTAATCTAATTATGATCTTGAATTTGATTGGGACTAAAGGATTTGCTGCTTCTGTTTGCCTTCCACCAAAAGCTGCAGGTAAAAGCTAGAGGGCAGCAGACAACAGCATCTCTGTGGAGCATGAAGAGGGTACTCATTCACTCCAGGACCAAGAGAAATCATGTCCTTCCCCAAAATTTGTTGAAAGGAAAATGGCACCAACCCTACTGCAGAAATCATCCCTGCCCAGGGACTAAGTGGCCTTCTTTTGGCAAGATTAAAGTGGAGAAGAGGATGGTAGTAATGAGGAAAAGTGGGTCTTAGTCTTGCTGTTCTTTTATATACAATTCAGGGCAATTCAGCCTTTCCAGTTAACCAGCATTTTCCCCTCTGAGCTTCATTTTTTATAATTTACAGATTGGCAAGAATTTCTGGATGGGCTTTTTCTCCTTGAAAGAGACCTGCTGAAAAAACCTACTGTGTCTCTCAACAGCTGCAGTTTGTTCCTGCATCTGTGTCTTACAAACCCAATTCATTCAAGTGACTGATTGCTTAACACCCCTTTCCTGTCACCCCTTTTTTCTTTACTTAGCAGACCCATTTGCTTGGATGTCCCATTTGAGGTGTCCCAGAAGGCTCTCTTTGCTGATATGTTTTTTTTTAATCTGAGAGATAGGAGAAAGCAAAAGCTCTCTCTGCCACGATGTCCTTTGGAAGTTGTCATACCCCTTGTGTTCTCATACCTCTGTTATGTTCCCATTCGTGCAGGTGCCTTCTGATACACAGCTACGAAGCTGTGTGATCATCTTGGCTGATGACTCTCAGGATTTTATGCTTTGGAATAATTTAATAGCCATTTGGTATAGCAACAGTGCTCATAATTTAATGGGATGTTTTGCTGGGCTTTTATGGTGCTTCTTGTACTGCTGTCAGTACATTTTTACACCCTCTTCTTCATAGTATTGATGGACCAAAAATCTCATTCCCCATCTTTTGGGGTTGATTTGCTGAGGAAACTTATTCCTGCATTGCAGTTACCTACTTTGCAGTATTTTTCTGTATCTGTGCACTGCAGGTTTTAGATCCTAGATCCAGGTTCCTGCACTACCATCAACTCTCTTAAGGTAGATGACTTCACACCTAAATTCTACCTGGAGTATAATGATAAACAGCGAAGCTGTTAATCTGTTTAAAGACTAGTAAGAAGAACTTATAGTGCTTATTCTTGGGGGTTTGGATCTTTATTAATCTCTAAGAGTTCTACTTTGACCTTTATTTTGCCTTCTGGATGTAAAAACAAACCCTCTCTTAGGAAGTTTCACCTGTGAGCTGTTAAGCATCTGTAACAGCTAGGCCCATCAGTTCATGTAGGAAATATCTGGTATTCATTAGTGCCATGCAAATACAACAAGGTAATCTCTTAACACCCCTTGTATAAATGACCTTGGAACAGATGTGCTTGCTTTATAAAGCAGCATGCTGAAGTACATGCAGTGGAAAGGGAAGTGATTGGAGTGTGTGGTGGTAGGAGTGTGATTTGTGACAGCTGCGATGCTGAGCAGGGAAACCTGCCCTGAGCAGGAGCCCCTCCAAAAGCTTCTGTTTCTATCACTCGCTGCCTTTTTCACTGCTTTGAAAAACAGCAAGACTGGGAATCATGTAACAGTCAGTTTGACAACAGTGAAGGCAGCATCTGTCAACTCTGTGTCATGGAGGCAGAAAAAAATGGTTTTGCAAATTCTATGCCTGTCTCTTGCTGTAGATGCTGTAGGCCCCAGTCCCTGCTTTGTGAAGGGGAGTTCAGTGTCCTGCCATGTTGGTGGTGCATGGCAGCTCTGAGACTTTTTTTACGAGCAGCTTTTTCCTCACTAGTCACTGAAAGCAGCCGGTGATATCTCTTTCTTCCTTCCTCCAAGCAGGGCCAGGTTTGTGCAGACAGCCTGGCAGTGATTGCTTCTGCAGTTACCTCCAGATACTTGGAGTCAAACACTCTCCTGCTTATACCTTCTGGTAAACAACAGCCACTGGGCACCAGCAGAGGTGTTCTGCGGGGTGGTGAGTGAACATCCTTTGGCTGCACCAGGGCTCCTCCCAAATGGCACCAAGCACTATCAGGATCCTTTGTAGCTCAGTGACCACTTTGAGTTTGCTCCACTGGCTTCAATATGAGTGTGAGGTCCTGGTCACTCCACACCACCCTGCCCTGTGGGTCTGTGACCCAAACTCATTCGCAGTCCAGCTTCCCCGAACACAGGTGTGGGATTTTGCTCCCTGTAATTTGTGCGATAAAGGTAGTTTTTAAAGGTTTTGTTGTGTAAATGTCCCAAAGACTGCCCAGCACAAAACCAGCACCCTGTCTGCTCCTCTAGTCTGCAAGCCCACAGAGGCAGTTTCTTCTAAGGTTGTCTTTTTTGATGACCATCAGTTGTAAGTAATGCAGTGATGTGTGCTGTCAAATGGTCTAACTTGGATATTTCTCCCTTTGTGTAACAGAAATTACCTGGCAATTTTTCTTCTTGGCATGTGTTTCCTTTGACAGTCTTGTCTTATGTTTGGTTGACAAGGAGGCAAGAAATCAATTTTGGTTTTTTATTTAGAAATAAATACATTATTCCTAGAGCCCAAACTAAAATTTAATACATTTGACATTTTCACATAGAGGCATATTACTCCTCACACTCCCTGCACTTCACAAACCAAAAGGTGTCTGAAAAGAAGGAAACCAAATAAAAGTGAGGACTCTGGCTACTGCAAGCTCCTGATAAGCTGTAGTTTCTCACCAACAGCTGTAAAATGGACTGAAGACCAAATCAGTTAGTGAAGGGAAAATACGTGAGGAGGGAAGTGTTTATGGGGAAGAAATGGATCTGGGTGGATCCCATATGTGTGGTAGGGGAGGTTCTGCTCCATGGGACCAACTCCTACTGCTTATCTGTGTTTGCCTTTCTCAGGCTTGTCTCAGCCAATGCTATTTCAGCCATGTCCATCCTTCCCTGCTTCTTTCCCGTCCCCAGGCTCTGCAGGAGAGCTCTCCCTTCACAACAGGCAGCATGGAAAGGAGCAAACATTTCTTTGTTCTGAGTCTGTCCCTTCTGCATCTTTGTGGTAACTTCCCAGATGCCAGAAAATTGGCCTGCCACTCTGAGGGAGCAGCTTCCCTTGTCTCAGCTGCCTTAGCTCACAGGCTTGCTCTGGGGGAGCAGAATGCTGCGGGCAGGGGGATGAGATGATTCCCTGGCACAGATACGGCTTGTCCAGGTCAGTCCAGCAGGCTCTGCTGAAGTCTGTTGAAGTCTGTAAAGAGGTAATGCCTACAAGCCTCAAATAAAGTCCAGGGCTGGGAATGCTGCCTGACTTGGCAGAATTGAAGCCCTTGAATAAGAGAATGTTCCCTATGCAGTGCTCAGCTTCTGCAGGAGAGACGGAAACTCAGCCTCTCTCCACATTCCTCTTCTTCTGTGGCTGTGGACAGCTTGTGCTTCCACAGGTTCAGAACACAACTTGTCTTTGGGGTGTATTTGTGCAGCACAGACAGAAAGCAGACCAATACTCAAATTAGGGAACTGATTTCCTTGTTAAGATGGGGAAAATTTGTTGCACAGGAGCCACACATTTGTTGGGCATATGCTTCCCTTTATAATCAGTTTAGCTGCAAGCTGGGCAGTGGTGGTATCTTTGATTTATAGCAGACACCAGGTCATTTTTGTTGCTTTCAAGGTTTCCTGACATTGCTTTGCAACCTCTGCAGAGCTTCAGAGTGCAGAAACATTACACAGAGTATTCTGAGTTGAAAGGCACCCACAAGGATCATCGAGTGTAACCCTTAAGTGAATGGCCCAAACAGGGATTGAACCCACTTGCAGAGTCCTGCTGTGCTTGGATACCCCTGATACAACAACAGTCTAATGGAACTGTCATGGGCTCTGAGGTGACATCACAGCTGAGTTTTTCAGAGCACTGACACAGAGCTGACTTACTTTGTCTGTGGTGAAATGCTGCTCCTTGTCACACGGGATGACGTTAAACAAGTTCCAGAGGGGAAAAAGAAGGTTACTTTTATCCTTCTGCTGCCTTTTCTCTCTTAACTCTAGCCAGGGTAGCTGTCACCTCTGTCAGGAAAATTAATCCACAAACATCAGAGGTTTATGTCCAAAAAGGAGACAGAGGAGTCCCTTTTACTTTATTCGAATAAAGTAAAGGGACTCCTCTGTCTCCTTTTTGGACATAAACCTCTGATGTTTGTGGATTAATTTTCCTGACACCTCTGATACAGCAACTGCACCAACCTCCATGGGGATTTGAGTGCCTCATGTTGCAACAATACACTGGGAGTGGTTCTTCCATTCCAGGTAAATACACCCTCCCATCTTGCTTGCATTCCTGTCACTTCATACTGGTTTTAGTGATTTCCTCATGATGCATCTCAGGCTGGTTCACTGTGCTGAATTTGGGCTCTTTGCTAAGGACAATGGTATTCCATGGAGTATCAGGGTTAGGACACCTGACTTCAGCCCACAGGTGGTGGGCTGAAGGTTGACCTTGTGGATACATCCCTGGTTGCATGCAGGGGACATGCTGGGGTTGAGGGAAAACACTCTCTGAATTTCCTCTCCTGCCCTGCCTTTTTCCCTGTGGGCCCTAGGACAGTGTCCACAAGGGGCTGTGGAGACCGATGGAACCTGTGCAAGGGCTTTACATGGCCTTCATATTTTGGGAAAAAGATTACTCAGCCCTTCTTAAGGGTTAACCTTTTTTTAAAATCAGCTCCCACAGAGGTGCTGTTAAAACTTTAAACAACTTCAACGTGAGCTCTTACAGGCTCACAGCTGACAGGAGCAGGCTGTGGTCAAAGCATCTGGCTCCCCACCAATCCCTGGCAGCCTGGATGAGCCCCTTGGCAGAGATATTTATCACAGATAACTTCTGAAAGAGAAATAAATGAATCCATCTGGTGAGTTTTGGCTGGGAGAAGGAAAGGGAAAAGGAGGGAAAGCAGACAGCATTATCTGTGCTCTGCAGTGGGGGAATGAAGATGAAGTCCAAAAGTGGAGATAGAAGGAGCAGGGACTCATCCTGGAAAAGGGGCAGCATGCAAATGGGGTGATCTGAGGGGAAGATGAGGCAAGTGATAGGCAGGACAGAGTTGTCAGCCCCACTGCTCTCTGTCCTCTCCCAGGGCATATGCCACCCCTATCCTAGGTATGTATCCTTGGATTCTGCTGTTCCAGGGGGCCTGGAAGCCCCCAGCCACTGGGAAGGAGACTGAGATGATGTGTAGGGCAGCTCTTCCTGGCTATGGGAGACTGAGGACATGGACTCTTGGATGTGCAAAACCCCAGGAAAAACAAAGCAGTGTTGCTGCTTAGAGCTACTGCAGGAGGAGATTCCAACCTCATCTCTGTTTGTTAGGTACTTCCGAACATGGACAGCCATTTTCTGCTCCAAAACTGGCTTTCTTAAATGCTCTGGAAACTTTAGGCTTTGGTGGCACGCTTGAAGATTTGTGTGGCCCACGGAAGCACTGGATGACATCAGCCATAACATTTGGGTCACCAGAGTTCCCACAGTAGGGACACTGAGCAGAAGACAGCATTGCTTTTGCTTCCCAGTGTTTTGAGGCTCAGTTTGAGGTTCTACCAGTGATGTCTGGGCAGGCACCAGAGATCCTCTATCCTTGATATTCATCCAGATGTTGCAAGCCCTTGTCTGCCTTGTCATGAGAAGCACCACGCCTGCCTCAGTAGCAGTAAACAACAATGCAACAACTGGACTTGAGCCTGTGGAAAATGCTGTGCTTTGCCTGATGGGAACATCTTTTAACACCTACTGCTACCAAGTGCACAAGTGGTTAAATTTTGTGTCTGCCCCCCAACTCCTCAAATGCAAACCTTTTCCTCACTTAGAGTGTTTTCCCCCAGTTTTCTTCTGAGTTCCAGAAAAACCCCACCAAAGCTCAAGTGCAGCATCACAGGTGACCAGGAGCATATAGCAACAGTAAACCAGTTTGTAAATAATTCCCTAAAGCAGTGAAATATACTTCTAGATACTAATTTTATCATAGAATTGGCCTATTTTGACAATGTTAAGCCTGCTCCTAAACCAAATAGGAAGTGGCACACCAGGGATGCTGGGGCTTGTTCCCATCAGACTGGATTGATCCCAGGCCGAGACCATATTTGTTGGTTTAGCTAATTCAGAGTAGTTTAGGCCATTTTATACCTGTTTGTTTTTCCTCTTTGTATAATCCCTTTGTTTGATTGCTGAGATAGCCTTTGGCTTTGTGTTTCCTGTGGGAGTGATGCAGCACAGTCACAAATGGAATTAAGGGGATGACTGTGGGGAGGAAACGTGTCCCTGCACCTCTGCTTGCCAGGCCAGCTGCACATGGCCCTTGGAGACAGCATCACTCCAGCAAGTACAAGAGCAGCTTTGAACTTGAGAGATCTTTGTTCACCCGAGTGCACCACACCTCTCTAAAACAGATCTCTTTTTCTTTCTNTTCCTTTCCTTTCCTTTCCTTTCCTTTCCTTTCCTTTCCTTTCCTTTCCTTTCCTTTCCTTTCCTTTCCCCTTTCCTCTCCCTTTCCTTTCCTTTTTTCTTTTCTTTTTTCTCTTCTTTTCCTTTTCCTTTTTCCTTTCCTCCCTTCCCACCTCTTCTCTGTGTCTCTCTCTCATTTTCTTTATCTTCCTTCCTTCCTGGTGGGCACACCCCAATGCTGGGGGGCCAAGCTGTGCCTTTCAACTATGGTCCATGGGAAGAATTTCTTTCATCTCTGTTATGAAAAACCTGTTCACATGTTTAAACATGAACGGTTTTAGGTTCCTTTCAAGCTTCAGGTGGCTGACTTTGGGTTCAGCTCTTCCTCAGTACAACCACAACTCTAGCTAGTCTCAGGGCTCTGTCAAATCACTGATTTTCTTTCCTGTGATTTTCAACATGTGTGCTTTAAAAAAGAGACAATCTCACCATGCTTCCCTTTGTATCATCTGGTCTCTGTGCTTTTCTTTTACACCCCTGCCCCATTTTCTCTCTCTTTCTAGTCCATTTTCTCTTGTATTTTATAGGCTTGGTGGTATGGAAGCTACTTCTGAAATACTCAGAGATAGCCTGCCTGCACCTGGACTCAGAGTTCCTGGGAAGTGTTATTTTATTTACAACATCCCTGCTTACACAATCCAGTACTGAATGCCAGAGACAGCAGTGCCAGGCCTGGTTAATTCTGAGTAAACACCTCAAACTTCATCTATTTCCTAAGCCTCTGTTCTGGTGGGGAGAGAGCATTCACAGCAAGGCACTGCAGGCTCACAGGTGGGATTTTGCTGCCTGTGTTACTCTACTAAGTGTGCAAGGGGATACCTTTTAAGAGGGATGCAAAGTCGCGGCTCAGAGGGGCCTGCCTTGGACACCCAGCACACACACAGAGCAGAGCAGTGCCAGAGCTGTCTGTGGCAGGGAGGGCACCCTAGAAAAGGGGGCTCAGGGCAGCATCCCACCAGGGCATTTCCCTCCTTCCTCCACTCGCCTTGTGCTTCTGGGACCTATGCAATTGCTTTTGGGGAAATTTCTGATGAGCAAGTATTTCACTCCCAGTGAAATGCAGCAGCAATTGATAAAGGAAAAGCTATTATCAGGAGACTGCAGGCATGCAGAAGCAGCTCCATGGCCACATATCAATGTGGTAAAGCTTTTTTTCCCCCCTTGGTCTACATATATTTACAAAGATTACTGTTCATAATAACTTGTCTGAACCCCCCAAAAGTAACAGCTGTTCTTTTATGATAACTGAACATCTTAATGACACCCCCCAGCAAAAGCAACCTAACCTAAGCCTTGCAGACAACTGCTCTCCACCAGTATGAAGCTGACAGAAAAAGAAAACTTTATGTGTATGCAGTGAGATAGATTTTTTTCTGTCTTTAGATTTTTTTAGATTTTATTCAGTGACTCAGAGTTACAGATTCTTTAATGAAGAACTGGTCATATTTTTAAAACTTGGATAAGACTTGGATTCAACTCTGCTGCCCTGAGATCTCTGAGCTAGCTGTTGAATTCTGTTGAATTGATCTGGACAGGCTGGATTGATGGGCTGAGGACAGTTGTATGAGGCTCGATAAGTCCAAGTGCTGGGTCCTGCACTTTGGCCACAACAGCCCCAGGCAGTGCTACAGGCTTAGGGCAGAGTGGCTGCAAAGTGGCCCAGGGGAAAAGGACCTGAGAGTGCTGGTTGATAGTGGCTGAACATGAGCCAGTGTGTGCCCAGGTAGCCAAGGGGGCCAGTGGCATCCTGGCTTGTATCAGCAATAGTATGGCCAGCAGGAGCAGGGCAGGGATTGTGCCCCTGTAATCAGCACTGGTGAAGCCCCACCTCAAATCCTATCTCTAGTTCTGGGCCTCTCACTACAAGAAGGACACTGAGGTGCTGGAGCATGTCCAGAGAAGGGCACTGGAGCTAGTAAAGGCCCTGGAGCACAACTTAGGAGCAGCTGAGGAGATGGGGATGTTTAGCCTATATAAAAGGAGGCTCAGAGGGGACAGTATCACTCTCTACAACTGCCTGAAAGGAGAAGTTAACAAAGAACCAAGGAAAAGCAGCGACATACCATCAGTGATGCTCCTGTAAGCACAGTCCCACATCATTGATTTTGGTCCAGATTTACACTGCTGGAGCCAATAAAGTAACAAGTAAAATGCACAGAGGCAATGATCCTCCAGAGAAACACTGCTGCAGCTTCTTCTAGCTTTTCCTCACAACTAGCCTCCTTCCTAAATTGTACAGTTGAAGTTTCCAATTAAAATCTTTTGGAGCAGAATTAGTGAGCTGGTTTTTTACTTGCAGTGCAGTGTTATGCAGAATGAAGTCCTGGGCATAGTCCAGCACATTCAGTGATAGGTCTTGTTTGTGGCAAGGTGGGTTAACTTGGAGTATTATTTTCACATGCAACACACGATGTGACGCAGTGGAGACACACCACTACCATTTACCAAACACTGCTCATCTATCCCAAGGAAGTGATCTGGGATATCTCAAGTTTTACAACAGGTTGCTAGCATATAAATAAAAGACCTTATTTGATCCTGTAGGTCAGACCAAAAGGGTTAAGCCCAGAGACTGCTGTGTGCAGCAGATGCTTTCCTAAGGGAAATTAGTGAAACTGCCCAGGAAAGTCCCCTTCATGATTACAAGACCAGGTACTCAAAGCATACACCTCTTTTTCCAGGGCTGCTCAGGTTGGTGGGTGATTGTTTTTGTGTTCATCTCCTTGCAAGACTGTGTTTTGTAAAATGTCATTTATAAGAAAACGGTTTTAAAATGGTGAAGGCTATCTGGGAATTTTACCCATTACTGCTCCCAAGAAGTGCTCCTTTGCAGACCTTGGCGTTATGATTTCTAGAAAATACTAGAAATGGCACAGAACAAGTACAATGAACAATATGTAATAAAGTAAGTGGTTTTACTGGCAATTTACTCCAGCTTTGCCTGTTGACTTATCATCTTTCACGAGTTGCACATCATTCTCCCTACTTCACGGTGCCTGCTTGCTCTGTTATCAAAAACACACGTATCCCAAAATACAGTTATGAAATACCACATGCCCTAACAAATGTCCATCCTTCTGCCACTCTCCCGTGAGAAGGGAGCTCCCTTCCTTAGGCAAGAATGGCTGAAGAAGTGCGGGGTGCAGCCTCAGAAGCTGGTGGTGTACTCGTTCCTTGTGCTGGCGGTGGTCTCTGTGTAGCCCCCAGCATCTTTTGTCACTGTGAAAGCCCTTTCTGCAGCTCGGCGTGGCAGCAGCAGCTTGCAGGCTGCTGCCCTGTACTTCTTCGAAACGAGGTTGTAGAGGACAGGGTTGATGGATGCGCTCAGGTAGAAAAGCTGCAGGGCAAATATATTAAAGTACTGGGAGAACAGCATCGTCCTCATGTCCCGGGTGTTTATAAATATGATCCTGCCAATGTGGAAAGGCAACCAGCAAATTACAAAGGCCAGAACCACCACAGCTATAAGACAAAATAACACATGCGGCAGTTAAGAAGTGAGTTAACTTTTCAACCATCCAGTAGACTAAATATTATGTGTCTGATTTTGCAGGTTCTTCTAACTGATACAAATGATATGTAGAAATAACTGCATTAAATTGCTGGAAAACCATGAAAATGGGAATAGCATCAACTACTAAAATCTCCCCTGGCTATGTCTGTAATGCCACATATGAGACAGGAGAACAAAAGTCAGAATGAGGAGTACTTTTGGAAGCTCCACAGCAGCTCCATTTGCGGCAGAGCTGTTGTTGAACTTGTCTGCATCACCAAAAAAGACCCAGGCTGCAGCTCAGTCACCCAAGCTCTCACAGAATTTGTTCTATTGTGATGGATGGTATCTAACATAAAGACTTTATAGTGTAGTTGAGCTATTGATTTTTTTCCACTAAAGCTTTTTCATGCATCCCCAGACCATTACTGCTGGAGACAGCTATTTGCCTAGATGGATCTCTAGCCTGAGTCACTTCAGCTGTTTGCCTGGTCCTGTGTTGCATTTTAGCACAATGAGAACAAATACAAATCTTCTTGCAATGGCAACACAGCAGGAGCTGATGAGGAGCAATTACATAAGTGTATTACTGTATCCATACTTTTAATTATTTTTGTTTATAAATGCATGAAAGTAAAACAAGCAATCATTTGTAGAGCATTCTCTGTGTTTCTCAGAGCTTAAATAAAAGGCATGCAGCCAAAGAAAGTTTACATCTAAAAAACACCACACATCTAGTGCTGCTGCATCTTTGAGATTAGGGGGCACTGGTCTCATTCATGGGTTCTGAGATCATGGATATGGGTGTTGGAAAACCTTGTGCCTAAATCAGTTTAAGTATCTTCCTCAAGTAAGTCGGCAAAATTCTCTCAGGCTTATTAGTTTCTTCCCTTTGTGCTACGCTATTTCCATCCAGCTGATTACACTCTCAGTAAAATAAGTCTCCCATGTGACACGTAAAAACTACGCTAAAGGTAGGCAAAAATAATAATCGGGGCATTTTATGTTCCTTAGTCAGTAATTGGATTTATTTTTTCTTTCCCTTCAGATTGGTCACTACTTACAAACATCAAAGCCCCAGAGCAGACTAAGATTCTAACTTTCCAGAGTCTGATGCTGGGTTATTGAATGTATAACTAAGAAAATGAACTAAGAATTATCAGCATCCTATATCTGTAGGAAGTGCTTTGGTATTACGGGACTTGTCTCCAAACAGCTCGTCGGGGCTAAGTTGCTGTTTTTCAGCCTCCTTGGGCAACCAGTGGATTTACTCCTTGGAGAGCTACAAATGACCACTAAGAACTTAATTTTCAGAAGCAGAAATTTTCTATGCAGAGGTGTTGCTGCCAACTGGAAGAGACTGCTGATGTTAGCACAGCTTTTCTGAAATTGCAGGCTACCTTGTACTTGGTTCAGCCTGGTAAAATTCACAAAACGGGTATTTCTATGGAAGGCATCCGTGCTGCTGGATGTGCAATGCCACGCGGGTGAAGCCTGAGTCGGGAGGGAGTGAAATCCCTGCCGTGGCAGTTCCCGGGAGTACTGGTGGGCTCGGCAGCGTGGCTGGGATGTCGCCCTGTGTTATTCCCTATCCCGTACGGGAGCTGCGGGTGCTTCAGCCCTGCCATAGCCGCCAGCCCCGGTCCTTGCCCCAGCCATAGCCCGAGGGGATGGTAGCGGGACTCACCCAAGATCCTGATTGTCTGGCGGTGCCCCTTCTCCCGGAGGAGCGAGCTGGGGCCCCGCAGGCGGGTGTTGCTCCGCCACAGCTCGCGGCCGATGCAGCCGTAGAGGACGCTGAGGCAGGTGACGGGCAGCACGAAGTAGCAGGTGGTGACCCAGAACATGGTGGCCAGCAGGCCGGACTGCAGCGCCTGCGGGGTGGGCTTGCACTCGCGGCTGAAGTCAGTGTGGTTGTCGGGCTGCTCCACACCGACCAGGAAGAAGAAGGGGCTGGCGGAGAGCAAGGCAAAGGCCCAAAGGACGCCGATGGTGGCTTTCACCCGGCGCTTGGTGACGACCACCTTGGCCTTGAGGGGGAAGCAGATGGCGAGGTAGCGCTCCACGGTGAGGGCGGTGATGTGGAGGATGGTGCAGTAGGTGCAGCCCTCACTAAGGTAGTGCGAGAGGCGGCACAGCAGCTGCCCGAAGATCCAGGGCCGGGAGCGCCAGAGGCGGTAGAGGTCGAAGGGCAGCCCCATGAGGATGAGCAGGTCCGAGACGGCCATGCTGCCCAGGTAGAGGTTGGTGGTGGTCTTCATGTCGCGGTAGCTGCGGATGACCAGCACCGTGAGGACATTGCCCGCCACGCCGATCACGAAGAGCCCCAGGCAGACGGCCGTGATGGGAGCGAGCACCCGCATGGGCAGNCCCCGCGGGCCCGGCCGGCACGGAGGGAGCAGGGCAGGAGGGAGGGGAGAGGGGCGGCGGCGTGCGCGCACAGGACTGACCACCAGCAGCGAAAAAGAAGGTACTTTTATTGTCCACAGACTGTTAAAGATACTTTGCTACATCGTTTTATGTATTTTCTATCAGACTATACAGGTTCGTCTTCATGGAGCCCGACGTTGTACAACCGTAAAGTGATATGTTTGGTAGTGTATCTATAGCGTTTTAAAAACTTTAGAGTTTCTCTTTTTCTTTTATTTATTTATTTATTTTTGGAATGTACAGTATATGAGGTAAAATTAAGATTACATTAAAAATTGTCTTCAATGCAGTAATATGCACTGAGGCTCAAATGGCAAATACACTATTAAATGACTATCAAAAATAGGAGCTCATTTGAATTTTACTATGAAAAACGTAAGTCACTGCAGGTTGCCTGCAGTAACAAATCTTACCGTTTTAGACATTCAACCGTAAGAAATCTCTGGGCTGTGACACGCAACCTCATTTGCACTGCCAAACATGGCACTTTTAAGAAGGTTCTAGAAAACATCAGTTATCGCGGTATCCTGCGGAAGGTATCAGCCTATACGTACAAATGACAAATTCGAAATAAAATGTAAACATACAGTACATTTTAAAGACAGATCGTTCTTGCCACGTGGAGGCCAAGTTCTTCGCCATTTCTTCTTTTTTTTACTTTAAAAAAAAACAAAACTCAGCAACATTATTCTACAGCACAGATCATTGGACGTATAAACAATTACAATACATGCCCGTTCTAATATAAGAGAAATTCTTCAGAGATCTTCAAAGCACAAGACAGAGGTTCCTTTTTTTATTATTATTAAGACTGACAGAAGTGTTTAATACTATTAAAAATGCTAAACTGAACACAACTAGAAGTCATTAATGATCCACTATCTTGTAACTCAAATAAATTAAAAATAGCTAATTACAAAGTGTATAACAAATAACATAAGTGTGATGAGACAAGGATTTTTTTTTAAGATAGTTTCACTACAAGCTTTGTGTCACTGGCAATCATTGACATCTAGCAAGATGTTCAATGGGATACTTGTTAAAATTCAGTCTGGTCATTCAAGAACTCACAAATGCAAGCTCACAAAACATTGATGAGTTATGCAATTGCAAAGTGCTCTAATGCAACATTAACTACATGCAATCAACAATTTGGTACAGTATCCAAAGAGACATTACATTAAACATTAGGATCTCAAGAAAAAAGCAGCTTTAAGTTTTCTGGTGCAAATTACTACACTTCGTCTTCTGATTTGGTGCCCCAAAGAAAGTAAGAAAGAAGAAAAGAAAGAAAGGAAGGGAAAAAAGAGAAAGAAAGATAGAAACAAAACAAACAAAAGAAGGCAGTGCTTATTTCTGGTGGATATGGCAAGTGAATGTTGGGGAAACAGCAAAAATTCAATAATGAATTTTATCTCAAAATTCTATTGACTAGCCAAAATCAGAGGGCA
Organism: Dicaeum eximium; assembly: GCA_013396995.1. NCBI lineage: Eukaryota > Metazoa > Chordata > Aves > Passeriformes > Dicaeidae > Dicaeum > Dicaeum eximium. The sequence continues at coordinate 354,951 of VWZP01005257.1, read as the reverse complement.
CAGACATCTGTATAAACTGCATCCAATCAAAGGTCAACTTTGGAAATGTGTTTTTCAATTTAAATAACAAATCTAAGAACGTCTCTCACACTCTCCCTTCTATATTCAGAAGAAGGAAAAGAGGCATTTTTGTAAGTAAACATCAAATCCTGGGGGGTAAGATAAACCACTTGTGCCATCTCCTTGTAGTCTTTCGAAAACATCTACTTGCAGTGAAGAACTCCACATTTATCAGATAAGAAGCTTCCTTCATGCATACTCTTCCATCCAGTTTATTATTTGCTGCCTGAGAAAAGCCCCTTCTGTTTTTCAGCATAAATCCTGCTTCCCAAACAATTAAGACAAATGAGGAGGTAGAAATACAGCGCTAAATTGCTTTCACAGCATCAGATTAATATTGTGTACAGCACAAGTTTGTTAGTGTAAGTTTTAAATGCGATCTACACATTCTTCCCTGTTATGTTAGCAACCCTTAGAAGTGTGGGCCAGGAAATCACCTTTACACTTGCATTTACTGGTCAAACCCTTTTCGTTAAACACTGCGTGCCTGCCCCATATCGAGTTTGTACTGCATGAAGGCATATAAAGAAAAGATTATATTTCTGTGGCTTGCATTTTAATAACGTGTCAGCCTATACCTACAAGTAAGCATTTTAAAGTGGCTGAGAAAGTTTGCATCAGTCCCAATGCAGGTGCTAAATGCCTGGTTTTGTAAAAGCAAGAGAACAGAATTACTTTTAGATTATGAGAAAGTAAAATGTAATGGGCAGCATTATAAAATAGGTCTCCTTTCTTCACTTTATGACGAAGTACTGAATGATAACAGCAATCAGAATGGAAAAGATAGCAAAAAGTGCAAGGATGACAGCAGCACACACTTGGTCGCTCTGTGACCATTGTGTCCTTGTGGTTTGCACAGTGTCCTTGTTGGTGCTTGCCGGCGGTTCAGTCCTCTGAGAGATGAATAGCACTGGGGTGCTGTAGGGGCCCACCAGGTCCTGGTGACCCGTGGCCTCTTGGCACTGGCGAATGGCACATGCGCGGAATCGGTATTCACAGTTCAGCTGGAGGCCTGTGTATCGAAACGACCAGTCTGGGCCCTTGTAAATCTGCAAGTAAGGGGGAAAAAAAGGGATACATCAAGTAAAAAAGTACTATATACACACATGTATATTAGTATGGTTTTGTTTAAGGTGAAGGTAACTAAAAAGGACGACAACTCACCAGTGTTTTCACCCACACAAAGACAAATGGACAAAAAACTCAAACACGCAATTTAAATGCCAGATAAAGTCTCCAGTTATTTTGGTGAAACACAAGAACTACGGTTGCCTGTGTGCAATGATGAGTACACACCAAATAAACTCTGTCACAAGCCCCAGAGTTCAGGTGTTTTAGTGACCACTCACAATGTGATGCAATATACAATATCATATAATGGGATTTTAGACAGTGAACTCTATATCAAGCCAATTTATTAAATCTAATCCAACACAATGTACTTTGTTGTAGTTAACTGTATTTAAAATATTATTATTTATCCCAATAAACACTGTATCAGGAAAGCCACAGAGTCCTCTTTGTGATTCTTAATTTCATTATATTCCCAAGACAGAGATAACTTATGAGGGTGCTCTCCAGAGGTCTCTCAGTTGGCAGGTTAACATGAGTTCACAATGCTTCGGCATGGAGTGCCTAATTCAGTGAAATCTAAATTCCGGTTTCTCAAATTAAATAAATTTGCAGCTACGTAAAAATTCTGTGAAAGCCAACAAAACCTCACAAGGGCGCAGTTATAGGTACTTCAACAGGTATGGAGGTATTAGATGAGTAGCACAGTGCAATTTGATTTCTCTCTTTAAACCCCTTCACCCTCCCACCTCCAAATATCTGGATTTGCTTTATTTAACTGGTAGCACGATACAGAAATATCACATCATCAGGAGCTTCCCCTACAGTTACCATATTGTTGGACAGTATCCTGAAAATGGACACAAGAAATGTAAAGAAACAGGAAATCCCTTCTGATTCTACTGTTTGAAGAGCTCTTGCTGTGCCTGAGGCTACTCTTAGACTCAGAGTTCTCTGACAAGCTGAGCTTTACTGGAATCTACAACCTAGATACTTTTCTCTCTGAGGTAGGGCAGGCCTTCAGAAGTTCAGCTTCCTCAAAATTCTGCTAATCTGGATCATGCATTTGGGAATGAGCAAACAGGCCACTGACACACATCCCACTCCAGCTCCAGCTCTGCTAGCTAGCAGGGGTTACCATCCTCAGCTGCTTGTCCCCAGTGCCTTGCCAGAAGTTCCCTTCCCCTCCAGTGTGTTTCCTGGGGTATTTATATGGTTGCTTCCTAACCCCTTTAAATATCTTTAACTGATGTATACAGCTCAGACAGCACATTATTAACTTATTTTGTCTGTAGCATGGAGGGAGCAATGACATGAGCAATTTGGATGACAGATCAGGAAGAAGGAGGAGAGGAGAGTGAAGTTTTGGCAGTGAAATATCAGGGAACAGCTTAGAGCAGACTTCCAGGCAGTTTATTTTTCGTCCACGTCAAATAAAATTGCCACCATCATGTCTAAGTGTCTTAAAGGCTGTTTTCATACTGTTTACTTCTTGATTGTTCCAATTTTAATTTCTGCAAATTAGTATTTTCATTTTATTCTAATTTACTACACTAGACTGCTCTGCAGAGGCAAAAGCAATCACACACCTCAGTCTACTTTGTTATTACCATATTCAAAGAGCAAACTTTTTTCTTCTTTTCTTGACCAGGCCATTTGGCAATACACACTGATAATCAATGTGTGATTTGACCGTGTCTAAAAGCAACACAGACCATGCCTTATGTACCTAATGCTGCATTTACAACGTTGAAGTTACAAAAAAGAATATTCACATAACAAGACATCTTGGTTTATGGTTCATCTTTTACTGAAAAATTTAACAAATGCTACACAAAAGACTACACTAAAAGTTATGAAAATATTAAGGCCTATAATCTAAAACCATACTGAAACACAATAAGCTTTACTAAATCTAATCTCAACTAATTTTACTAAACTAGTTATCACAAACAATAATCAAAGAAAACAACAATAACATAAACCTATCATACCTGTTTGAATTCTGAATCTTTTCCCACCATGACCTGAAGACAGTAGATAACTGGATCACCCTTCATGGGCTGCAGAACCTCCCACGTGATTTCACAAGTGTGATCGTTTATTCTCTCTATCCTTGGTGCTGAAGGAATGAAGCATAAAAGTGCCAGCTAGCTCTGCTTTCCCCATCACATACTGTCATATTCTAATGATCTTTAAAATTCTATATTCTACTTCTTATTTTGTCTCAGAGAAACAAAAGATTCAAATTTATTCTTCCTCCAGTGTTTTCTGGAGCAATAACTATTAATTCATATAGGCCTCTCTTCCTAGTTTAGGTATCATCCAAGAGAAAGCAAATAAAATTTAGTGACTGTAAGTGTGCATCATATACTAGAAAAACCCCAAACAATGCTTAAAATTATTCTAAACATGTTAGAAAGCATTTTCACCTTAACTTGCCACTCTCCTGGTAAGCAGGGGATTCTAAGTACAAACTTCTTATGTCAAAGAATGCATAAACCGCAAGCCTTTAATTTTTGGACCGAATATTTTAGGCAATTACATGAAAGGAGCCTTCTCCCACTATCCCTACCTGCACTTGAAAAGGGCTTGGTATTCTCAATATCTCAAATACAACATAATACCAAAACCAACCTGCTATCCTCCAACGCCCCAAATGAAAAAAGAAGCACCCTTACCTTTCAAGGCAGCTGGAACAGATTTGGGAGTAGTGAAAATATATTCTTGAGAAAGGGGACCTTCACCAGCTTCATTACATGCCTGAATACAAAATTTGTATGATGTTGACTCACTGAGTCTTTGAACTTTGTATGTATGACATGGTCCTCTGTATAAGGATACAAACCTGAAAATGGAACAAGTAGCTTATTTTGAACACAGAAAAGGACTTCAGAAGCAGCTAAAGTATTGTCTTGAATGAAATCTGTTCCCATAATTTCCCAGAATCTAATGAAAAGCCCAGAAACACTTATTTCAGTGTTAAACACTGTTCTGGCTGCTATAAAACAATAAGCTCATTTTCCACCAAGTATTTATTTCTCATGTCTTTGAAATAAAAATCTCTTGCACAAAGAACACTACAGATTTTCTCTTACCAAAAATGTTCCTAAGCATTTTAAGAAATTATTTTGCATTTGAAACAATAAAGACAGCAGTTGTGTCTCTCAATGAGCTGCATTTGTTTTTTGCTTGGCAATCTACTTCTCCAACATCTTTAGCTTTTCAAAATTAAGTAACTAGATTTTAGCTTTTTGCTCCTTTCAACTCTCCCTTACTACACCTAAAAAAAGTGCCATGGACCCAGCTGCTTTTGTACATCATTGCTGGAGATGGGTTCATGCAGACCTGCACAGGAGGGCAGAGTCACACTTGAAGGGCACACCGAATCTGTTTCTGGGAGTTTTATACACTGGCTACTGTCCTTCATGTGGCAATTCTTGCACAAACTGATCATGGCAACTCTTGTTTGATTTTCAGTTTTTGAGTCCCCAGGACATAGCCCAAATTTCTCTCTTCCTGCATGGCTTGTCATCTACTTCAGCTTCTTCTTGTCTTTTAAAATTAAAACAGATGGTACCGGTACATGACCTTGTCTTTGGGAATGGCAATAAATTTCCTTCCACTTAAACAGCCTAATTTATTTTCCTTCTTACAGCACAGCAATTTCACATAGTGGGTCTCTTTTATCTTTATGTCAAGCTAAAGCTACTCATCAGACATGGAACACTTTGCAGCAGTACTGCTTATCTTACCATTTAGGCAAGGGTTCTTGCTGCACCACCTCAGCTGACATTCTATTTAACATGAGACAAGGAATTCCTCAAAATAATAATTTGTATTAATTTCCACTAAAATAATTGCATATAAGGCAACAGAGAGTAAAGCATTCATCCCTTCTGATATTAAGTATATGAAATTCACAACACTGATTGGACTTGTTAATTTGAAAAAATATTTAATGAAAAGTGAGAGAGAAAAGCATGCTGGAACACTGCATTAAACTCTTCATGTAGAACTGTAAGTAAAAAACAATAAAGTTTTTTATCTTGTACTTCTCAGCACAGAACACTAGAGCCCTTCTTGCCTTGCCAGGTGAGACAACCTCCTATATCTGCTGTAAATTCATCAAAGCATATGGAATTTTGCCCTTTGCTACCATCTCCGAAGCATCAGAGCAAAGCAACGCTGGGCAGACTAAAGCAATGCCAAAACCAACCTTCCATTCTTATCCTCCATTTGAAGGTGGTACTGGATGGAGTCAGTTAATGCTTTCGCAGTTCCCTCTCCCCACTTCAGCTTGAGAGTCTGAGAACTGTATGCAGCACATTCCAGGCGAGGTGGATCCGGGGGGAGAGGCTTTGTTTTCAGTTTTATGGTGTGGCTGAAAGGACCTGCTCCAAGACTATTTAGGGCTTGAATTCGTACCCTAGCATTTGGAAGAAGAGAGAATAAATTAACTTGAAATTAGATTCTAAAAATAACTGGTCATATCCACCATTCTCATTAAGTAGAGAATAATGGTACTATCTACAATGAAGACTTTTATCAATATTATGCTTTGCTAGACTGTCAAGAATATGCAGGTACATCACTTTCTTTACATTTTAAGGAGCTAGCTTGATTAGAAATGAAAATATTCAAAATAAATTCACATTAGTGAAAAGATGCAAAAGCTCTGTGAGTTACTTCAAGAGTGGTCCATCTCTCTGTGCAGGCCTTGAACCGAAATTTTTGATAGCCACACTGGAGTGATGGGGGAAGGTAAAAAAACCCACCCCAAAGAGGGGAAACCATATCTGTGACTGTTTCATCAGGTGAGTTCAAGGATGACTAACAGACATTTTTATGGACTTTTTTGAAGAGATCCTATTCATGTGAAAATAAAGTGATGGTGCCCAGCCATCTCTCTTGCCATTTCCACCAGTAACACATCTCTGAGCACTTGCATACACAAGCCCTCTTGGGTCTGCCTGCAAAGTGAGAGGGGGAAACCAGGAGTCACCAAAGGACACAAAGCTGAGGAAGTTGTAGAACTTGATACTTAGGGATAAGGTAGGGTTTTGTTTTGTTGATACTCCAAGAAAGACAACGCTGGCATTAGATTTGTAAGTAAGAATTAAAAGACTTAGCCAAAAAATATATTTCTGAAATGGAAAAAACAGACAACAGAGAGACTTTACATATTTCACAAGTAGCCACAGGGAGCAAAGTGTGTCTAATTTAGTTTTGCAGACTTAACATTTGCTTGTCCAAAACAGTATCTAGGTAACTGGAAAAAAGTAATCACAGTAATTAAATTCTGAAACAGTCAACCACACAACTGCAAAATGTGGAAACACAAATGTGTATGCAGGCTAAAGAATAAATATTTCTCCTTCACTACAGTAGTTTTTAACATTATGCTAATTTATTACAGCCCAGAACTAAGGTTAATACATGCTATTTTTTTATTTGTCACAAGGAGTTGACTGCATTCTATAAAAAAACCCCAAAACCTATGTGGGTAGAAGTAGAGCCCTATCTCTGCAATGGAAGTTACTCTTTTTTTCAGTCTACTGACACAGAGAGCAACAGATTGCCAGCATTATTGTTTAATAATTATAAGGAACACAGAAACACTGTAGTCTGACATAAAGCCATAAAACAGTAATTAAGGATTCAGAAATGTGTGTAGCCACATGATATCCTAATTATACTGAAATCAGAGTGGATTAGAAGTCTCACTTCAGTGGGACTGCCCTTCTCCTTTAACACCAAGGACATGTTTTTCTAACAGGGATGTAGTGCCTTCAGGCAAAACTACTGATTTTTGCATTTGTATTTTTCAGTAACCCTTGGACTGAACATAAGGGCTGATTTCAGCAACTAGAGTTCTTCAAAAGAGATGCATAGTTGGCTGATTTTTCAAACTGATACTGTTCATGCTGATTTCCACTTTTTCTGCAGATAAGGCTTTGCAAGTTGCAATGAGCTGTCAGTAGATCAGGCTGGACATAGTCCTTCCTTGGATGGATTTTACCTTTTCAAATGGAGACCCAACCCAGTCCAAAACCAGTTATTAATCTGAATATGTGATGTGAATTCAGTTAAATTGACACATTAACCAGGCAGATACAACAATACTGCAATAAACTAACATAAATTATTTTTAGGAGAAAACAAAAATCTATTTATGATGATCATCATTACAAAACTTCTTTGTGCTCCATGGCTGTGCACTAATGTGTCTTCAAGAGTAATAATGAAGACAATAAACAAATACAAGGAAACAAAGTATCTGCTCTTGTGGAGGAAACAGTAGGCTGTTGTAGTTGTGCATCACATACCTGTAGGTAGTATCTGGCTGTAAGCCATCTATAAAATAGGTCAGATCCTTCCCAACAGTTATTGGCTGCTTATCTCCAAAGTCTATGCTGTACCCAAGGATTTCAGATCCATGGTCACAAGGTTCTTCCCAGCTTATAGCAAGGCATGTGGAAGGAGAATAGTGTGGACTTTCAACCTCATCTTCACTTAGTCCACGAAGACAGGTCACAACTGCAGGTACAGAGGCTGGAGTCATACATGCCACTACTTCACTGAAAGGGCCTGCACCTGCAACATTCACTGCCTGCAAATCCAAAGTAGACCATGTTTTTATGGCAGAGTCAATTTCTGTTTCCAGATTTCATTAACAATGGTTTTACATCTTTACCTGAACCCTGCAATAGTATATAGTGGCAGGCAAAAGCCCTTTCACTTCACAGCTGAGCCCAGGCCCACAATAGAAGATCTGCATGCATCCTTCCACACCGCCCCACTCCAGTCGATACTCTGTGACATCAGCTCCATTACTTACAGGTACCTTTAAAATGGATATCAATGATTAGAAATTAAATATACTGACATAAGAGAAAAACATCAACCAAACTCACCACATCTGTATTTTGTTTTTGTTCTAGAGGAGTCTTACCCTCTAATTTCTTTGCTGATTTTTAATTTAGTACAATACAAATAACAGGCAGAATCTGATACAAACTTCAGGAAGTTCAACTAAGACAATTGCAAACACAAAGTCCTGGAGTGCTACAAAAAGTTACAGGCTGAGGAGCAACCTTTACAAAAAAAAAAAAAACCCCTGTGTGTCCTGGTGAGAAAGCTGAGTAAGAATCAGCAGTGTATGTCTGATGAAGGTGAACTACATATTAGTTGTATTACCAAATGAGCAGCAAGAAGGTAAAAGGAATAATGATTCCCCTCTACTCAGCACTTGTGAGGTTGCATCTCCAGTACCATGTCCTGTCTTGGGATCCCCAAAAGGAGATGGACATTGACGTAATGGAGTAGGTCCAGCAAAGGGTCACAAAGCAGGAGTGCCACACACGACAAAAAAGTAAAAGTTTACTTGATAGTGATCCACCTAAGGGAAGATTTTACTGCTGCCTTAAATTACTTACTGGGAGGGTACAAGCATTATGACAAAAATTCTTCATAAGATGGCACAGTGCCAAGACAAGAGTCATGACTTGCATTAAAGGGTATTTTGACTAGACATAAATAAAAAAATCCTACAGAATGAGAGTTTACCCAGATAGTTTTACTAGGCTGAAACATCTTCATTCTTGGAGATAAATAAAATTTCACTGGGAAAGGCCCTGAGAAACTTAACCTATTTGAATAGAAGGTTGAACTAAATGACATCTAGAGGTCTACTTGTGCCTTAGTTACTGTGTGACTCTAAAAAGCAGACATCTAGCATCACTCAAATTAACTCTACCTGAATGTTTTATGGTATTTTTTAAAAAAGGCTTTGTCTTGTAGATACTTAAGGAGTGCTCCTCTGACATTCCTCCAGTAGGAAGCATGAACACTACTTTCCAGGTAAAACAGTTTAATTTTTTTTTCTGTATAGTTCTGAAACTCAGATACTTCACCCCATCTCTAAGCCACTAAAAAGCTGTGTTTAAAGAGTATTCCCATAGAGAATCTTTATTTTTGTAAGCCTAATTTTTATCTATTGCGGTTTTTTATCAGATATCTAAATACTATGGTTTATAGGAAGTCTGTGAGGCTTTGGCTACATTATTACTGATGTAATTATATAAAATTAAATCAGATTATAAAACCAAGAAATGCACAACAATCTATTGTATTATGTGGATACATTGTCTCTGAGGAACTATAACTATGTTAAAGAAAAATTTTAAGATGAGACTGCATCACTCAGAAATGCAGAGCAGCCACTGTGGCAAAACTTTTAAACAAAAGAACACAGTAAGATCCAGTGCCTGCAGCCTGCCAACTTACTGCTGCCTTATAATGGCATGATGAATGACTAAAGTTTTACCTATTGGATAATCAGGTAAATTTGCTTACAAATAAAGTTATTAAAATACAGTATTAGACTTTTCAAGCTGAACTCAAAACTGCAGAAGACCATTATGTTAAGACAGGTGTTACCATGGCATTCTTACCTCCCATGACACCTGAGCACAGGCAGCAGATCTGCACGCCACTTGAGGGGGCTTGCACTGATCTGGGGGTCCAGGTGCTGTAGTTATTTCACATTTCTCTGAGTAAGGTCCAAACTATTAAAAAGGGAGTTGATACAACTACATTGTAAAAATGAAATTACTACTTTTTAAAAAACAGTTTATCATACTAAGGACATGTAACAGCAACCTGAAACTTTGTATTACTTCTCTATAAAATAATTTCCTGTGGACTGTAGATTCAGGATTTATTTCAGTATCTGACTATTCTGCAGAACAGCTATAAATTTTTCTTCACTCCAGCAAATGCAATGTTAATAAATTTGACACTCCAAACTCTTGGGAAAACCAGGGAAGTACTATCCAAAGCCTTATTCTGAAGTTACATGATGGCTGCACTGGAACATAAACCAATCGGTATTGCCTATTTATACCTACGTAAAAGAGATAAAGGATTCAAAAACTGCTGAGCTATGAACCATTCTTTTCAGGGTGGAGGGAAGATAAAAGTTAGGATAATGCTTTAAAGCCTTAAGCTGCAGACCTCTCCACAAACAGTGTCAACGCACCCTGACAGTTTTCAATGAAGTGTACATTACTGAACAAATTAGGACTTTGGGTACATAACTGAAAAGCCTGTTATACAGCAACAATTGATTTAACAACATTTAATATGCCAAAGAAGGAAAATAATCCTGTATCTGATAGAACATACACTCAAAAGTTAAATAAATATAAAAATGGAGAGTCAGGAAACACTAATTATTATGTTCTGAACACCAACAGCTGTAAAATAAAGGTCAACCAATTTATAAAGCTGTATACAGAAAATAATTTGCCACCTTACTTCACATGAGAATAATGAAGTTGTAACAGTGCTTTAATAAAGTATTTAACATTTCCTAATGATTTCCTAATCTTACTGTTCAGAGAAAAGATATAATTAGCTATTTTCTCTTCCCTTCATCTAAAAATCCCCTTCATTATAAACTGATGTTTAACCGACTGTTCCCATACAACAATAAATTATGTGACTCAAATGACTCTAGATTAGGAAATCCTAATTTTACAATAACTGTTAAATGCTTAGTTTGAAATAAAATATCCTTAATAGTGATTGCAGTCTCTGTAATGAATTTCATTTCAGACTGCCACCTTACCCCAGCCTTGTTAGCTGCTCTCAGTCTGAAGCTGTACATCCTCCCTGGAAGAAGGCTGCCCACTGTGCATTCAACATCAGAACCCTGGTAAACCTCTCTGTGTTCATCACCTTCTGCCTGAAACATTTCCAGACCATAACAGGTAATGGGTGAACCACCATCTATCTGAGGTGGTCCTAAAAATAAGAAAGGAAGAAAAGCTTATTTAATTTTAACACGTAACACATTTGGATCCCTTACAATCTCTAACACTTGTAATAAAATTACCCCAACGCAGCTGAATTTCTCTTGCTCTTGGTCTACCCTGTAGCCTTGGAGGCTGGCATGGACCAGGAACCACTGCTGGTGTTTGCACCAGTAAGGAGTCAGTAACCTAAAAAAGAAAGATGGATTAATGAAGTTATCCAGGCCAAAGCAAGAACTATCAGTTATGCCATTAGTAAAGGCAAATACCTGAGTCAAAAACAAGATAATCCCCTTTTTTAATGACATCTTCAAATATGTGAAGATACTGAAGTAACCTGGTATATATTTCTCATAATATAAACCATGCCAAAATAATCACACAATATGCAAAATTTGCTGTTGTATTTTGGTACACATGCAAGGAGTGGAATTAAAAACAGTGGTTAATTATCAGTACAAACCTAGTACAGATGCTTGAAATATGACTTATTCAACATAAACTCATTCTCTTTTGCATCAGACTGCAGTTTACCGAGTTCTAAACCCTTACTCTAAGAGTTGTATACTTTCCATGGAAGAACCGCTCAGATAGCAAAAGTGGTCGTAAGTGTCAATCAGAAGAGATTAAAAAAAAGAGATTTCAACTTTTCATTGCTTAGCAATACCTAATGTGCAACAAGTTTACCACTCTGATTTGAAGTTTGGGCAAAATTACCTAAGAACATAACAACACATGCAGCAGATGGCACTGGCTGTTCTGGATGCAGACAGAAGTGAGCAGAGACAAAGAGGGGTTATTAGCTTCAGCTTGATACAGAACAAATAGGAAGTTGGAAAGCTTTTAGGTTTACAGAAGAAATGAATCTCAGAGCCTCATTTCACAACTGGTTTCTACATATGTTGAAGAGTGGACTAGACCATCTGCTGCTTTTCATCTCCTTTGAATATATTGTTGCACTGAACAACTGCTGCTACTTAGAAGGCAGAATGTTTCACATATGTTCACGAGAAGCTGCAAAAGAGTTAATTACTTCTTTCTTCACAGTTTTTCTGTTGATTTCTGACACCTTCAGAAAGTATCAGGACTTTCTGGAAGTTATTTTCTCTTTGGTACTCAAGGTTAATTCTAAAATCATGGGGCTGGGCTGTAGGGAAGTAGGCTGGCAGAGTGAAAGTCTCCAAAGACTTGCGGTCTGGTGACTGGGAGAGTACTGCAGCCAAGCCAGCATTGAAGGAGTCCAGATTTATTCTTAAGGCAAGGTGGCTGTAGTCAAGGTTATCTTTGCAGACTTCTACATGGAGGAAGAGCACATACATTTCATGTTGTAAGGCAGGGCTGGGTAAAAATCGCAAACACCAAGAATGGAAGGTTTTAAGATTTTTGTGAGAGCAGCTTGACAGTAAAGCCTGCTGGAAGTCTGCAGAGAGCCAGGACTGGCTTTGTTACACTTGCTGCTGAGAAGGGAGAGCAAATACAGCAAGACATTTTGGCACTGGCAGCTGAACTACACCATAGAATAGACAGTGCACATGTGTGTGTATGTAATGTATGTGTGTAAAGGAGCATAGTAGGGCACAGCAAATTGTTTGGGAATACTGAAAAGTAGGGCAATGTAAACATTTCAATTGTGCTTGAGAGAGCACGGGAAGCGTAACCCTGTAAAGTTTGAGTGGAGACTTCTTCCCCTGCCTGCTGGGGTGACTTGGCTACTCAGACAAGGTACTCCACTGACTACAGGAAATACATTAAATTCATAGAATCACAGAGTCTTCTGAGTTGGAAGGGATCTACAAGGATCAAAGTCCAGCTCCTGGCCCAAGACAGACCCAAAAATCAGACTATGTGAGAAACCATTGTCCAAATGCTTCGTGAACTCTGTTACGCTTGGTGCTGGGACCACTTCCATAGGGAGCCTTTTCAAGTACCCTTCTTAAACTGCTGTATTGGGTTAGGCTTTAATAAACCTAATAAACATTTTATTACATTGTATAAATGTATCACATAGGAAAAGTATCTGTTTCTGTAGATAAGACAATCACGTCAAACAAAATACAGTATCAGAAAAGAATATTCATATATATTTCTTTAACAAATTACCAGAAACTCGAACCACTGTGTAGCAATACTGGAACTTCTCTGAGATTCTAACTGTGGCTATTTTGTTAGGCCCTTCTGCACAATATTTGCTTAAATATCTACTAGACCAGATTTTCTTACAGAGAGAAATTTTATTTAATAAATATTAGCTTATATTACCGTGCTTTGTCCTCCTTCCCCAACGCAATATACACGTAACCGATAGGAAGAGCCCGGATTTAGTCGGTCACACACATGTTCCCTAGCAGCTCCGCTGTATATTGTATCCCATTTGTTTCCTGAAAGGTTAGGAATAAGTGTGCAATGAACCCAAGTGTAACTTGCCACACTTCAGTACCAACCACAGCAGGTATCCTAATTTCACTAAAATAAGTGTGTGCCTGATGTTTGTAAAAAAAAAATAGAAATAAACAAATTTCAAATTACATTATCATTTTGCAAGCTGTAACTACAGTTTACAACGGATGAATTTTATTCCTGTGTTCCTGAATGGCCCAGAAGAATGTGAAATTCTGATTCTTCCATTTTTTGCTACTCTTCAATCAGAAACTCTTTAGCATTCTCTCTCTCTTTTTAAGAGATTAAGCAGGGAACCTGGGGACTTTTAATTAAGTCTCCAACAACTCAATACACCACAAAATTTAAAGGGCTGGGAATGGAACGGAATGCACAGCTCACTAAATTTGTATGAAAGCCTTGGGTGCATCATTCCAAAAGTGACTTAATGTGGACATATGACAGAGAGAGGAAAGCAACAGACTAACAGCCTGAGAAGGCTCCCATCGTATCTGGGGGCAGTGCTCTGTCTTAATCTGACACAGCACTGGAGAAGTTTAAGCTTTCATTCTCGATGTGACTGTGTTTCTGAACTCAATAAGGCTACTTAAGAGGTCTAGATTTTTAAATAATTTAGCAAGATAGGTTTATGTCCGATTTAGAAATACTGTCAGTTTCCTTTCTGTATGAAAGAACAGAAAAGCAAATAGCAGAACGTTATCCCAGCTGCATCATTATTCTCTTTTAATAGTGATAAATGGAGTACAAGCTTTTCTTTCATCTGCCACGCAGACAACAAAGCTACATGTCCCTGTCTTCTTGCCCTAAAATGTCTGAAGTGTGTAATTTCATTTCCAAAACTGAATAGACCTAATTAGTAAGTTAAGCAAAAAGCATCTCTTGTGTCACAGAATTTTGTGGCATCTTTCTTCTCTAAATCAGAGAAAAAGAACTTCTTGTGTACAAGCATCAATGTGCCTCTCTTTTCTTTTTGATGTCAGTTCCTGGCAATAACCTTCCCAGTCATAATACACATTTTATTCTTTCCACATGCACAAAGAGACAGGAAAAAAACCCCACACAAGTTAATGCCAATGTATGATCCTAATACTTACCACTTAAGCCTTCAGACATTTCCACAACATATGTATGTATTGCTGCTCCCCCATTGTCTTTTGGTGGATCTATAAAAAACCAGCAATATTCCAACTAAGCGAGGTAAGATAAGTGGCTTTATAGCTTTTGGGCAGGATTTTCCAATGGCAAAATCAACAGACAGCTGGAGATGGGTGTTTATTTAGACAGAGAGCATCCTAGTCCACAGCAGTGGCAAACCAGTCCAAGTCCTGCTGTGTGAAAGCCGGCTCTCAGCCCTTCTGTACACTCTACACAGGGAAAGGGCAAGGGAATTGCCCCTGGGAGATGCCACAGCAAACATTTCAGTCTTAAGTGCCTGAATATGGATTCAGGGACACAGACTCTAATGGTCCTGTAATTTGGACTGCAGACAGGAAAAATTATCATACAGATTTGTATATAAAAATATTTAGAAATTATTTAAGGACAGAATTCCAAAAGCCTAAATATTTTGGGACAAAATAGAATAGCCAAGAGCTCTACACTGCAAACTTATCTCCTAATTTCTAATATATCACTGGAAATTGAGTGCACTAGCCTCCCTAGTACAGTATTCATGTACAAGGTACAAACATACAGACCTTTCTTTGACATCTAGTCCTAATACTGTTTCTCAAAGATGACTTAGAAAACAGCAAAATCAAAATATTGTGAAATAACATTTTTAACAAATATAAAGACAGCATTATAGTTTAGCACAGAAGGGTACTCCTGCCTAAACATCACATTATGCTTGTGCTGGATGAAATGATGTTGGCTTTTAGGCAAGGGTTATGTATCATAAAATGCCAGCTCAATAAAATGAGACTTAGATGGCAGATAGCACTTCTTTGATTGGAAGGAAATTACTCCAAATAGAAAATAAAATTGTCACACTAATTACCACATAGAAAGAGCATCACTGTTCCAAATAAAGACTATTATACATTATATATATAAATTGGTATTTTAGGTAGCTTTTGATATACAAATCAAGTATTTTTAATAACTTCATACATTATGCATTGTACATAAAAGATCAAGTAT
The DNA here is from genome assembly GCA_013396995.1 of Dicaeum eximium. Taxonomy (NCBI): domain Eukaryota; kingdom Metazoa; phylum Chordata; class Aves; order Passeriformes; family Dicaeidae; genus Dicaeum; species Dicaeum eximium. The sequence continues at coordinate 339,463 of VWZP01005257.1, read as the reverse complement.
CAGGTCCTGATTTAGCAAAGCACTCTGGGAAGATACAAGACTGGATCTGCTGAATACTAGTTGTACTCTACAGGTAAATTTCTTATTATTGATGCTAAAGAATTAAACACACTGTCAAATGGAAATAGGTAAGAAGTGACAATAAATGTAATTTTTTACTGTTTGATTTTCTGCTAAAGTACTGCATTGCACAGTACTATTTAACCTTATCCTATTTTACAGCATAAGGCTAAAAATTCATGAGCTTAAGGAAAAGTTTCTCAACATCCTTAGCAAATAAAAATTTATCTATGAAAACCAAATAGTTTGAAGAGACAGGTTGAACTTCAATCTTCTGTTTCGATAAGAACCCGAAATGCCATGCACCTACTTTTTGTGCCAGAGAAACAGAACTTCTTAGTACATCAATTAACCACACTTTTTAAAGTGTTGCAGTCCTCTGCAATAACAGTCCCTATTACAATTAAGATATTATTCTTCCCATATAACTAGCTGTACTGCCACACTAAGTATTTTGAGTCAGTATTTTTCAATGTAAATGGATCATAATAGCTCGGTTGACTCAAGTGTTACTAAAGTAAAACCTGACCTTCTGTATAAAAAATATTATATATATAATATATATAAAAATACAGAAGAAATACTCTAAATAGAGCTGGAAAACATTCTTACCCCAGATTATTTTAAAACTCTGTGCATGAATTTTTCCTTTCACTGTGGGTTTTGAAGGTACTCCAGGTTTGTCTGGACAAGTAATGTACTCCACTGTCTCACTTGGACTGCTTTTCCCTTCTGAGTTATAAGCAATGACCTGCAAATATATATAAAATACTATAAATGCATTGGATAGTGGTATGCTAGTCACTGTTTATGGTAAGGACAAATTAATTTGTATTGCATATATAGACAAACATAATAAATTAGCACAGGAACTAAAGTTATTATATACATTAATTTTACATTTTCATTAGTCCCACAGTTAGACAATCGCTATACTGAAAATACAAATGCATGCAAATTGCCAGAAAAAAATCAAATCCTTAAAAAAATCCTTCCTATCCTAGTATAACACCTTCTTTTACAGAAATACATTCAGAGACAGAAAAAGTGTTTATATGGGTAAGTTGTATTAACAACAGCAAAGGGATTTTATAAACTCTTCAGTCTGAAGGATCACTATGGCAAAGGTTGTCATGAAAGTCATGTGAAGGATAAGGAATTATATTTGTCAAGGGTAAATAGTGTTTACCCAACCTGAGTGCTTCTATGATGAAACAACTTGCTCAACAAATGGGGGAGAGCTGGGGACATCATCTACCCTAATTTTAGTTTGGTCGCCACATCTACATAGACAAGCTGGTTAAGATAGAACAGATGGACCACAAGATGGGTGCACAAAACCTGACAGAATGCCAGGCTCAAAGGGTGTTGGCTAATGGTTCAAAGGCAAATCAGCAGCTACTCCCGAGTGGATTTCCTCAGCAGCCAATCCAATGTCAGATTCTATTCATTATGTTTAGAAGTGATCTTGACAGGAGTGAGCGGTGCTCTCAGATTTGCATATAGCACCAAACCAGTAGAAGACAGACACATGCTGGATGGAAGAGCCATCATACAGACTTCATAGGCCGACATATTGCATGAACAACAACTGTATGAGCTTTGGACAAAGATATAGTCTTGCACCTGGGATGGAATAATCCCAGCACCAGTGCAGTCTGGGGTCTGACTCTAGCCAGTTTTTCTTTTTCCAGCTCTGCTGAGGACATTGGGATTTGAGTAGGAGCAAGCCAAATCAATCAGCAAAGCATCTTGGCAGTAGCAAAACCAGATTTTTTAATGGGCTGCATCAGCAAGAATTTACCCAGCAGACCAAAGGATTTAATTATGTCACTTTATTCAGCACTTTTAAAACCATGCTTGGAGCACTGTGTCCAGTTTTGATCCTCCCAGTTCAAGAGACACTGGGAAACTGGAAAGAGTTCAGAAGAGGGCCAGCATAATGATCAGAGGATCAGAGAACCTGACATTGGAAAAAAGCTTTGTTTTATTCTGCTTGAGTAAAAAGAAGTTTCATTGGGAAAGATCTAATCACAGCCTTCCAATACCTAGGAGACAGTTAAAAAAGAGATGAAGACAATCCCTTCCAAAGGATCTGTAATGATAGGACAAGAGCCAGCAGACACAAGGTGTGTTACGGGAAATTCTAGCTGGATATAAGAAAAGAAAATAATTACCATTAGAACAGGTAGCCCAAAGAAGTGGTTGGATCATCCACTTGATGATCATCCTTGCTGGAAGTACCAAAATCTCAGCTCAACAGGGCTGTGACAGGGCTGAACTGCCTAGGTTAAAGCCTGGCTTTCTACACAAATTAGACCCAGATGATCACTAGGAGTCCCTTCCAACCTAGACTTTTCTGTGATTCTAGGAAAACAAATTCTTGCTATTCTTTACTTTGTACTTTGTAGTTTAGTTTAGTAAAAAGCTAAACCACCTAGGAACAAAGAAAAAAAGGAAAAAAGAAAGATGTTTTTTCAGCTTTTAGATCTGTTCTAAAAATGAGCAGAATTGAAATGGCAGCAGTGATGTTAGTAGACTGAGAAGAGGAAATGCAAGCTAACATGTCTCTCAGACATTAAGTCTCCCAATACAGTTTACAGGATTAATAATCATCTGGTTGTCTCTGTCCCCTTACAAATGAAGTTAAACAGGCAGTTAGCATTTACATATTATAATAAGGTTTTAAATGGTTATAAAGTTCTTTCAAAAGCCTTAAGGAATATTACTACTAATTAAGTCTTTCCCCTGTATAATAAAAATTAAAGACCTGATTAACACAACATTTGTTTCTCCTTTATGCTCCATGAATGAGTGAACAGAGACTTCTGTTTATTGTTTTGCTAATAAAAGTAGGGTATAAACACTGGAGTTTATTTTAATGAGAAACTTAGGATGTTTAAGTAACTATACATTTAGTAGTAATGAGTATGAATCATGTGTAGTATTGCTTTCAAAGGAAGACTTTGGTTATGTCCTGCAAAAGCTAGTTTCAAGAGAATTAGCTATTCTTTAAGTTCATAGGTAGCTGTAATAGTGCAAGAAACATACTGTATATTTTAAATTATTTAAATACTAAGTTATCCAAAACCCCCAACAAAATCTTATTCAGAAGTGCAAAATATCATCTGAAAAGGAGTACTTACATGCTTTAGTGTTAATTCAAAACAAATCAATCAACCCTTAAACTATTGCCATTCATATTGCAAAGAGAAGCTGTTCTTCAACAGTTCCAAATTCTTCCTTGAGAAACAGTATTTTAGGTGTATGTGTGAAAACAGCTATCAGTATTTTTTACCTGCAGACAGATGAGGTTATTCTGACCTCAAGTTGCACCTCAAGTTGCCTCAAGTTGCACCAGGGGAAGTTTAAATTGAACATCAGGGAAAATTCATTCACAGAAAGAGCAGTCAAGCATTGGCAAGGCTGCCCAGGGAAGTGGTTGAGTCACCATCCCTGGAGGTATTTCAAAGATATGCAGATAAGTTGCTTAGGGACATGGTTTAGTGCTGGGTTAAGAGTTGGACTTGATCTTATAGGTCTTTTCCAACTTAAATGATTCTGTGATTCATACTGTGGGACATGTCTTTAGATTTGCTCCAAAACCCAAGCAACTATTCACGAGTGGTTCAGAACACAGAATAACCCAGGCTGGAAGGGACCTGAAAGATCATCTGGTCCAACCCTTCGGGGCAAAGTGAGCCTAGATGAGATTATCTAACACTCTCTCCAGTCATATTTTGAAATCATCCAGTGATGGGGACTCCACTACACTTCTGGGGAGGTTGTTCCAGTGATTACTTGATCTCACTGTGGAAAATTTCTTTCCTATACCAAGATGAAACCCCTTCCAGTGCACCTTGCACCTCTTGCCCCTTGTCATCTCCAGGTGGCTCCTTGTGAAGGGAGAACCTCCCTCCTCTCTGTAGTCAGGCTTTAAGTACTGGCAAACTCTGATAAGGTCTCTCTCAGCCTTCTCCAATGAATACAAAACATTGGAGAAAATGTTGGGGGGACTACATACAAAATATGTAATTCCTTTAGACTTTTATTACAGGGCAGATTCTCCAGCCCTTTTATAATTTTTGTGATTCTCCTTTGGACCAACTCCCACTCTGCCTGTCTTTTGTGAACTGCGTGGCTCAGAACTGCACATAGATCTCCACGTGTGATCTGACACAAGCTGAACACAGAGAAGATCTCTTATCTCTGTAGCATTGCCACTGCTGGGTCAGCCCAGGATCCAGTTTGCCTGAAGGTCCCTTTCAGCAAGGCTGCTCCTAGCCTGTAGCTGGCTCCTTGGTTATTCCAGCCCAGGTGCAGAACTTTGCACTTGTCTTTGTTAAACTTCATACTGATTTTGCTACCTCACTCTTGTAGCCTGTCCAAGTGTTGCTGTAAGATAGATTTGCCTTTTGATGTGTTCATCTGACCAATCCACGTGGAACTTGGTGAGGGTGCTTTCAATCCCGTTGTCAAGATCAGCTGTGAAAATGAACAGCCTGGGGCCTCCTATCCCTAATCCAGTTCCTAATCCAGACAGGCTGCCAGCCTGACTAGAAACCATTGATCACCACCCTCTGAGTGAGGCCTGTTGGCCAGTTTTCTATTCATCTCACATGCCACTTATCCAGTTTGTGTCTTGCCAATTTGGCCAGGGAGACGGCTGGGAAGTGGGAAACTGTTGAATGCTTGCTGAAGTTCAGGTAAAGAACATCCAGTGATCTCCTTGGACCAACTGGAAGTGTTACCTTGATGTAGGACATGATCAGGCTAGTCAGCCATCGCTTACTTTTGGTGTAGGCTGTTCCCAATTGCCTACTTGTTTGGCTAGTAATATTTCCTAGGAAGACTTCTTTCTACTTCTTTTCCAGGGACTGAAGTAAGATTAAGGGGCCTGTGGTTCCCTGAGTCCTCTTCTGGGCCCCTCTTGTAGATGGGGGACATTACATTTGCCCTTCTCCAGATGTCAGGGATATCCCTTGACCTGCGTCACTTTTCAAATGTTACAGACAGGGGTCTTGTGGCAATGTCAGCCACTCCTCTTAACATCCAGAAGTGGACTGAGCCCTTCCAAGAGACCAAACCCCAGCAACCTTATCCTGTGATCTGGGGTCCAGTTATGCTAGTAAGGCAGAGGCAAAGAAGGTATTGAGAACTTCTCCTTTATTGGCATTATTAGTAACTTGCCTCTTTGCCCTGTTTAGGAATGGCCTCTGTATGTCTTCCCTATGCCTCTACTTCTCACGTATCTGAAGAAGCATTTTATGTCATTCTTGCTACCTTTGGCCAATTTTAGTTGACCCTAAGCCTTCCTGACTTCAACCCTGCCTGGCAAAGTTCTTGTAGTCCTTGATGGCTATTTGATCACCTCCCCATGGCCAGTATGCTTCTTTCTACCTTTTAACCTCACCCAAAAGCTCAGTTAGGCCAGACTTCTTCCTGAACTAAAAGTTCAGCCTTCAAGCTTCTGAGAACAGGATCAGCACCATGGTAATATGGATGACTTCCTAAGAATTATTTTTTTATCAAGGCTGCTCCTTAGCCTAACATCTTCATTGTGTTTACTATCAAAGAACTCATAGCTACACTAATGTCACCCATGTATATGAAACAAACCAGCCAAACAAAAAACCCCAGCTGTTAGGAATATGTACTTTTGACTCGGAATTTCAAGATACCTGCAACTGTGTTATACCCTTGCAGAGGTTCTTATTGCTTCTGCAGAAACAATAATGCAAGTGTTCAACAGACAGTTTTAAGAGATTGAAATTGTAAGAAACTGGCATCAAATACAGTTTTCCTTAAACAAGCCCCTCCCCACTTCTGAGTCAATCTCCAACTAGTCTAGTGCCCAAACATATGAAAAAAATCTTACCCTAAATTTATATTTTGTACTACGCCTCAAATTCTTCACTGTGTAGGTAAGATCATCACCATCATATTTTGGCTTGAAACCATATCCCTGCAGAATGAAATAGGATTATTTGAAACATTATCTTTGCAGACCAGAGGATCTAACATACTTCACACAAATAAATTACTGTTTCAAACTGTAATTATTATGCTTCTCTGACAAAGCAATAAGTGCACCTTCATTGTGCAAACACAATTTTTTTTAAAGAGGTGTGAATTCATTAACCATTTTTCAATCAGCAGAGAAGATCAGTAATAAAGACATATACAGTGTCACTGGAAATTTTACCTAATACTTTCAAAGGGTAGAACAGTACTGATTTTAAAACAAATGCTGTTAGTCTGAAATGACATCTAGAGGGATCACACTTCATGATGCAATTGCTTTGATCCAGCTCTTACAAGGCTTAACTTGCACACACGAATTCTCAAAGTTCCAAGCAATTTATAAAAATCTTTGCAGAAATGGGGCTTAATAACACTAAACACAATTAAAAGAAGAAAGCTAGGTGGCCTGCTCATAGCAATGACAAGTCATTAGCCTAATTTCAGAATATACAATTCCTTGTAGAATATTCTAGCAAAAATAATCATTGCTACACTAATACAATAATGTATCAAACATATTGAGAATAAGTATTCTAAACTTACTGAGTTCTCATCCTCCATCTCTAATATATATGAGATTCCTTCATCTGATGGTGTTCCTGAGGGTTTTGTCCACTGAAGGGATAACCAAGTAACTCCAGCATTAATCAGCAAAGGACTTGCTGGTGTGGTTGGGGCAGTGCCTGAGGTATGATACAGGACTTCTTCACTAAAATCACTGTTTAAAACAGACAGTATGTAAACTAACTAGACACAATAATTAATAGCTAAAAACCAAAATTCTTACTAAACACAGCTATGACAGTTTCTTGGAGATATGCACAATGGAAATTGCAAGCTCTTACATGCAAACAACTTAACTTGCCCATGAGTCTGTCAGTAACAAAATATCTGAACAAGGTTAACATGTTCATAATTGAAAGATTCCTTTGTATGATAAAATTACAATGTTTTGCTAACCAAAACGTTTTGCTTTTTTGTATTAACTCAGTATTCTAAAATACTAACGCTCTACATGCAATAATATACTAATACCACAGTGTCCTTCCTTTTCAAAGTGAAAGCATAAAAACATTTATGGCAAGATCTTGAAACAATACTTATGTGTTCTGAGCTTACTTTGAAGTACTGATTTCTCTAGAGATTCAGAAAATAATAGAATAGTCTCATTCAGTGGTGAGCTACTTTAAGAGTTGATAAAATGGAAGTCTTATTGCAGAAAAAGAAGTAGAGTGTATACCAGTGAATCTCCTAACACAACTGTTATCCTTATCTGAGTCAGATTAGATACACCTTGTGGTGAAAATACAAGCAAATTACATATAAAGAGCTACTGTGAAAGAGAGGGATGCAAAAGTCAGTGAACAGGTACTATGCTTGCACAGATAGCGTGACATGCATCCAGCTAGACTAAAAAGCCCCACTTGCTCTCAGCTGGCTTTGCTGCTTTACATCAGATCTGATCTAGTTTTTTTAACCATATGAAACTAATCTCAAAAGTGTAATTTTAATCTAAAAGCTAAGGATCACCTAAGTGAGCATCAGGAAGCCCTGAAAACAAAACCCTCTGTATAGCTTAAACAACGATACCAGTTAAATATCTCATGTGTTTTGAACCCCACTTGCCTGAAAAATCTCAATAAAAAGATAACTCAATTTCACATTCTCTCTTACACAACCTACATTATAGTGATACACATGTTATAATTTTGGTCTGCATTGAGGCATTATTGGCATTTAAAGGAAAAAGTCTTACAGATAACACATTATCAAGAGCGTTGATAGCACAGAAAACAGATGTTGTCTGTGAGGACTGCCGAAAAGATGTGCAGCAAGAAGGGAAAAAGTAAAAAACAAGAGAAAACTTCCAATTTGTGCGAATAGTATTTTCTTTCCTTGTAAGAAGTCACAAGCAAGAAAATTTCTGGAATGGAGATTAAGTGATACCTACAATATATTTACTAAAAAATAAAAAATCTACATTTTATAGGCAGCCTGAAGAAAGCATGAAGAGAGGTTAGACACAAGTAGTATGTCTAACTCTTTTCAAAACAAACTATTGAAGGAATCACCTTACAAGTAGATATAAGGTAAAAAAACCCACATCTTAAAAAGATTTCATCGCTAAATTTGCTTGAACCACTCTGAAATACACTGAAATAAACTAAGAGTTCCAGCCATAGCCACATCTGAATGACAATTAAACAATTCCCTCAGAAGTACAGTACTATCTTTGAAAATAGATTTTATTTTTCCAGTTTTCTTTAACTACTGTTTCATGTAGGTTAGAATTAAATTTAAAAATTAGTAACTTAGAGATAAAATATCTGTTCTTCTTGGCAAAATTATTTAGACAAAATTCTGTCTCCAAATGCCTAATGTTCTCAACATTCTTCTCCTCTCAACATAAGGGATAAACAGGCACTCTACATTAATAAATATTATTTCAAGAAACTTCTTAATTAAATAATACCCATAAAGACAATAAAGCACATCTTTGCAAGGCTATGAAATATTGATTTAAAAATCTCTTCAGTGTGATTAGTTTAAGAAGGGTACTTAACTGATCAGTGTCTTCAAAGCTTACACTGGAGGAATCTGTAATATATGCAGCTATTCCTAGAGGGTACATTTACACTCAGATATAAAAGGGGAACAGGAAGAGAGCCCAAGCACTGGACCAGCTCCCTGCTGCTCTACTTAACTGCCAGCTCCCTTCCTGTCTTTATTTTTAACAGTTCCAACTGAATCTCATCAAGACAAAGTCCAGGAGCAACTCAAGAGAATAATTAATTCCAAGAACATCATCCAGAAGGCAGTAATGTAATAAAGACTATTGGAGCAACCAAAAGTCATTCTAGTCCACTACAGTGTCCTCTGACAGTAGCACAAAGCAGGTGCTTAAGGAAGAATATAGGAACAGGCACGTTATGCAATGCATTCTCTGAGTACTCTCCAAAGCCTCCCAATACATGCCTCAGATCTCCTGAGCCAGCTGTATTTTTCACATACTTAACAGTCTGCAGAAGATTCCTTCTGCCCAGCATGAATTATGACCTTGGGTCTGGCTCCCTACTCTTTACACTGTTCTTCAACACTGGCCAAGCAGGCACTGTTGCTTCAAGCACTTCCTTCTATCAGATAAAGGACTCACAACACAAATCCTCTATTTCATGCTATAAAAACACCACTTTAGTGAGCTGCAGTACAATGTTCATAATATTTGATTTAAAAAAAAAAAAAAACCCACAAAATGCAATTTTATGCTGACGGTGAGGGAAACTCTATTTTTATGCCCCACAGGACCTCAAGGTCCAAGTACTACTAGGTATATGGACACCAGGAGTCTGCTGTAGAGGAGATGAGCTCTGGTGGTGTGATTTTTAGCCAGGTGCATCTGCTTTGCCTGATGACCAAGAAGCCCACTCAAGAACTAATGCACACCCAGTAATCCAAGCATAACTTCATAAAACATTTTTTTCCGAGTTCTTACTTATATTCTCCACTGAAGTCACATGTCATTCATTCAAAAATTCAAAACCAAGTTTGGTGCTGAAAAGTAGTAATTAAAAGCATGAACCACATAGCCTAAGCATTTATAGTAAGGGCTAGAACTTCCAAAGGATTAACTGATATAGTAATGTCATAGTCTGTCTATTTTCCAGAGTAGCAGGAGACTAACAGACACCTTAGATGAAGGGACAATATCCCAGCACAAAGGCTATCTGCAAAAAGAATAATCCAATCACATACTGTGAGTTAACTAAGCACTTGGACTAGATGATCCCTGTAGGTCCCTTCCAACTGAAATATTCTATATTCTATATTCTATTTCAGACCATTTGAACAGAAGACCTTTTTCTTTAAATGCCACCACATGTTTTTCCTAAAGTAGCACACACATGCATGCATATGCATTCCATATTTATGTATGTAATAGTATTTACCTCATTCCCATGTCATTTTTGGCTGCTAGCCTAAAGGTGTACCCCATTGCTGGTGATAGTTTAGTGATCCTGTACTGCTTCTGTTGACCATAATAACACTGGCAAAATTCTCCGTTTCCTTTTCCCTAAAAAGTAATAAGTTAATCATATTATTCACCTTATTACATATGTATCCATCAATAAAGTACACACAAGCATGAAGTAAAATCCTTTTTTGAAATTAAATATAACTCAAGAATCTCCATATGGTGAGACAGTAGCATATGAAACGGTATTAAATTAGCAGCTTTTTTCCTTCCTTTCCACTTTCCAGTTCCTTGGGGCTGAGAGAATAAAAGCCATGAAGATACTGCATCTCTACCATCTCAGGACAGCAGTCCAGGTAGACTGTAAGATAGTTGCAGGACCACAGCTGATCCAACCACTTATAAAAAAAGAAAGAATGTTACAGGAAAATGACCCTTCCATGTGAGCTCTTGAACACTGTATTGGACTACAAGTGAAAAAGCCACTATTAAGAGTGGCAGAATTGTGCAATTAAGATCCTTTTATTTTATATTCCTCAAGAAAAAAACTGATCAGTAACTGTATTTTAATAGTTGCTTCAGGAATTATGTATTTGTCACACGCCTCTAAGCAGAAAGATTTCTAAGCAGAAATTGTAATTTTCACACAACTTTATGTGCATAGTCACATACAGCTACTTAAAAAAACAGAAGACTAAAAATACAATAGAATAACTTGCTTACTTCATCCCATTCTAAAAGGTAACTGTGGATTTTGGAACCATTATCACAAGATGCCTGTAACAGGAAAACAAGAAAATTAGAATTCTAACTGGATACAAGACCACTTAAAAAATGCATGTATGGGCCAAACCATGAGAAGAACAGTGGAAGACAAATAATGCTTCCCTTTTATAATTGTTTCACTTGCCAAGAGAGTCCTAGTTCAGTTGCCATACAATGAATGCTTGTTCCATATCTATGGGTTTTTTTCCAATTTAGTCTTTGAAATGCACTGGGTATTGAACTCAGTAATTTTACCTTGACAGACTCCTTGCTTTTCTGTGAATCCTTCTCTTTTCACTCAAGCCCACATTTAACCCAGTAATTCTAGGGAACTCTTCTGACTGAAATTGGTAGGTTTGACAAAAATTTTCAGTTTCAACGAACTGGTATTTATTGATAAATCCACAACAATTCTGAGTTGTTTAAAACATTTATTTTAAAGGCTGTAAAGCAATCCTTACCTTCCACTGAAGAGTAAGAGAATTTTTGGTCCGATTAGTTATCCTGGGGAGATTTGGAGTATCAGGTTCACAACTCGCTGTGGTAAAACTCTCTGCTTCTGAAGGGCTCCCCTTTACACAGTTGCATTCTACTTGGACTCTAAAGTGGAAGAGAGTCAATAACATTTTGCTTCAAAATCTGTATAGTTTCCAAAGAAAACCAAGCATTTGGAATTAAGTTGCTGCCTTGCTGCTTCATGATTAAAATATCACTGTTATAAATAAATAACTGGGGGAAACATCTTGGTCAATAGAAGCAATAAGAAAGAGTACTTTACTTTGGATGTACATCATTAACATCAGTCGGCTTTAGTCTCACAATTATATTTGAAATATGTCTGTTATTAGCTGTACTTTGGTTGGAAAATAATAGTAGCATTTTGCAGGCTCATTATCTGTTGTAGAGATAAATATATTATGAATAATTCTTCTGCAAGTGCTTTTGTCAGATGAGCACAACGAAGCTGTGATGTATTTTCGGAGTATCCTCTGCACTCAAATGAGCATCCTGCTGAGTGTGTTCACCCTGTCCTTTCCTTTAGTAAGGCTGTGAGTTAGCTCTCCACATACTTCAAAAGAGTGAATTTTGCTTCTGTCTCAGAAAGAAATGGCTTGTTTTTCAAAAGGAAATACATGATAATGATCTGGTCTCCCCCTGCCCCCTAAGCTGTGCAGCTATGCCTTGCCTCGTCTTTGGGTCTATGGCACATTGTTTTCTTCTTATTCATCTGTTCCTTTGGAAAAAAACCCAAACCCAAAACTCTCTTTTCCTCTGATTACCAATATAAGATGTGAGTTGTCAGCTTAAGAAGATACAAAAATCCTGATAAATTTTTGATGCATGAAGAGCGAATTACAGGAAATTTGGCTTTATAGATTTCACAAACAGAGAGAAGACATTCAAACAGTGACTAAAGTTGAACACAAGGTTGTTTGCGCTTGCATACCAGTTGCAAATATGTAATATGTCAGTTATCTTGGTGGTTGAGTCATTCCAGTCTTTGTTGATTTTGTGGAGTGTTCATATTGGAAGAATTCTGTTTAGGAAGAGCTTGGATGGCCAAGCCACCAATTCACGTGTACTGCCTACAACCAGAATTAAGCAAAAAAGATACGAATGTAGCCTGATAGAAGAGGACTCAGACAGAAGAAAAAAATTTCTAGGCACTGACCCTTATGCTCCATGAATTTTCAACTTCAACCTTGTTGGATAAAATATATAAATGTGACTAAAAATAGGAACAAAATCACAGGTAAACACTTTCGTATGAAAGAGCTTAGAGCCAACTTATCATTAATTCTTCTCCTGACCTTGTGCTCCAGGCACAAGGGGCTCAAGTCAAATGAGGGCTGTGATAAACTCAGAGAATCACACAATGTCTAGGTTGGAAGAGACCTTCAGGATCATCGAGTCCATCCTGTGCCCTAACACCTCAACTAGATCATGGCACTGTGTGCCACATCCAATCTTTTTTTAAACACATCCAGGGATGGCGACTCTACCACCTCCCTGGGCAGACTATTCCAGAACTTAATCACTCTTTCTGTGAAAAACTTCCTAATGTTCAACCTGTATTTCCCTTGATGCAGCTTGAGACTGTGTCCTCTGGTTCTGTCAGTGCTGCCTGGAGAAAGAGACCAACCCCCACCTGACTACAGCCACCCTTCAGGAAGTTGTAGAGAGTGATAAGGTCACCCCTGAGTCTCCTTTTCTCTAGGCTAAACACCCCCAGCTCCCTCAGTTGTTCCTCACAGGGTTTGTGTTCCCAGCCCCTCACCAGCCTCGTTGCCTCCTCTGGACACGCTCAAACATCTCAACATCCTTCCCAAACGGAGGGCCCAGAACTGGACACAGCACTCAAGGTGCCCCTCACCAGTGCCATGTACAGGGGCAGAATGACCTCCCTGCTCCTGATGGCCACACAGTTCCTGATACAGGCCAGGATGCCCTTGGCCTTGTTGGCCACCAGGGCACACTGCTGGCTCATGTTCAGCACTTCTTTTAAGGAGGCCTTCTTTCTGCCTTCACAATGTTATTTATTTGTAAACTGCTGTATTCACACTATTTTTTTTTTAACCAAGAATCACAGAGAAGTTTGGGTTGAAAGCGACCTTTAAAGGTCAAGGTGTCCAAACTCCCCTGCAATAAACAGAGACGTCTTTAACCAAATCAGGCTGCTTAGAGCCCTGCCCAACCTCTCCCTGAGTGGTTTCCAGGGATGGGGCACCCACCATCTCTCTGGGTAAGCTGTTCCAGTGTTTTACCACTCTCAGTGCAAAAAATTTCTTCCATATATCTACTCAAAATCTACCATCTTTTAGTTCGAAACCATTATTTCTTGTCCTATCACAACAGGCCCTACTAAAAAGTCTGTCTCCATCTTTCTTACAGGCTGCCTTTAAGTACTGAGTTTTCTCTAGGCTGAACAACTTTTGTGGCCCTGCTCTAGAGCTACTCGAACAGGTCACTATCCTTCTCATGATGAGGATCCCAGAGCTGGACACAGCTCTCCAGGTGGGATCTCACCAGAGCAGAGCAGAAGGGCAGAACCACCTCCCTCACCCTGCTGGCCACGCTGTTTTTGATGCTGCCCAGAACACAACTGGCTTTTTGTGCAAGTGCACATTGTCACATCATGCCCAGCTCTCCATCCACGAGGACCACCACATCCTTCTTGGCAGGGTTGCTCTCAATTCCTTCATCCTGCAGCCTGTGTTGATACCAGGGCTGCCCCGATCCAAGGACAGCATGTTGCACTTGGCCTTGTTGAACCTCACGAGATTCCCACAGCCTCACTGCTCAAGCTTGTTCAGGTCCCTCTGGATAGCATCCCATCCTTCATTTGTGTCAACTGTACCACTTGGTGGTTGACACTGCACCTGCTGGGTGTTTGCTGCTGGAAGGTCATTCAATCCCACAGTCTATGTCACTGATGAAGATACCGGTCCAAGACAAGCCCCTGTGGGACACCACTTGTCACTAATCTCTATCTGGACATTGGGCCATTGACCGCTATTCTGTGAATGTGACCATCACACCAATTCCTCATCCACCAAGAAGGATACTGTGGAGGGCTATCTCAAAGGTCTTACAGAAGTCCAGACAGCTAACAACTGCAGTTCCCTTGTCCACTGATACAAGTCACTTGATCATAGGCCACTTGGTTCTTCAGGCAGGACTTGTCCTTGGTGAAGCTGTGCTGGCTGTCCTGAACCACCTCCTTATCCTTCATGTGCCTTAGCATGGCTTTTAGAAGGATCTGTTCCATGATCTTCCCAGGCACAGAAGTGAGGCTGACAGATTGGTAGTTCCCACAGTCTTCCTTCCTATCCTTTAAAAAAATGAGTGCAGTGTTTTCCTTTTTCCAGTCAGACTTCACCTGGTTGCCATGACTTTTCAAATATGATGGAGAGTGGTTTGGCAACTGCATTAGCTAATTGCCTCAGGACTCTGGGACGAATGTCATCAGATGTAGACTTATGTACAGGCTCCTCAGGTGGTCTCAAACCTTCTCTCACTGTGGGAGAGACTTTCTTCCCTCAGTCCTCATCCTGCTGCCCATCCACTGGAGAGGTGTGAGAAGAGAGGTTGCCAGGGAAGAGTAAGGCAAAAAGGCTGTCGAGTACCTCAGCCTCTTCCCCATCCATAGTTACCAGTTTGCCAGTTGTGTTCATCTGGGAGGATACGCTTTCTTTAACCTTTCTTTCTGGCTGACAAAGCTACAGAATCTCTTTGCTTCTGTAGTCTCTGCATCCCTTGCCAAGTTCAGCTCCAGATGACCCTCTAATATTTAAAAAAAAGAGGTAAGAACAACACCTAACCACATCTTCCCAATCCTATGCTATTTCTTCTGACCTACTGAGGTAGTCAATTCTGCAAGAAGAGTAGAATTACACTGAGGTGGGGGTAACTTTGTCACGCATATGGGGTCAGGTTCACGGACCTACTCGAGCAAAGCAAAAATAGCATAATACGACCTTCAGGTGGCCAAGCAGAAAGCATCTTCCAGGGCAAGTTACTTTCCTCTGCTGCTTGTGGAAGATTGAAAAGCAGCATTTGTGCCTGGCTCCAAGGACAGAAAAAGGTGACTGTGCTACCATAAAGGAAAGAGCATGAATGTAGGATGAATGTGCACCCATCTTGTCTTATGTTGTCCAAAATGAACTGAGTGGTCAGCTAAGTGAAAAGTGTTGATTATGACTCAAAAGAGGGTGAGAAGTGGTTAAGATCATCTCTGAAGACTTAGGCAAATACACAATGAAACTTTTTAAACATTTCCACTGAATTTAATGACGAGAAAATGAGATACTCACTTTGCATGGTAATCAGTTGCTGGCCTGAGATCATTTACAGTAACTTTATTTTCTTCTCCACTGGAAAGAGATACAAGTTTGTTTTAAAGACTGTTTCAGAATTCCATACATTTATAAAAAGACATATCATCTAACTCAACACACCTTCTATGAAATGTATTTGCTAAGAGTTTGTCTCTTGCTAAATACAGCAATGTGTAAATGCATTTATCTCTGAATTTAAGAGGCTACTTGTGTTATTCCTATTCTTTTGCCCTGGTGGTTTCAGGGCACTTTTTTGTTTGCTGCTTTCTGAAGACTAGCAATTATTTTCTTCTTTACTTAGTAAAGAAGAGTAAAGTTCTTCTTTACTTAGCTGCATGTGTATGCATGCTATTACTCAAAAAAACCCAAAAAAACCCACTGAAGTACTGGAGCCTACAGCAGCTCAGTCCAGCCTTGCAAAAACATTTATTTAAAACTATACCTGACTGCAAATACCTACTTGTTAGAGCCTAGGAAACAAAAAAGGCACCAAAATAACATCTATTAGTCTGCTTTTGCTGACATCAGCTTATCTTAGCTGATGGTCATTTCTCTGCCTCTAGTTCCTTGGATAGGGATACTCAACTTGTAATTACATGAAATCCATGGAGTGTGACTAAGATAAACCAACTAGATACAAAGGTTTCTAACTGTTAGAGAATTCTGTACCCTTAATTGTATATTTTACTGAAAACCATTGTGTTAGGAATCAAACAACTAAAAAGTTTAGTTTGCTTTGCGCCTGCTATGAGTTGTGTTCTGTGTGAATTTGCTTATTTTTTAATATCATAGGACTGTCTCTTACCAAGATCAATTTTAGTGAAGGGAGAGATAAACTTAGTGGGAGAAGGACCATATGCTGATACAAAAGGTAATAAATACAATTTATTTTTCTCACTGCTTGTATGTCTCACTATGTGAGAACTCATCGCATCTAGGGCAGCTGGTTGAAATACAGCAAAAGTGGTATTAAAATATGCCTCCAACATGTAAGAACAAAATCTTTACATTCCAGTTGATGGCATAGATTTCAGTAATAAAATGAAATTAATTCCACTGGAAAAAAGGTAGCTAATTCCAAAACAGAAGTTACATACAACTCCTAATTATTTAATGTTCTAGACAACAAGCAGATTTTTAATGAGGCTTTAAGCCACATATTCAAATGCAGCAGTCACTAAATAAAAATAGCTAACACCTACATGTACACAGTTTTGTACTTTCCATCTTTTCCAGTACTTGAAATCATCACTTCGTAAGTATAAACCTCTGCTATGTCATTCTTGTCTGTGTCTTCTCCGGTATCACTGGATGGAGGGGACCACATCAGCAGTGCTGTTCTTGCCTGAATATCCGATACCTGGAGAAACACAAGGTTTTGAGATCTCTGCCATTTAAATGCCATTGTATATAAATGTTACTTTGCCACAAAGGATCAAAAAAGAGAAAGGAAAATCACATACCATTAGTGAATCAGAGTATTTATACTGATACGCTAGCTACTAACCAGTTTTTGCAGATGACATCAGGTTGGAAATGCAAGGAATGCCATGAGAAGAATGCAATGCCAGGCAGGGGCTGAGGGCAGAGATACCTGTCAGTACCAAACGCCACCCAGTGGGCTGCTGAAACATGGACCAGAGCATTGGCCAGGCACAGGGATGGCAAAGCACATCCTAGGACATCGGGCACTTCATTAAACCATGCTTCTGGCACTTTTTTCTTGGAAGCCACCAGTACTATGACTTTTTTAACACCTTCTAGTTTCTTATGAAATACAGAGAGATGAAGGCATGTTCACATGGTCCATGTACATACACATAAAGACAATATCCTCAAGTGTTTCTGTGATGGTGCTTGCCTAAGCACCCCACCCATTGCAAAAAGGCCTGGATAAGACCAGCTGGTGTGACAGAAATAGGAGTATACCCAGTGTGTGTGACCTCCAACTATCCAAAATGTGGCCCCAGCAGAATAATCATGCTAAAAGGCAGTGACCCTCTGGTGGGTTAAATGGAAATGGAGAATCACAAGGAGACTCCTGAAACACAGAAGTCATCAGCTTTAGAAGTGTAGCAGTAGCATGAAAATTTGTAATGGGGGATGGGTTAAGAGATGCTGGAGTGGGACAGAGCAATGATCAAAACCTGGCCTGACAGTGTGAGAAACTGCCCTGCCAATCTGGGCCTGATGGACGCTGTGAGTAGCTGCACCCTAGCTGGTGCAACAGCATTTTGGGGTGCAGCAGGCACGGATTCACAGCTCAGGTGAGTGCATGTGACCTGGTGGAGAGCTTTCTCAATGGTCTGTGGATTAGCAGACTGTAGGGAACAACAGATTCTAGGGAACAATGCAGTCACACACAAAGCTACTGAAGCGGCCACGTCTTGCACAGGAAATGCATGACTAGGGGCACCCACACTCCCAAAGGAGTGCGTGCTGCCTGAAACTCCTATGTGCTGCAAGGGGCTGAGGATGCTTGTGTTCTTGTAGGTGAGTGCACAGGTGCATGCAGGTGATTACAAACTTTTAACATCTGTTATAGAAAAATGCCTAGAAATTTGTGGCTGTTCTTAAGTATTGCACATCTGCTATTGTGGTTTATATGTTGCACCCACCTAGTGTTTCCAGTAATTTATAAGAGAACTCAAAACACATTTCATTTTATGAAATTACTAGTTTTACAATATGACCGTAGTGTATGTCTATTTTGGGAATAATTGCTTTTGAACATCTATTACCAGAGTATCACAATCAAAAAGCTATCTTCGCAACTGGTGCTCTCAAATTGCTATAATCTATGGAACTAAAAAACTGAATAGGTCAGCTTCAAGAATGAAGCAGAGAGGACATGACTTATTGACAGCAAACAGAAAGGAAGAAAAATCACACTATGTGAGCCTCCATGTCTTGGAAATAATGTCACTAAACTGTTATGCACTAACAGAACTGTACATCATATCCTAGAAGGGATCAAATGTTGGTAGGACTAAACACCGAAGCTTCTCTTTAAAATCTGGTAAGAAAAACTATCTATAATCACTGCAGTAAAATTCTAGCATTTCTGGAAGTCTCTGGAGTTGTGGGAAGCATCTGATAAAGTTCCCTCCTGGACAAGCTTTACCCCATCCTCTGTAGTTACAGCAAGCGGCAGGAGATCCTGAGGGAAAGAAATGCAGGTTCCCCAAGGACCTACTGCACTTCAGGACTGTTAGATCTATTTTAAGATTATCTGTTCCTACGTTTAGATACTTTAACAGTTGAATTTCTTTCCCTAGTGTCCAGGCAGTGTATCCCTGACTACCAGCCTACTAGTAATAGCCACCATGAAGTTGAACTATAGATCTTCCCTTCCTTTTTCAGTTGTTTCTCATGTATTTGAAGACTGTTAGCATTTGAGTTTCCCCTCACCTATAAAATCTAGTAATACTCACTGTTCTCCTTATCTCCTACTGATTCATTTTCTTTAGCGCTTTGCCCAGAACACCCATCTAACACTTTGCTAATGCCAAACTGCCACCTGACAGATTACATTTCCTTCATGCATAGGACATTTTCTATCTCTGTGAGACATAAGGAAAAAGAAGTATTTTTGAAGAGTCAAAATTTAAGAACAGAAGAATCCACTACTATTATGTGCTCTGAAATACTTGGGAGTGGCTTTTCCAAAAAACTTGGCATTACTTATTACTTTGTATGCTTATGCAAGCAGTTGCAACTGATTCTGGTTGCAACTCTGAACACTATGTGCTTCTGCAGAGCAGAGTATAATACTTGCATCAGGCTCCAGCACAGTGGAAACAAGAGGTGGGCACGTCTTCATTAGCAATCCAGCTTGCCAAAGTGAATCTCCTCATTAAATATGCTACACACGCCATTTGGGTCAAACAAAAGAGCAGTTTTAGCATGTGGAATCTGGATTGCATTCACAGTAACCCAAGATACTTAACTGTGAGTGAGGTGCATCACATGCCAGAAGTCTGCAAACATACACAGAGCCAGAAAGTATGATGTTCTCCAAAGGGATTTACATGCTAGACTGTGGTAGTCAGTCCACTACTTATAAAATAGTCTTTTTCTCAATTCTCTCTCAGGGAGAGGAGTCCCTCTTGTTCATGTTATGGAAACCAACCCTCAAATTCTGAGCTTTTATTGCCTCTTATTAATTACTCAGCCTTCTGCATCATTCTTCATTTGGCTTTTGCCTTTTCAGGTCTTCTTTTCTGCTTGCTTTGTTATTTGGTTAACAGACATGACAGACAGTGAAGACTGCTCAAACACTGAGGTACAATCTGCAGAACCACCCCAATTTTCATTTGGGTACATAGTTCAATACCCCTAAGTAGAAGGGTCATCTGGTGTCAGTATCATGTAATCAACTTGACTTAACACCGCTACGTATGAAAGGATGGGGATTCATATGGGGAAAAGTTCAAGGGAATCAGAATCCAACAGGAATTTGGAGGTAACAAAATTGATGCATCCCATACTGCCAAGAACTGAAAGGTATTTGTGAATGAAAGATCATGATGGAGACCACCACCTGATTTAGATGTGCATGCCCTGCACCTGGGCATTGAGACATGGGACAGCACAGGACAGGTCATAGCCTTCAGCACTACTCCAGGCTTTCTGGAGTAGGATATGGTGCAAGGGACACTGTACTGGACAGCACCCTGTATGATCATCTGATCGTATGGCCACCACCACAGCCAGTACTGCCTGTGCCAGCACAGTTCACCCAGAGAAGAGAGTACTGATGATCCATCAGAAGCCACAATCCTCATACTAAGTGCTTCAACCAAAACGTTAATAAAAAACCTGCAAGAATATTCTCATGAGAACCACAAAGAGAAGGTGTGAAAAAAACAATGTCCTGGTTCATTTGAAGGAAAGTGAGGAAAACATTTCCTTGATAAAACTGTGGGAGGGTGGCTTGAGATCCTGCAAGGCCCAAGTAGGTAACACAGACTCCTGTGTTACATCACATCACACCACACTCCCCCAAGCTGCAACATCAGCTAGACTTCCACCCCCTCACAGCCCTGACAGTCCCTTGCCTTCATAAAGCACAAGCCTCTCCCAAGTGCTGGAAGTCTGGCTTTTTGCCTTGTGTACACTCTGAATCTGTAGCAGAGTACCGCTGCCTGTGCCTGTGATGCCTTCCGAGGCCTGCAGAGACCACTTGTTGCACACGGCTATATGCAATGGTGTTCAAGCAAGAACACGCTGGGGAGAGAACTAGGGTGCTTGTCTAAAAGGCACGGATGGTTGAGGGCAGAAGGAAGTGAAAGAAAACATGACAGTACTGCACTGCATTGCTTTTTCTTATGTCATTAGCAACACAGCACAAGACCCCACCTCACAGTCTCATTCAGAGAGAGTTCAGAGCTCCCCTTGGCAATGCAGCCACTGCTAATACCCCAATTTCAGACAGCTCCTACCTCCATCCTGCTTAGCCACCAATGACCCAGGGGCACTGAAGACATGCCAACCCATCCTGATGCTTGGACACAGCAGGACACCAAGTGTTCAGGACTTCCTCTATACAATCCCCACTCAGTGCTTGGAGAACCACAGAATGGTTGAAGTTGGAAGGGACCCCCTGGATGTCATCAGATCCAACTCCCTTGTTTAATCAGGGCCATGTAAAGCCAGCTGCCTGGAACTATGTCCAGACAGCTTTTCAGTACCTCCAAAGAGGGACTCTCCACAAACTCTCTGGTCAAGTTGTGCCAGAGCTGACATCCTCACAGTACAAAGTGTTTCCTGATGTTCAGAGGAACCTCCTCTGTTTCAGTTTATGCCCACTGCCTCTGATTCTGATGCTGGGCACACTGAAAAGAGCCTGGTTCCATCCTCTGTGCACTTGCCTTGCAGATATCTATATACATTGATAAGATCCCCTCTGAGCCTTCACTTCTCCAGGCTAAACAGCCCCAGCTCTCTTGGCCTCTCCTCATCAGGCTGTAAAGAAACATATGAAAGAAGAATCAAGACTACAGCACTAAACTGGGGCAAGGTTGCCTGGAAAGTGAAGGGAAGAAGATATGTAGCTGATGACCGGAGGAAGTAGCTGACTGACTGAATAAACCCATGGCAAGCTCTTCCTGGATTTTGTATGGATTACACTACAGTGGGGAACACAGACTGTTTTTACTCAGGCAAGATGGTGGACTCATGATTGTGGTGAAGATTTTTGGAAAAGATGTGCAAATCTTCACAGAAAGGTTGGGACCAGGGAAGGTCCAGACAAGGAAAGAAAAAAACACTGGCCTGCTCTAAAATGCAAGGAACTACTGAATTTGGCAACAATGCTTTAAAGAGTATCTACACAAAAATATACATTAGTTTTATAAACTGAAAATATGTTGCCAAATTTTCAAGCAGGTAGGTCAGAAGTCCACTGCTGACAGTCACCTTCTGTGGTGCATTTTATGTCTGTCTTCCCTGAAGCTGCCAAGAACTCTTAAAAGAGAAATAGGTCATATTTTTTCTCTACTTTGCAAATAAGGTATTACAAAACCTCATTTTTGGTGATGTTTCCAAAACCTTGCCAGGTATCTCTCATGCCTAGAGATATGTGGTGCGTAAAATTGCTTCCGGAACAGTTAAGACAAAACAAAGTTGCAGGAAATTGAGAACAGATTTTGCAGTATAATATTATGTTAAGCATCACATTCCATTAAGCAGCATCATTATGCTACTGGCAATGTTACAATCTCTCTATGTTTTTTAAATAATGCTGTTAATACTGAGATTTACAGAATAGCCAGGAAGAATTCTGCAGAGTAAGTATCAAGACAATTCTAGCTTCATAAATGTTAATACACTAAAAATTGCTTTGGTTGTTTACAGTACAGTGACTAGAAGTTACGTGAATTTGCTTTAGTATGGAAAATTGAAGACCCTTTAAACTGAAGAGAGAAATGGAGGTAGAACTGTGTAAAACAGCAACGGATATATTCTGATTTTATGGAAAGCTTTTGTTACTTACCACTGGCTTGGCTATATTAGAAAGAAGTGCTTCCAATGCTTTTGTTTCTTCATCCTTTTCTTAAAAAACAAAATCAAAGGAAAAGAGAAGTACCCATGAATATTGTGCAGTAATTTTACAGTGAAATAGCTCTTCAAATTCAAAAACTGCACACAGAAGAAAGCATTTATAAAGTAGAACATCCTGCTAACTTGCATTCATCTAGGACAACATAAAACCAAAAAAGCTTCTGAATCAGTTGTTAATATAAGATTATTTCCAAAGCCCTTCTATGCTTTATGGAATACAGAAATCCTGGTTATCATTTAGTAATGTATAATTTTAAACCAACAGCTGCTCTGGAGAACTTAAGACCTTGGATATTTCCCACAGATTTCTCTTTGGATGTAGATGCAGTCAGGTTACAGTAGTTTAGATATATTACTGCACATCAGCTGGAAGCCTACTGGTAACACTGCTGGCCTTCCTCAATTGCAAGGGAAACAATCTAAGGTGTTTTGTGTCAGCTGAAGGTATAGCTGAGTTTTATAAAGGATTTACAGTTTACAGAAAGCATTTTATCTGCTTTTCTCACGTAATATTTAAATTTTATTATCTCAATAGTGTAAGTGAAAAGGCTACTTAGTTTTGAAGGTGCAGACAGGCATTTTTGATTAATTTAATCCACCTTTAACTAAACATAAAAGAAAAACAAAGCCTGACAAAATTATTTTAAAAACATAGATCAAATCTATTTACAACTCTCTGTTTCTAAGATGGGTTATGGTGTTGAAACAAATAAAATACTTTTCTGATTTGTATGACAACTGTAAGTCACTGCCTTCTGTTTGACAAGTCTAAGTCTCAGTACATAATTTTCCCCAATGTCTCCTGAAATAATTTTGAAAAGCTGACTTCCCCATTTTTCACATAAAATACTTATAAGGAAACGTCACCATAATTTTTGTAACGTGTAAACAACAGCACATTTCATCACTTGTGCCTTGTCAAAGTTAGTTCACAGACAAACACCAACAAACAGAAAGGAAACTGCTACTCTGGAACTATTAGTGACAAATATTCAAGTTTGGAGCAATAGTTCCCAACTTCTGATTTTAGGTTGTATCTCAAATGTGACCTTTGGTACTACACTTTCACAGGATATCATCTATACATGTTTTTAAACAGCTCTCATAGGTTGAGATTACCTGGTTTTGATTAGATGTACTTTCTTCACAACTCTTTTGGTTTACAGCAATCTAACATACATGGGCACAAAATTATTATCTCAAAGCAAACTTCAGAGAATTGAGAAAAATTATGATTTATTTCCCTTAGCATCACCAATTACAGTTCCTTATTCTGAAATCATTGCTCCTGGCTGATGACAGTCTTTGATGTTACGTTCACAATCTGAAGGACTGTGGCAGAGACCTCCAAGTTGCATAGTGACACATCATCAGATTTGACAATGACTGTATGACTGAGTGAATTCAGTCTGAGATCACAAGCTTTCCAGTGAAATAAAGATACTTATAATAAGCACACTCCCTATGGTAGTGTCTTAGAAAACAAACTCACAGGGACTAATGTGAGGACCACCCTTGTTCTACAAGGGCCTTTCAACAGTGAGTGGGTAGAGATAGATCAATTTTATGTAACAGAATATCTCTTTTACAAAATATTCTTTATCAAGTTGGATGTATGTTTTCTGATTCAGACACTCGATTCTTTCCATGTCTTCTACAATATCAAGCAGGCCATCAATATTCAGTGATTCCTTAAATTGCAAGCACTCCGAACAAAGCAGATATTTTTCTTTAAACAGTGTCATGAAGTGTGACTTATAATATTTCCTCAAATTTACATGGAGACTTCCATACCAATAGTTTTTGTTCTCTTATGCCCACATTCCCATGTGATGAGCAGGTTGATCAACCTTAACTCCACTTTATGTAAGTCAGGACACTTACTGACTACTACTCAACTTCAAGAATGTCAAAGTGTGGTGTTCTATTTACAAATGTTATGTTCAGCCAGACACTGGACTTGCATCCTACAATAACGTGTGTATATGTAGTATTTTTGATAACACCTACCTTCTACTTCTGTGTCTGTCTGAGAATTGCTTTTTCCTTTACCCAAAGACTTGCATTTGGTAGAACCTGTGCTTATACCAGTTGCATCTTGTCCTTTTGTAAGTCCATTAGGTTCACTTGTAGGAGAAGGACATTTCTGAGGAGATGATGGAGGACTATTTAACTTATCCTTCTGAGTTCCATGTCGATCTTTTAACTTTTTTTGTAACCTTTCATATGTTTTACTAGACCTTTCATCTCTAAAGTTGGATCTTCCATGAGCAGGCAGAGTATCTAAATGAAGGAAGGAAAAACAAATCATTAAAAACAGAATCAAATTTAAAAATCTACCTAAAAATGCTATGTGAGTTAAATGTGCATCTGTGTGTAAAATTGTATCTCTACTCCTATTTGAAAACTGTGGTATCCAGCAGGTAAACTGATACACACTAAATGGACATTGACAATATGTTAGGGAAGAGAGCATAATCTTTTCCTCCCCCACATCTTCTCCACTTAAAAATTATTTTTGAAATGTTTCTTTAATCTTCCTTGAGCTGTGAGGTACAAGATAAAGTCTGTACAGAAAAAATGCGCTACTTTATTACGCTGGAGGAGGTTTGATCTAATGTCGAATAAAAAAATCCATTAAGTTTTGGAATGTGGCTAGAGCTCTAATACTTCACTGATGCTTCAGCAGGAACCAACAGAGCAAACCATAAAAGCACAGAAACATAGAGCCTGTGTTCTATGGAGCAGTGGAAAGACACTAAAACAATGAAGACAGTATGGCCAGGCCTTGTAAGTACACTATACCTGTACACAGTACCCCCAGGCATTGCTGCAGTAGCACCAAAGTCTCATCTGTGTCAGAGCTGGCTTTGGAAAAAAGTCAGTACCAGGCTAGTGACAGTATTTAACTGTGAACTGGTGAACTCTTCTGTCCAGTTCTAACATTTGTATTCATTTCACCTTTATGCTTAGATACACTTTACTGACTCAAGACTTTATAGATCAAGTCTTTACTCAGTGTAACCCTGCCTATGATAAATGCTGAAAGCTTTAAGAAGATACATCCTTCGAAGTCACCATAGAATTTGCTCATTTTCAGGAAAGTTGTATCAGTCAGTCTGAAAAATACTTTATTTGTTATTCCTTATGAGATAGGAAGTACTGAAAATAACATCAAATAAGAACTTCCTCACAAGGATTAAAAAAAAAAAAAATTAGAGAACGTCTCAATTTCTGGGATCTTTTTAAAGTCAGGTTAATTCAAAGGAAGTTTGACAGAGGATTTCTAGATTAGCTGTGTCTATTTAGAAATGTGATTTTCACTACCTTTAGAGAGTTCAGTGGTCCTGTCAGGGAACTACTGTGCGCTATGAGCACCTGGTTGTTTCTTGTGGGTGGGTAGTTTTTTTTTTTTGTTTTGGTTTGTTTTTTGTTTTTTTTTCCCCTTAAATTTAGATTCCTGAAATAGGGGTCTAACTGTGGGGTTTGACTTTTGAAAGCTACAGCCAAAGTCAGAGATCCAGAATTAAAAACAAAATCTGTAGGAAATAAATAACAAATTACAGTATTAATCCTTTACTTTCCTAAACCCAAAGGCATTTTACATATACATTGAAAATAAAGCAAACAAAGAATCCTACTTTATCAATTTTTTTACATTAGCAGTTTAGCAAATTATCACTGAATTATCACTGAATTCATATTTAAAGTGATATAACCTGGCAGCAGAAATTAAAAAAAAATTATTCCATTAAGAAGCATAATTTTATGTGTTTAATTATCACACTCCAATTTCTTAATTTAGCAGACTAAATGCAAACAATTGCCATCTACAAGAAATTAGGAAATTAATAAAACTTCAAATAAGCACCCAAAGAGCATCTAGTAATGTACTGTTATCAAAGCAGCACAAGAAAAAAAGTACAACATAAGAATACAGAAGTATTTAGGAAGATCAAGACATTGGTATATTCTTATCTGACCACTTTGTTCATCCTAACTATTTAAGCTCAGCAAATTGATGAAGGCCATTTCTAGGTTATTTTAGTAGTATCATAGAATGTTAAAAAGTTGTGTTTAGCCTCCCTCCCTATAGCTTCTAGATTTCTCTAGAAACAGCAACCTAGAACTGCTCTCTTAAAGTCTTTCAAGGTCAGCACCTGCCTTATCTAAAGAAAAGCAAGTCTACCAGAAATGTAAATATTAATCTAACAAACCAGCCCCTGAGTTAGAACACAAATACACTTTGCCTTCAAAGCATAGTAAAGGCAGACGTCAACAGCACTACCAAAGATGGCCACTTTATTAAGTTTAGGTTAAGTGGCACTTCATTACTCCAACTGGGAGTAATGTTCAAAGGGACATTCAATTAAATGCATATAGTTTTATCAAAAATGGACTACTTTTTTCCTTAATACTAAGAATTCCTATTTCATGCTTCAAACAGGATGTCTGCAAGACGTGAGATCTCAGAACAGTGCTCAAGCATGGATTTAAATGCTGAATCACTACAAACACTTTCTGCATCGCTTTCCTGGGAAAATCTGTAACTTATACATGTAAGAAGCAATCTCTATGTTTAGTGGATCACTGAACAGACAACCAAATAAATTAAAAGAACTGCTGGAATAATAAGCTTCAGACAAATCAAGGCTGGTATCCACATACAATTTTTTTGTGTATGACTCCCATTCAAGCTCTAAGTCTTGCTTAACAAAGCCCACACAATAATGTGACAGATGCTGGAAATGAGCACAACATTATTCCCTTTGATAAAAATTGCAATATCTGATGAGCTACTTACCCACATCCCCATAGACTTGTGAAGTGTGATACTGTGGAATGTACTGCGTTGCCATGTCACCGGCTCCAGTCACGGGTGAGTATATGTGACGGGGTGGAGGGGGTATCATGGCCGGAAGAGGAAGGAAGCCAGGCAGTGGGGGATGTGGAGGCCTGTGTATCACTGTGTGACCACCAGGATGATATTCTGGAGCCTGGGGAACCACCACAACCCTTCGAACACCGTTATCCTCAATAACCTGTACAGTGAGAGACACCACGCACCAAAAGAGAAATAACAGTCTGAAAAATACGTTTCTATAGATCCTTAAATAAAATCAGGAATAGTAAACCCCTTAAATCTGACAAAATGAAAACAGGAAATAGCAAGGAAAAAAAAGGGACATTAAAGGGCTATCTATGTTAAGTGTATTAACTGCAGCAATGCCATTCATTTCTCAATGTAGTGGGGAAGAAAACTTAAAAAAAAACTTACTGTAAGAGTATATAACAAACAACTGGTATATTTATGGCATGAGCCAAGCTTCTCCTAAGGATCCTGTTTCAACCCTCATCCACACCACTTGTATGCTACACTGCTGTAGGATTTATTCTACAGCCTAACAACTAGATCGCTCCTTAGAAATGAACTGGTGACCTGACAGACCTCACTCTGCATCAATAGCGAGAGAGAAGGTAAGAAGTGTCTGGTTTTTGCTTTGTCCCCAGCTCAGCTCACCAGTAATAACTGGCCCTGTAGCAACCATCATCTGCATCAAGCTGTTAGCAAATAAACTACCAGGATGGTAGTCAGCCCTCTCAAAACTCCTTCACAAGTCAAGTAGTTCTAAAGTTTTTTTTCCCTTCTCCTCCCTCTATCCCTCTACCTGTAAAGAGGTCTTGAACCCTGAAGGAAGCCACATGCTACTCAGGAGATGGGGGCCTTTGTGGCAGCCTCTGGCAGTACGAGGGCTTGGGAAAAATTAGCAAATGGGAGATGTGACAGCAGCCTTTGTATGAGGTACCCGAGCGTGGCCTTTAGCAATGCTGCCAGAAGTTCCAAGCACTGGCAGTAACATATGCAATCCCATGGTGAGAATCTGTAAGATGCACAGAGCTGAGGTGTGCTGAGCATGGTACTTGTAGCAAGTCTGGGCTGCGCAGCACGTGGGGCTCTGGTGCAGAGCAGGCACAAGGGCACAGAGTGTACGAAGTACTGAAGCAGAAAATGTTCTTCAGTAAACAAGGGCTGGTCATCAACTAGACCAGGAACAAGGGTGTGCCCCTGAAGCAGCTCACATAATTACCCTTTCTAAATGTTTGTAAATTCACATAAATACATGACTGTTGGTGACACCTAGAGATGATCTTGGCATATTTTGACTTGTGTGTATTGTGGTGACAGTAACTTTAGTATATAGGATGCAAACAAACTGTTCATTTCCTAGTAAAATGCTGTAGAATAAAGTCAGAGCAGAAACTGCAATTGAAGGTTTTAGATTAAGCATTTATCCAGAAAAGGGGGAGAAGAATGGAGTATCATGACTACATTCAATAGCAGGGGACAAAGCAACCCTATGACATACGTTTTCACTGACATTTGAAATGAGATGGGGACATGTACACATACACCAATAAATGTTCTGGTGCAACAGGAACAGATCAATAGATCAAAACACTTAGTGCCAAGCTGCTTTCAGCTCCACTGTTTAAGGTTAATGGAATCATGCTTGGCTAGATTTAGCCCTGTACCCTAGAGTGAATGCTTCCATCAAGTCCGTGACAGAAAGCTGCTGGGAGGATCATTGGTTTTACCATGTCCCCATTAGGGGCTGTTGTGCATCTGGTACATCTGGAACAGAGCTTCTGATTTTGTTTTCTCTGCCAGCAATCTAATTTGTACAGCCCCAAAATTATCCTGCTAGCTGAACCAATGCAAGGTAAGTGAGATTGGTACAGGAAATTGTTTCAAAACTTCACCACTGTGCTGAGAGAAACAGTGCTGTAGTTACAGCTGCATGCTTCTGGTACTGTAGGATATACAACAACATTCAGAAGACACAGAAGTGTGTACATAATGGAGCTGACCTCACTTCACTTAATAGATAGCTGGAAATTAATGTTACTTAAGTGAACAGAGCTTTAAAAAACATGCATACCATATGACTTTAAGAAAAGGCTTATTTTTGGTACACAGAAATTGTTTCTCCTTGGGAAAGAGTAATTAAAGACAATACTATTAAAATCTGTGTAACCATAGCTGTGTGGTATCCTAAAGGCAGAATATATTAGCAGTAAATACAACTAGAACTTCTGCTGTCCAATGAAATTCTCTAAGCACTGAAATGTAGTTTTAATTATTTAAGTCCCTTTTGGTTACAAAACCCCCAAAATACTGCAACTTATTATGATTTTATGAGAAGACTCAGATTATGTAGGAAGCAGCTCCCATAAAAAAACGAACGAGCTGCTTAGTTTACAACTTGTTTCCTCGGGTCTGCTAATAGCCTAAGTAACTTAGAAATAGTCACTCAATTCATAACAGCAGGGACCTTCTGTTTAACAAGTCTGTAACTGTGTTTCCAGATCTAACATCTGCTCAATGGTAGGCCCCTAGCAGACAACCACACAGATATAAACGCTCCAAAAAGCAGTCAGAGCATCACGCTAAGTCTATAATTTTAAGTTTAAAAAGTAAACAAGCTCTCTATTATCCCAACTGTGCTAGCAAAATGTGGTTCTGGCCTAGGCCTGTTTGGTTGAGTGAACCAACGAAGCATCACTGGAAAACTCACTGCAGATCGTGAATATAAATGGCTTAAGAGAGGATGAATAAAGATGTGCTTTCTTTCAGTTTTACAACTACAGTTCCAAAAGAAGAGGAAGGGAAAAGGAAATCAGCTGATGAATTGCTTTTTAGTTATGTGACATAAGAAAAGTAAATATTTTATTCAGTGGTTATCCTCAACTTCTAACAGAGGACAGTACACGGTATTACTGCCAAACAGGAACTGAAGCAAGCAGAGGCATAACAGAACTAAATGAAAATGGAGAGACAAAAGATGGTCATGTTGAAGTTCTTCCAGGCTGACAACTTAGGACATTTAGCTGGTTTCCTATTCAACTCAAAATACAGCTGCAGCTGCTGACCTTTAAAAATATACTATACCTGAAGAAACCCACAGGAGTTTGCTAGGACTGCAGTAAGTCTGGGAAAACTCTTAGCTCGATAATATTAGAATTCCTGTTTTGCAAGACTGCTATCAAATCTTCTGGCTTGTAAGAGGAAGTCCCACCATAAAACTCAAAGTCTGGTATGCTTTGTCAGTAATAAACACTTCAGAAGGCTTATAAACTACAGGTTGTCCTGGACTACAGTACTTCTACCCAGATGCAAACAGCAGATGAGCTCATTCCACCTGCACTCTGAGCTGGATAGATGTGAGGCACCTTCAGTTCAAAGGTCAGAGTGCTGTGCTAAAACAACACCTGCTTGGACTAACAAACTCCAGTGAAAGGCTAATCAATGGGCCTCTGCAAGGCCCAGCCCTTCAGCATCTTTGATTCAAATTGTCCTCAAAGGAAGGATAAACTAATTCAAAAAATATTTTTCAGATTGGCACATGTTACACATGTAATAGAATGTGTACTTCATAAACTGATAACAAATTAGGAATATAGTAAAATACCAATTTTCACTTAGCTTTAAACTTCTTTCAGTTCTTTAAAAATGAATTATCATAGGAATCAGGACTTTTTATTATGACCTGAAGATATATGGACTTTTAGTTGATTATTTATAAGTAATTTTTCTTCTGCCTGCTTAGGAACTCAACTACAAAGGATGCATAGAATCAACTTACCAGCCAATTTCCAAGAGATTAAAGATAAAATCAGAGTAGTAGTCTGCCTGCCCTAACAGCCTTTCCTGTTGCTAGAGGACAATTTTTTAATGTTGTTTAAATAATTTGTTCAATGTCTGCTGACACCGTGAGCTTTTTTGTTGTATTTTATGCATTGTAGTCCCTTCTCAGTGTACACCACTGGATGCACACCACGTCAGAGTCCACACCGGTCATGACAACAGAATGTCTTGAGAGAGACTTACATCATGGGGAGTGGCATTCAACTGCTCTAACTTCCAGATCTGACCTACTAAGCCCTAGACTTGTTCTACAGGTGAGGGAAAGAAAGAGGCACCATCTAAAAGGCCACACATCTCATTATAATTCACATGTCAGAAATAGCCATGAGAAATCATCCTTCTAATCTACTTTAAAGGATGTCCAGGTTATCTAGCTCACATTTAATTTCCAGGCATCTAAATTAGGAACCACACAGCAGTGAAAAAATGAGAGCCCCATTTTAAGATAAGTGGTGGAAACACTTAATATATGATAACTTAGTCTCAATGGACAGCTGGCATTTTTTCCATGTTGTTTGTTGTACTTTTTCAACTGACCTGTTTTTCTCCTTATTTACAGGGAACTTTCCAGACATGAACTATGTACATGTATAAATTATATTATATATAGAATAGTATATATTCTATATATTGCTGTCAAGAGAAAACATCCACTAAGACAGGAATCAGTACAGGTCCTGCACAAGCACATATTTGGGTCATGATTGCATTTTATATTCAGAAGGCATCTAGTACATTAGGATTCTGAACTCAGCAAGGAGCTGTGCTTGCTACTGTCATGTACATAGTAAATATAAAACTGAACAGGCACAGACACAGCATGAGAAGTCTCCCATCTCAGAAATACTGAGAGACATCTCCTCTTATCTCCTTGCTTGATCACAGTGACTGAAACCTAACAAATTATTTTATTGAATTAGCGATTATGGTTCTAATTCCAAAATTTGCATGAAAATAAATAGATTAAGAAGCAAATGACATACCTGTGGGGCATATCCAGGAGGCACATAAATAGTAGGCACTGAACCATTTGGGGACATCATTGGAACCTGAGCAGGACCTAAGTGGGTTACAGAAATATTCAGTACAGCATCATTTAATACTTTGAGAAAGCTGAAAGAACATACTGAACTGCAAAGTCTCTGTGAAAAATATACAAGATAACATGGATAAACAAAGGCAATGAACTGTACAGATAAAATTATAGCAAAGGACATTCTTTGAAATCTAAAAAACAGTTGAACAAAACCAGAAACAAGCTAAAAACCAAAATCCAGTAGGTATTTCTCCCATCTCTGTCAATAAGCTCACAGAAGAGCTCATGTAAAAACTCAACAGGTGACAAATCAAAAGAAATGCCGCAAGATGAAAAGACAATAGAAGAGACTATAAAACAGAAACAAATGAAAATATTTGAAACAAACTGCTGAAACCAGATCGTATTCAGTTAAGAGTTACAAAGAAAATTACTTACAAAATGACTGTTTTTTATTATGGTCTTATCAACTAAAGTTGTCTCAGTACCAGAGCAGCGGGAGGTGGCAAACAAGACATGAACTTAAGGTCCCAGGTAAAAGCCAGTGTATCACCAACTAGTAGGTCTGCTCCAGCTAATGGGAAAAGTCAGGACACCGTGGTGATCTTTGTACCATACAAACCATAAAGAAAGGAGTTTACACACACTTAGATAAATATGACACAATGGGAATGTGTTTAGGTGGCATTTGTAGATAAAGTACTGCCTAGAAAATCAGATCCCTTCAAAGAGCACAGAGATGCTGTCACATATTTGGATTTTCAAAAAGCTATTGACAATGTCTCTCAAAGACACTTAAAGAAGTAATGCTGCCTTTGGTTAAAAAGGGAAAAGGTCTTTCCATTAATAACTGATTGGAGAACAGGAAACTAAGAGAAGTAAATGACCAGCTTTCTAAGTTCTTCGAGTGACCAAAAAAAGAGTCCCACAGGCACCCAAAGAACCTGTTCTGTGTATTAGACAAAGCTTCCAGGAAAGAAAATGAACAGCAAGGTGATAAATTGTTGCTATGTTCTCAGAGAGCCGTAAAGGATCTCACAGTACTCACTGATCAGATGACAAAAACCCAGAAGGAATAATGTTGCTAAGTGCAAAGTGATGCACCTGCATAAACCAGAAGTGTTTCTCTACAGCGATAAGCCATAAATCAGATGTAAGCAAACATACAATGCAGCTAAGACATGGATTTCTAAAGAAATACCAGCCAAGTGTTGTTTAGTGGTATTTGCAGAAAGAGAACATTAAGAAATCATTACTAATGAAACAGGGAACAAGGAGAAACCATCATTATGCTGTGCTATACATTCATGCTGTACCTCAAATCCTTGAGCAATGTGTTTGACTCCACCTGTCAAAAAGAACACATAGGACTAGAAAAGGACAAAAAAAAATGTTTACAGTGGCCTGCCACCTGTTTATTAGTAAAGATTCAAGAGACCAGGATTCTCCCACCAGAAGATG
Source organism: Dicaeum eximium (assembly GCA_013396995.1). NCBI lineage: Eukaryota > Metazoa > Chordata > Aves > Passeriformes > Dicaeidae > Dicaeum > Dicaeum eximium. The sequence continues at coordinate 305,534 of VWZP01005257.1, read as the reverse complement.
GTTAAAGGGCTGGCAGCAGAGAAACAGTAAAAGACCTATTTAAAGAACCCCTAAAAATGGGAAGCTAGATGATTTATAGTTTCTCATTTGCAAGAACCAGAGACAGTAAACTAATTCACCAGGTAAGTTTTAAAACAGATAAGGGAATGTCTCATAAAATGCGCAGTTAAATTGTGTAACTCTTTGCTTTAAGAACAGTGTAGAAACTACAGACTAGGTCCAGTTTGGGGGAAGTAATCCATTAAGAACTGTAAAAAATATAAGTACTACTTTTGTTTCATGAACAAGGAAGTTTCTTCTGTGTCCCTGCCCTATCCTTATGCGGTCCCCTTTAGTATTTGATACCTGCCTCTACCAGAGCAAGCACATTGGTACAGGCTCAAGAGAGACATCCTTATGTTACTGCAATACAAGGGAACAAACACTGAAGTTTAATAATGAAAGAAATACTGAAGCACAATGTAATCTGAACAAGTTTTGTGAAAAGACAGAAGGTTGGTATTCCGACACTGTAGGCTGCACTCCGCAAATTTCCAGTTAAGTATATTGAAGCTACCAAAAGTACCAATCCAACTTAGTGCAGTTTCAGTAATACTTCTGAAAGGGCATTCATAGCTCCACCTTAATGTTTTCTACAACTCTGTCAGGATCTGCAAATGTAGAGTACTAAGTAAATGCAAAGTACAGTAAATAAGATTAGCACACCTCATTCTGATACATATGGACTTGACAGAAGAATAAAGGTACCTCTGTCTGAAAGCCAAGAGCAGAGAAAAGGAATGAAAAGCACTCCTTAGAAAAGCAGCATGCAATCCAACTTGATTGTACATACTATAGGAACTACAGAATACTACACACAAGTTTGCAAACATGCTACTCAAAAAGAATCAGTTTTATTATCAAAAAAATGCTAATCCACAACAGGGGGAGGGGGTGAAGAGACTTTTAAAGAAGGTCTTTAATTAATTATTCACTGAACTGTGCAACAGCAAATAATATAAAGACTACAGTAAGCTGTAAACTGAGAACTGAGCATTCTTCCACTTTTTGTTCATCTGAAACTCAAAAATGTTTTATCGGAAGTTCCTCCTGAGTATGAAGTGCTAAAAAGAAATGAAAGTGAAGCAAAAAACAGCAAGAGAAACTTCAAATAGTGCATTATCTTACTTTTGAAAAGGTCAAAAATAATGCAAGCACATTTATTGTAAGTTGTCATTGAAATAAATAATGGTTTAAATTCTTACATAAGGTGGATTTTATACAACTTGTATCTTGCATTGCTTCCCTGCAGTTTTTCTATAATGAGTACAAAACACTGACACTTCCATTAAATGCACAATTTTAAACTGTATAAGTTTCAAGTAAATGGAAAATTAAGACCACATTTACTTGAACTTCTTTCAGTACACCATGTCCTTGGGGGATGATGAAACTCACATAAGCAAGCGGTTTCCTTGAGAATTATCTGTGTTTGGCTTTTTTGTTTTGTCTTGCTTTAAGCATCTAGAGAATATTGTTTAACAACCTTTGTAAGGCTTATTTATTTAGCACTTTAATCTCTCCAACAAACATAGAGCAGTTATCTCTCATCCAGTACAAAGGTTGATCCACAAAGCCATTTGCAGTATAGCATAATCTAGCAGTCACAAAAGTAAAGGCATAAACTGAATGTATGAACCTGAAAAAGTGTTGCAGTGTTAGAATAGAGTCAAATCAGTAGTTTCAAAATTTGCATCCCATCTTTTGCACTTTAAAGTACCAGAATTAACAAAAACATATTTGAATATTCAAGAACTCTACTTTACTTGTGATTAGATTTCCAAGTGGCTGTGAAATGAAATTTCTAGACGGACATCCAAGAAAATTATAAGCATGCGACAAAAAATCGGCAGACTCCACAAGTATTTTTAATGAACGTGGTGTTTTACAGCAAGATTACTGATTTCCTAATGAGAAACATACTGCAACCTACAAAATTTTATCTGAAGATAAAATTGTAATATGCTATAAAAAACATATTTTTTTTTCTTTGCTAATGTGAAGATCTCAGCTCTCTTATGGTGTAATATACTGTAAGAGGAATTTTCATGTTTTTAGGTATTAGCTGGACTCATGCATGACAAAACCACTGTATTTTACCATGCGGTGAGGGTTATTATAAAGTATCAGCAAACAGCATCAGGAATTCATGATAAGGAAACATCTGAATTTCCATACTGCACATAAATAGAATTGATCATCCAAATCACTGTATAATGAATGTTCATGACTTGATTGTTGATAAGGGGAGGTCTCAAATCTTTGATATATTTTCAGGTATACAAGTTCTCTTACATAATAAGTTGAAAAGAAACATTGTGGGAGTGAAAACAAGCACATAAGTGTTTTACCTTATTACTGAAAAATGATTCATCAAACTCGCTAAGGGTTGATTTAATGGAAATGAACTCAAGAAACAGATGTTTCACCACAGTCTCAATTTATTATTGTCCTAAAACCCCCCCAACAGGACGAATACCTCTTTCCCCTAGCAATAGCTGGTGAACTTCTCCAACGTGTCTATTTGAGCAGACTATAAAAACCTCATTATGCTTATTACAGCCACCATAAACACACAGCAAAATTACCAGCGCTGCATCATCGCTAGGATCGTGACAAGCTGATCTAAACATAGTAACACCTGAAAACCTGAGGATACCGCCACCGCTCGCCTAGTAGATACACCATTTCTTTTTATTTCAACCATGAAGCATCGCTTCATTATAAGCGGCTCATAAAACCCCCGGGAAAGGTGCACACACCGGATTCCCAGCGCCGGGGCAGGGAATGCTCTTCCGGGGCACTCAGCGCTCGGCCCTGCGCTTCAGCACCCGGGCTCCTACGGCCTCCAGAGCTGGGCGTCCTGCTCCCCTCACGGCTCCGGGGCCACCGCGGCCCCTGGCACCGCGGCCGCCCCCGTCCGAGAGAGCACCACCGACAGAGGGGCCTGGCAGCGCTCCGACTCCTGCCCCAACAGATTTTTATTTTTTTATCCCCGGCCATGGCAGCTCTCCCCCATCCGCCACTGCCGCACAACCGCGGAGGCCGCCGGCCCGCAGGTGTCGTGTTTCACCGCGGCGGCCGAGCCGGGCAGGCGGGAGTCCTTACCGCTCATNCGGCCTCCCCGCGCCCTGCGCCCCGCCCGTTCAAGGGGCAGCGTCCCCGCGGCCACCGACGGCCTCTGCCAGCCCGCGGGGCTCCCCGCTCCGCTTCGTACTGTAATCTACCGACTGGCACTGCCTGGTGTGATCCCAGTCATTGAGCCGACAGCTTTTACGTTAATTAACATAATCAAGTGCTAAAGAATTACTTAGGCCCAGTCTTCCAGAGGATTTTCCTTGAGCTGACCTGCTAATCAGTTTACACCTCAGAAACGGGGTGCACAAACAGATCTGTTGCAAACAAACACTTTCCGGCCCAGCTTTTGGAGAGCTGCAATGACTTTGATAGTAATCTATGTGGATACTGCGGCTCATGAACACTGCTATACTTAGCATTAGTCTAATGTGAACGGTGATGAATCACTGCTATCCCCAGGAGGAAATAGCATTCAGGATTTACTGCAGCACATTAGGTTAACTATGGCTCTATAACCGAACACCCACACTTTGACATCACACAGGCCATGATATGCATCACTGACGCAAGCAGTGACAGGATCAAACACAAAGGCCACAGCAGCAGAAACAATAGAGCGCCAGCTGACGTAGCAGCACACCCCTTTAACACTGATGGGCTGCAGTAAATCAATAGTCCCAGATGCCACAAACAGTTGTAACGCTCTGTCTTTTACATAAGGGCTAAGACTTCAAAGTTTTATTTTGGGTTCCCAACAGCTACAACTAATTAAAAAATCCAACAATAACAAACACCACCAATTGGTCTACATTTGTCTTGTAAGCCGTGCCCGGAAAATACTGCCAAATTAATACTTTAAGTTAACCTCAACAGCTTTACACATACTAGGTGCAACATAATAAAAGCAAGTAACAAGAAAAAAAGAAAGCAAGTGCACAACTTACTGTTTGGCCTAAGCTGGAGAAGCACAAGAAGGAACTGGGATCGCTACAAGGACACAGGTGATCAGAAGACTTCAGCTGGCAGTGCTCTCAATGTAACGTATCCCTTATGCTCTAAATTCATCCTGACAAAACAATCCCTTCCCTTCCCCCATCCATCTGTCTACTTTTGCCATCAAGGCTGGGGAACAGCAGCTGACAAAGCCGCAACATCAATTGAAATGTATTAACTGACTAGGGAAAAAAAGGAAACCTATCAGTAGACAGCAGGCTGGCAAACAAAAGGAAAAACCGAAGGTAAAACATTATCATAGTTCCTTTCAAAAGTGGGGGGAGGGGGGGAGAGCATCAATTTCTTTTACAGAGACTTTGGAATAATGGATAAAAGAGCAGAAAGCTAGGAAGCCTAACTAGAGTATTTCTAAAGATTACATCCTAATGAGATCCTGATCTTTCCCATGAAACCACACATACATATTCACAAGAAAATCCCTTCTCAGACAAAGTGCAGAGATGACAGGTTCCTATAGCACTTTATCACTAATGCAGCTATCAGTTTTCTTTTATAATGGCCTGATATAGTTTCAAAGGAAAAAGGTGACAATGGTTTCTGTGTTCAAATGTTAAATGTACTTTTGTTTCACCTGTTTCTAAACAATGACCATGATGCAATGTTGTAATTAAAAAGACTGAAAGTCCATGCCTTTGAATGGCACAAACTTCATAACACAAAGTTACACTTGGGAATTTGCAGAAGAATAGTTGTAGTTGTTTGAGATACTACAATAGTAAGACTTTTTATACCTACTTTCTGAAGCAACTGCGTGCCACAGTGATGAATTCTACTTCACTAAAAAAAAGTAACAATAATTCAAGGATGTTAATGTGGAAATACAACACACACTTTGTACTGCGCAGCCCAGACTTAAATTACTCCGTTTATTTTGCCAGTTTAGGGCAATGATTTAGTAACTAGGTGGAAGAGTTACATCAAAAATTGTTCACTCCCTCACAGAGCTCCAATTTAAATATTGGGTGAACCATAAACCACTGCATTTCAGAGGGAGTCAAATGTGATATACCACACAGAGAGGCTTTGATAAAAATCTTATTAGTCTTAGCAGGAAAAATAATCTGCACTCATTCTAATCTAACTGCACTGCATATTTGCTTAGCTTTTTCTTCAAGGAGAGCCTAATTTCCTAACACTGATGCTGAGCAGTACAGATCTGCAACTTTTCAGACTAAAATTTAATATTTCTGCATGCTGCTTAATCATGTTGCACTTGATTCACAACATTCAGAATAATCTACAATTTAGTAATCTAACAGTTGTTGCCACTAGAATTGGTGTTTTCCTAATCAGGTGGGCTTGGGGTTTTTTCCCCTATAACACTGCAGACCAGGAAGTTAAAAAGTTAAGCACTGCTACTGACAGCTGCTTGTGGTTAAGAGTGAAAAGCACAAGTGAGTCTCAACAGTTGGCAGTTCTTGGTGTGTAGACAGTGTCTTCTACAAAAGACTCTTGATCCAGAGAAGACAGACCTTGGAAGGAACAAGCATTAACTTCAAATTCCTCCCCCTGCCTGCCTGATTGTGCTAAGAATAGTATTACATAGTATAATTACTTGTAAGAGCCTTTTCATCACCCTGGTATTCAACTTATTACATGAATGAGGGTTTTTTTTTTACTTACCTGGCTACATTGGCTTGAAACTAGAATGCAGAATTATCTGGCACGTTCTGCTGTCTCAGCTGGCATTCAAAGAAGCCTCCTTTCCTATGTGCAAATTTCTTAACATTACCCCTTCCCAAATTATTATGCACACACACACACACATGTATCTATGTATATATATATATACACACATATACATAAAACTACTTGAATATGACTTACTGAAGATTACTTATACAAATCTAATGTATTGATTAAGAAAATCAGTTGCATTAATATAAATGCTAGAACAATTTTACCAGATTCTAAGGTAAGGTATTTTAAAATTATGGACAAGAGAGAAGAGTCCATGGATATATATTTAAAAAAAAATCATCTGTTTGAGCAAACTGGGATTAATACATCATATACAGTGTCAGAAAACACAGCAAAAAGTCATATCAGAAAAGGCTGCCAAGAAGAAATTCAGTGCCCAACTCAATTTTTTATTTCTATCCAAGGCAGACATCTCTAAAGACATACTACTCTGAGTTTGTGGAATCTACTAATAAAAAGTACTTTCATTTGAAAACCTTTGGGTTGTCTAGGTTTCAATCTAATTATATAAATGAATACAATGCAGATTCATATTGCCCATTTAAAATAAAACCACAGCAGAACAAAAGTTATTATTATTATAAACAACTGAAATCCTCCTAGTATGTAAAATAGATACAAAACACATGTTTCTTTAAAAGGGCCAGTTTGGGAGTGATCATTCCTAACTAGAAGATCTAAAACTAAGTTAGTAGGATATGGGGTACTTCAGCCTTCCAGAAATCCCATAATCTAGGATTCTCCATGATTTAGCAGAAGAGGGAAAAATAGGTAAATCTAGACAGCCATTGGCTCTACCACTAGAGTTCTAGGGTGCAAAACCAGGGCTAAATCTTTTCCTCAGTATGAGGTAAAAAGTTCATGTCAACTGCTGATTTTTAAAAACTCTCCTACCCAACAGCTCTGTCTCACTGAAATTTTACTCTCTTAGATGTGGTTCTTGTGTTAGGTGAGTCTGCTGTTCTGATCAGATAAAAAGATTATTTGTAACAATACTAAGCAATGGAAAGAGTTTGATCCTACAGGCCTACCTGTCTTCACACTGCATACAATTATTTTTATGTCTCCATGTGAGGTATTCACTTGAGTCCACCAAGAAAATTTCTGGCAACACTGCAGTTCCACAAACAAATGTTCAGATGTAGGTTTCTTAACCATGAAATAGATTTTGAAGTAACACTTTATTACACAGTTTTGTTTCAAATCCTGAGTGGAGAAAACAATCCATGAAGCTGACAATTCAAAAGATGACATTTGTGATAAGAAATCATTCTGTTATGCCACAAACTGTAGGGAACAAGATCCAGGCAAATTTTACAGAATCATGTGACAAAAGACAGACTTAAGACCAAATTGAAAACATCTGATGTCATACACCTTATACTTTAGAGCATCTAAAGCAAACACTTGGCTTCAGCAGCCTGATTCACTGGCTGCCTCCAGAGGACAAGTCTCTGCTTCTGCACATTCACAACAGCTTGCTCCTATTTAGGAGAGCGCTATGAACACCAAACTAAGAAATAACCTGGGTCACTTCTGCTAGAGATGGACCACTAGAAACTGGAATGGAATATGCTAAGCTCCTTTAATCCAAGAGCTTCTAAGTGGAAAATTCAGAGCCAGCATTTAAAACAGGAAGTAGAAGCCAGAACTTCACCTAAAAAATCATAGAGGAATTCCCATTACATCAACAGAAAAAGGCAGCTTGTTTTCCCTTGTATTTTTGCTGTAGAATATTTTTTTGAGGTGAAGATGCTCATCTCCAAAAGACAACAAAAGAAAAGGCCAACTCAGAATTTCCCAGAGTCTCATGGCTAAGGGACACTGCCAGAAGCGGGGAGCTACAGGTTTAGATTCTGTGGTACTTGCAGATCTCCAATTCTTTTTGGTTGTGGGCAAGTGCTTTAAACAATTTCCTGTTGATGATACTGTTTGCATTTCAGAATAAACTCAATACAGCCCAATTAGACAAGCAGCCTTTCTTTTTGAAGAGACAGAAAGGCATCATTTATATATTGTTGCTATACTGTCTCTGTCTTTGATGTCTATCTGCTGACTGTCCCCTGCAGCCTCATGTTTTGTAGCATTAGAGGCATGTAGGAAATTCCATGGTCAAAACTGGAGAAGCAATGGATTCAGCATGCTTGCTACGAGTAAATCATTATTTAATGGGTGACCTGGGCTGCATCTGAGACTTCTGCAGCTAAATCTAAGTTACAACTAAGGTGGAATACAAGCATCTTAAACATGACCCTTTGCAATCACAATTCTTCCCATAGAGATATTTTTTTCTGTCTTTTCACTAATAACAAGCCTATAAATGCAGCTAAATAGGGGATGCTCTGAAGACAGTGGAAATAAAAGTTTGACTGAAAAACTACTATCTTGAACATTGTTATCACTGCAACTGACATAATAAATACTTAAACATTTAGATTAAGATTTCTGGTTCTGCTAATGACTTAAGGTCCATATACAAGAATTCTCATGTTCAAAAAGCTTTGCAGAAATTTGATGCCAAATTAATTAACCCCAAGCTAGGATACACTAATAAAAATAATAATAAAAAAAGCTAATAATAAAAAAAGCACTGATATTGTCAGTCAGACTTAGCAACACAGAAAGGTGCTGTGCTTGCTACAAACATCTGCAGCCTCTTCTGCAGTGAAATGCTTTTGCATAAATCCCTTAACACTATCAGCCAATTTGCACTGCAAACCTCATATTTTACTGCTGAAAGTGATGTGAAAGTGGTTTTCAGGGTCCGCAATCTAACTAATAACTAATAAAGACTTTAAAATCTATATGTTTTAGACTTGTTTTGGAATTTGAAGTTTAAAATTTGATTTTTTTGTTGGTTTATGTGACAGACTCCATGATTCTCCACAATGAACTCTTTACAGATCACTTAAATGAGGCATTATTTACACAATTATTATACAAATCTCAAGCAAGTTACCACATACAGGAAATATGTAAGCTCAAGTACTAAGAGCATCTATGACAAAGGCTTCTCTTAATAAAAAGCTTTCAGCAATGTTAATAAACATGTATTACCAGAAAGAAAGTATCTGGAAAAGCAATAAGCTGGGACCACAAACAAAGATAAGCCTATACCACTGCAGTGTTCTCTTCAAATTCAAATTGCTTTGTAACCAAATATGTTTTGGAAAATAACACACTCACTGCTTTGGCATCCAAAATGAACCTGGAGCCAGAAAGAACTATGTAAGGAATCTAATTACCTGTGCCAAACAAGAGGCCAGGGATGAAACAACTAACTTGGCTCAGACATATAACGGTTGTCATTCCAAACCAGAAGAAAGGAAAAAAGACACATGCATACAGTGGAGTTCCTTACCATACATTATGTATGGATCAATATATCCCTCCATGAAGGAGCTGAGACAAGTAAATTGCTTCATAGCTGCCAAGTAAATGTGCTCTTTGTGCAGAGATCTTTTTATTGCTTCAGTATTGTCTGGATGCAGGAGATGAAAATTTTCTGTTGTTGAACCATGAGGGCTCAAAACACCTCCCGAGTCAAGTCTATTCACCCACAATTGCAATTTCATTCCTCTCCCCCATCATCATACATCAAGATCCACCATGAATGGATTCTATGTAGAAGCATGAAGACCGATACCAAAGCACTTATTTTATCCATATGCCTCTCCACTGGACTGCTCTTCTAGAGCACCACTCTCTTATGTAGCCAGGTTTCTTGTAATTATGTAAATGTATTTCACAGGCATTTCATAGCCAACTGGATTGCACTAGCAATAATTTTTTTTTTTTAAATCCCTGTTGTTTTCTACCAAAAGTCATTTTTCACCAAGCAAATCAAGCTCTTCTACTTTGGTTTTATATTTTCTTCTGAATATCCTAACAGTTCTTTTTCACATCACCCAGAGTCAGCTTCATTTCATCTTTTGTAAACATGAGTTATCAAATTACATGAAATCTCAGCAGAATCCTATAAACATCCCAAGCTATACTAACAACAACTGTCCTGATGCATTTTATGATCACACTAAGCTTTACAGATACATTATACTGGAGATAATATTTATCTTGTGAGTCAAATAGATAGCTTGCCTGCTTCTTCCTCCTGCTTATCAAGTTTCAGGTGAGATCCCCATCCATAATTTATTAGTCTTATGCATAACCTTGCATCGTATGTAACTGCATTTCACCCAGTTCAGTGGTGCATTCAAATAACACTCCTTTGGACAACTACTGCATGTTCTTGTTGATCTTTTACCACTCCTGAAATACAGATCTCCTGTGCCATTAGAGTTGTCTGGATGATCAGCTTTGCTGAAATACCAAGTATTTCTAGAAAGTCTCGTTAGCTGAAAGACACCCGAGTGCATTGATTACTGAGTGATTAAGGAGGAATATATTTACATCCTAGGCTAGCTGTGCATCATGCTTTAGCATTCAATACTTTCCTATTTCATGCACAATTTAGAACCTTGGGAAAAAAAAAAGGTTATACTGAGTCTGCTGAAGTTCTTTGGAAATAGTGATCAAAACCATTCTGTGCTATGCTTTCAAGGGAACAGGCAACATGTAGGTATCTGGTCTCAAGACTCACTGCATACCTGCAATTCTTTACACCTGCATTTTCTAGTCCTATCTACTTCCCACTGGCCCTCATATCCTCCAAAACTATATTGTACATAGATGTAACCTTAGCCAATATTAAGCCTCTTTCTCTGTGGAATGTTCCCAGCACTTCAGACCTTTTTTCCAGGTCTCTGAAGCTGCACAGAAATGTTTACTGTACTGCTTGCCCATACCCAGCAGCATAGTAGCACCACACAAGAAGATGATCCAGCAGCATACATTTACTTGTTTCTGAAAAGAACTCCAAACCCGATATCCTTCTGTTTAACTACTGTTACCAACATGAGACTAGATTCTTTCCCATCAAAAATAATGGATCTGTTTTTCAGTTGAGAGGACAAGGCTCAGTAACTAAAAAAACATGACAACACACTGAAATTCTATGAACACACTGCACAATTGGAAAGCTATTGTGGAGAAATCAATGCTCTGTATGGCACTTGAAAGACCTGACAGAGGGTGAACAGAGAAAGCTGTGTGGCATATTAACAATCTACTATGTGTCAGATCTTTGCTGGAAAGTGATGCAAGGAAACTTTGATGTGTATATAGCTGCAATTAAAAGATAGGGTATTCCCAAGGCACATTTTCCTCCTTTTCATGCAATTTTCCTTTTCATGAGCATTAAAAGGGTGTAGTGAGCATAAAACCAAATCTTTTACAAATATTTTATTGAAAATGCTACATAGATATCATGTCATATTTACAACCTGACAGATTTATTCTACCTGTGTAGAAATGCACTAACACACATGGGCCAGAAGTGAAAAAGTGATCACACCATCAATAATCAATCTCAAAAACCTCATGCTTGACAGTCATCTTGTATCCATTTGTAGTACAAATCAGGGAAATGAATGGAAGTTAGTCTCACACTAGCCAGTTCTCTGCACCTCTGATCAATCTTTGTTGATATGCACTCTTATTTTTCAGCTCTCTTAGCAGGTGATTTTTAAAACTCATTCAAGTTGGAAGAACTTTAACTGGTTCCAGTTGTTTAGACTGCCCTTGTAACTTGCTACATATTTTCACTCATTAATGCATTGCATAGCCACCAGCCGCTCCCCAAAACTGCACCACCAGCAGTGTCAAACTCTAATGGGAGATAGTCACTCTGCTTTTGACCCCAATTCAGAAAAAAAATCTCTTTCAGAAAAAACACAGCTTAGCTTCTCAAATTCCCAAACTCACCTTGGGCTTTAGGCACCCCAAGGATCTGTCTGCAAGCTTTATTTGTATGTGCAATCACTTGAAAAATAAGAGTAAAAAGTCAGGTAAGATTTCATATTTAACTGAATTTTAAACCTAGGTAAGAGTCAAAGTACTTTTTTTTTTTTTTTGGTACATCTAACAGAATCTGATCCAAAATCTTTGCCTGATCACAAAACAAGAAACCGTATACAAAGTATATGGAAAGCATAACAAAAAGAAGAAATGCAAACTTAAGTACGTTTCATATAATCTTCCAAATCTACCTGCTGCTTAAGAGTTTTACTGAGATGTCTCTTGGCTGCATAAACCAAAAGAGTTACCTCTGTTCACAAAGTGGGGCCTTTCAGAGTACAAACTCTTCAAGAGTAAAGCAGCTGAGGATGCAACACAGTAACACTTCACTTAAATGCTATCTTTCAAGAGACAGCTTGTTGGAAAAACAGGAGAAAGGCTGCTCACCCTCTGTATATTAACCCCTTTTAAGAATTATTAATGAGCAATAATATCTACTACTGGTTTGGCATTTATAGTTCTTACTGCAGCTCTTTCTTCAGTTGCCTTGAGCGGCTCATCCATTCAACCTCCAAACTGTAAAGATTATCCAAGGGAAACACATAATACACAGTATTTATGAAAGTGGCCCATATATAGAGCATCAAAGTGAAAGGATAAGTGAAACTTTTGAGGAATGGGCTACTGGAAAAACAAATCAAGAGCAAGCAAAGGAGATAAACCATATCTCACTGAACAGCTGATTAGTCAAAAGGGAAGGAAGGGTGTCATAAGCCTCTCTAGAAGCTCCAGTACCATTAACCTGAGTCCCATCTCCAAATTACTGGATGCTATACTATATATAGACTATATATAGTTACTTGAAAAAACCTGAAGTTCTTTGAATGATGTCCTAGAGCACCTGCCCTAGACAATTGAGTTTTCTAGGAAAACTGGAAAGCCCTTTGCAGTGTGAGAAAGAGCTTCTCTCTGGCATAAAGAAATAAGAACAGCAGCATGGATAGCTGTATTCACTTCCAGCGAATTTGGCCCTTCCAACTTTAAAACCCCTTATGATTACATTGTTTCTTCAGGGCTTTAAGTGGCTGAACTTACTTGTAACCAGTTTTTAACTCACATTACACAGGAGCTGTTTGTATTTGTGCACAACTAGACTATATGTAATGACCTTGGTTATCTTCTGTCTCTTCTTCATTTCCCTCATTTGGACAATAAACTGCTTTAGATGTAAAACAGATTGCTGCATGTCTGCAAAAGGAAGAAGGGGAAGTTACATTACCATGACTTTAAATAAAGTTGAAGAATGACATGATCATGTAAGTCATGCAAGCTGACAAAACCTCAGTCATTTAACAGACAGTCAAAAAAAAAAGACAGCTATTAATTTACTATTAATAACATATGCACAGCCACATCTATCAAGCCATGTGCTGCTGAGTCATCTATTACTACAAAAAAACCCCAAAAAAAACAAACAAAAAAAACCCAACCAAAAAACCCCTAAAAAACCCCTAAACTAAGAACAGAATTAAAAATCCCTGTTTTGCAGAGCAATGCCAGCTTGTAAGCTTTCTGCCATGGTTCTGACAGCCTGGGCATGTATGAGGAACTGGCTTTGTTTTGAGGAATTCTGGAAAAACAATGGCCACGAGAGCTTCTCCACAACTATGACTGTTTTCCTTCACAGTGTATCTGCAACCCTACACAACTACCAAGGCCCTGGCAGTGGCAGTGGCACAAGATAAGACAGGCATGACTACAAATGGGCAAGAGTAAGCCAAAATCAATTCAAAGCTATTTTTTACTAACAGTAATTCTGTGATAGAAGTCTGAATAGTTTGACAGCTACAACTACACTTCAAGAATGCAGCAATGCAACTTGAATTGCACAGGGTGAAACTATAAGGAACTCTCAGAGGTCTCCTCTAACAATGCACAGCATTTTCCAACAGATGACACACCAGCCTGTATTCGTACTGAACACAGTAGTGAAAGAGGATCCAGCAGAAGTCTTTTATGCACAAAGTTCTAGCCTTTCCATTTTCATGAAACCCAGTACAAAGTCCATTAAAAAACACTGTTTCAGTTTCTACAAAATAAAAGAACCATTTGTTTTTAAATAATCAGATAATGAAATTAAGGAACTTCTTCCACTCTTTAATGTTAGCAATTTTAATGAATCTTTATTATTTCAGTTAATCAGATTGCATCTAATTAAGATAAAGAAAATGCTATCAGTTTAAGTTATGCTAAATGTTTATACATTAAGTGAAAATACTAAGTAAAATGCCCACAGCTCTATTTTTTTATTTAATTCAAACTACTTACATTAGACAAACTTTCTACTTAGAGAGAACTACTAACTACTTCTACTTACTAGAAACTAAGAAAAGATCCTACCAGTTTTTCCCCCTTCTTTTCCCTCCATAAAGCAAGTAATATAGGGCTATTTCTTTCCCATCAACAGCACAGTCAAGAACAGCACAGAGAAGAAATGAGATTAACTGATGGCAGTGCCATGGGAATATTATAATATTGCCAGACACAAACCTGTCAAGCCTAACATGCTTCATACAAGGCTCATCCAAATGATTCCAGGCTGAGGCAATAATAGCACCTGAAGTTCAGCAGCCTGAGTTAATATTTCACAGCCTTGGGGGCTAGACATGTCTGACTAGAATAATGGAAACCAAGTTTTAGGGGCATTCTCCAGCTGCAACTTACAGCTGTAAATTCATTCCCAAGATGCACCTCCAAGAACCAGTACCATCCTTGTAAAATGTGATGTTAGATGCTTATGGAAATAGATGAGCTCAAAGAGTTCAGGTGCTCGAGGACAAGGACATTCACTGATGGTACAACTGTGAATCAACACACCTAAATGAGGCACTTTCAGGATGTAGCCTTATTTATTTCAGCTTATAATAGTCAGCCTTTAGTCCCAAAATGGAGACATCTCATTTAGGTATCTAAAATTATATGTCTGCGTGCAAGTTAGGACTTTAGGCTCCCATTATAGCAAGTGGAGACCTATTGGGTACAGACAGTGGAGCCTGGAGAGCTATTGAGTGCAAACTGATGTCAGCTGAAAAGCACTGAGTGTACTACACCTAGTGACTAAATCTTCACTAGTTTCAATGAGAGCTTAGATCCAAGGCCACATATAGAAACACACATTTAGACACCTAAAATTAGATTACTTCAGTATGCAGCTGAAGCACTGATATTTCAAACAAATGTCTCCAGAACCTTCCTACAGTCAGGCTGAGTTTTCAGTGTGGAGATTGCAGAGTAGTGAAAAGAAGGAATAAAGGAGAAGATTAAAGAAGGTACAAGGGAACATTAACTGATCTGAATAAACAGGAAAATCAAACAGGAAAAGGAGAACCTGACTGAACACCTTATAATGAATATAGTATTTTATGAACTCACATCTCAGAATGCACAAAATAAGATAGAACAAAAGTTAAAAAAATATCTATTAGAAGAATGAAAAATAACCAAGGCAAAAAAATTACAGACGTTTTTTGTCCATATAAAGATATTGACTCTCTTCAACACATTTTAAACAGAAATCAATGGCAGAGAACTATTTTTCCTAAGACACAGTACAATCAACATCACGAGAGATATGAATTAATGCATTCCCTTTTTTTCTTTAATTTGCTACTGCAGACAAGGATAAAACAAGTCTAGTTTGCTTTTTAATCAAACTTTTACCAAATTAAATTTGTTCTGGGAATAGAATGTTTTAGAAGTCTAGTATTTATAACACTAACAAAGTAGGCATAACAGTAATATGAGCTGCTCTGGCAGAAAAGCAGCATGATAAAGTAAGTTTTTCCAATAACAGCTCCTTGTGTCATCCCTGCCTGCTTCTTTAATGGCTCGATGAGACTGGGACCACAAAGACCTGGTCAGTCATCAGGATTAATGGAAGACAAGGTCAGGCAGTTCCCAGAGAAGGCTGATGGAGCTCCGTTACAAGGTTAATTCTCATGGTCACTCTCAGAGCAGAAAGAGGCCAATCTAAAGAACAGAATTCAGACTGCTGTGTTTTATTCTTGTCAGGAAAACAACCTTGTTTTGCACTACTTTGCAATTTTCGTTGAGTTAGCACAACAAATTTGAAAGACGGTTGTGACTCTAGAAGACTGCCTGTGCCCTACTGCAAGAGGGCCTACACCATCAAGGAGATGTGTCTGAACCCAGCTTTAACTCAGCAGTTGTGCCAGAAGGGCTGCAGCAGCAGGGCTTACAGGCATGTCTTACCTGCCAATAGTACTTGACTTATGAACTGAACTTGTGCTATATGTGTCAAAGCCAACACATGAGCATTCTACACGCATTGCGGTGAGGGCTTAAATCCATCATTATTTCTTTACCTTGCCAGAAGGGCATTTGCCATATCTCAATCCAATTTTTAGGCTAACCTACCAGTGAAAGGTAGAAGAGTTAAGTCTTCAACAATATTTGCAAGTGCATTCATGCACCATGTTTATCAATCTAAGCTATAAAAAGAGCAGCTTCTACTTAAAATTATTTTGGAATGAGACAGCTCCAAATCAAGCTGCTACAACCACGCTTTGTGACCACTTTCCCTCATCATCTTGTTTCAATACAAAATGGAATTATGTCTCCTCTGCAGTCATACTCCCACATAGCTGGCCAATACTAATATTATTTTTAGTTTGAGTCCTGATACCTAGAAATAAAAAAAACCCTTTAATTTTTAAAAATAATGTGTATCTTGAAGGTCATTCCCAAACAGAGGTGCTTTAGAGTTAAGCTACTCCTATAGACTCAGTCAGCTCTGACCCTCTGCATGGACATCCTTAACCAGGAGTTAAGTAGCTGCAAATCATTGTAGCTTGCTCTGACCCCCCACTTGCAGTTGATTTGTCTTACTTTCCTTCAATGCCTTTTATAAAGGCCCTCTAAATACTTCCAGGGGAGATCCTAAAATTAGTATGTAGAAAATGATGTTAATCTAAGTATCCATATCCAGTTTCAGCCTTACATCATATCTTTAGTCTTCTACATAGAAGGAATGGAGATGACAACTGAAATAATTTACCATTTAGACTGAGGTTGTTTTGAGGGTTTATTTATTTTTTTTAATTAACTGATACATAAAACCTTACATCTCTTTTCAGAAGGCTACTGTGGAGAAAAGCTGCAAAGCATCACTGAAGACGAAAAGTAAAGCAAACAAACTTACACATGTTGTCATGCAGCATTTCAGTATTTAAAAATGAGTAATAGGTAAATGGAAACAAGGATGAAAAATTAGTTTCTTCTCAGGCTACAGAAAGAAAAAGAACACCCAGAGCAGCTTCTTTGGCTGGCTTCAGTAAGCTGTTCTTAATGGAAGCAGGAAAAGCAAAGCACTAGACCTCTGTAATACACATCTGGGTTTACTTGTAAGGGGTCCATTACTCAGACTATTAAGCTACCTAGAAGACTAGATATGCTCTAGGAGAGAACTCTTGTTAACAGCATTTTATTGTTTTTGCTAGTTTGTTCCATTACTAGAGAGCTGTGTATTTAAATAAACATCCTTTTCTTCCTAAACTTTGCCCAGTGGTAATGTGGATACCGAGTAATTTAACAAACAAGACATGGTATTTCTAGAGGTGATGCCACCCTTTAAGTCTATAAATGTGACCACTACTGCAGTGCCAGGTATCTTTGTACATTCTAAAATCACCACAAAATGACAGCAGACACTTCCTCCACTTACCACAGTAGTTTAGGATTTGATAACAAGCTGTGATGGTCTTGTAAGGGAAGCATCTCCCAATGACCATTAGCAACTAACAAAGTCCCTTCTCAGGGGTCTGTGGCAACTTGTACAGAATTTATGATAGGTCTTTAACCACTTCCAATATTATTAAATTGTTTTAAAATAAAACTCAACACCAAAGCACAAGATGATATTTGAACAAGATAAATCTAGGGGGTTTTTGCTTCAAATGTATTTAAATAGCAGTTACTTTCAGATTTTAAGATGCTCAGTTTGGCTGCTCTTAACAGTATCTGTAAATAATCAAAACCATGTGAAGCCTGACAGCAGAAAAGAGTAGAAAATAGATTAAAAGCTTCCCTGCAGAAAACTTGGGGATACTGGTGGATGAAAAACTAGACACAAGCTGACAATGTGTACCTGCAGCCTAGAAAGGCACCTGTATCTTGGGCTGCATCAAAAGCAGCATGTCCAGCAGTGTGAGGGAGGTGATTCTGCCTGAAGTCCTGCATTGCTCAGCACACGACAGACATGGACTTGAAGAGGGTCCAGAGGAGGGCCAAAAATGGTCAGAAGGTTGGAGCATTTCTTTTGTGAAGACATGCTGAGAGAGTTGGGATTGTTCAGCCTAAAGAAGAGAAAATGCTGGGGATACTTTATTGCAGCCTTTGATTAGATAAAGGGGTTTATAAAATAGATGGAGAAAGACTTTTTATCCGGGCCTATTGTTACAGGTCAAGAGGCAACATTTTAAACTGAAAGACAGTAGGTTTAGACTGGATATAAGTAAGAAATTTTCATGAGGGTGGTGAGGCACTGTCACAGGTTGCCCAGAGAAGTAATGGATGCCCATCCCTGGAAGTGTTCCAGGCTGGGCTGGATGGGGCTCTGAGGAACGTGGTCTAGTGGAAGGTGCCCCTGCCCATAGCAGAAGGGTTGGAAGTAGAGAACCACTGAAGGTCTCTTCCAACCTAAACCATTCTGTGATTCTGTAACTGTTTTATTAATAAAATATCCTGGGTAATGAACAGATTTGGTTTTGCAAAGCTCAAGCTAATCTTAGAACGAACTAAAGTTTGTGTTTCACTGCTGTAGTCTCAGAACTCATGTATCTTCTTTTCCTCTTGAATTCCTTGAAAACACTTTTCAGAAGAATTTTATTTCTTATTTCAAAGAGAAAAAATTAGGTTAAGCTTGCTTAACTTTTATCCCAGAGCCTAACCTTAATAGCAATACTTCATTTAATTTCAAAGCATGAAGCATTTATGACTCATTCTAATTTACACAAGTCTTTTTATTCTATTATGAAAATGGCAATTTTCCTCTGCAGAGACATATAGAACATGGTCTCTCTTATTGTGTCAAGTAACATTTAATAGCCTTTAGCTGTAACTTGGGACTGTTACAAAACGTCCTCAAGATGAGTCATCTTCATTCATTTATTCTGCAATAGGAAGAATTCATGAATGAGTGATCTGCAGTAATTCATTTCTACAAAGAGAACCCATTCATACATTTCAAACCTGGTTTTCTGAATCACTGTAATGTAGCTGATTATTTCATATTAACAGAAGAAAATTTTGGCTTAAGGAAAGTTTCCACAGAAGTCTATATATTTCTAGTATATGAGAAAATTTTCATAGATTTAAAAGACCTCTTTTGAAAATAAACCTTTTGGTCTAACACATGGTTACACAGACAGATAGGTTCCTATCTATTCTTCCTAGCAAGAAACGCATGGTGTTTTTGTAAAGCTAGAGACTGACAAATGGTTTAAATTGAAGCTGCATCAAGGGGGAGCATGAGTTGTCACTATCAGACAAATCACCAGGCAGGCAAAGAAAATATTTTATAATATCCGAAAAATATGGCCATTGGCACACAGAAGTGCTCAATCAAAGCTGTATTTAAGTCAAAAACAGACAACAGAAACCCAACTATAATCCAAGACTGCTAAGTATAGAAATATAAAGTAACCATGCTTCTTATTCTACAGAAATAAAGACTAAAATAAATGTTATTTCAATTCATTAAAAGGTCACCAAAATAAAGGAATGGAATTCACCAAGGATAAAGGGTCCCTTAACCATCACTGCTCTTTTGCCATCCTTAGGAGATTTCAAGCCAGGAATTATTAAGAGTCTTTTCACTCAGTATTATTCACTCAATATTCCACTGCCATGGAAGAGGACCACAGTAAGAAGCTGCTTCCCAGAGAAAGCTTTACAGATCACCTGTGAGAGCAGACATGTGTAGTCAGTACAAAGACCTGCGTGTAAATGCAGCATTTTCTTCAGAAGCATAGCTCAGAGAAAATGCATCACATGCTTCTCCCTTAATTAGTGCTTTAAGTTTTCATTACTTCATTTACTCAAGGACA
Organism: Dicaeum eximium; assembly: GCA_013396995.1. Classification (NCBI taxonomy): domain Eukaryota; kingdom Metazoa; phylum Chordata; class Aves; order Passeriformes; family Dicaeidae; genus Dicaeum; species Dicaeum eximium. The sequence continues at coordinate 285,720 of VWZP01005257.1, read as the reverse complement.
GCTCTAAACAGTCACTTTATTCACACCTCTCCTTTCTCCTGAAGAGACACTAACTCTCACCATTTTCAGGTTGAGAAATTTTACCCTATGTACAGTGTAGCCAAAGTAAGGACAGCTCCCTTTAAAAATAGAACAGATGACAAGAACAGCATGAAAACTGACAGAGCATCTGAATGTTTCCAACAGGCAAATATTTGATGCAAAAAAATCACAATTAACATTGTGGTTAGATTTATTAACAATCCACATTGACTTCAGCAGACGGCACAATCTCAAGGTGAATTGACCAGCAATAAAACATGAGAGAGATTTAGAATTATCCAAGGGAAGCAGGACTTACCGAATCATTCAAACTAATGTATCTGGCTATCTGCACTGCTATCTGGGGTCCATAAGCAGCTTGCCACTTCTCAACTTCCACTCTTTCATTTTAGTACTATATTTACATAATTTCAAATTTTTTATATCATACATTGCTGAAAAAACTGCCTATGTGTTCTTTGCAGAGACTTTTAAGTCAGAGAAGAGAATAAAAATGGGTAAATATTTACAGGAAAAACCAAGATTGAAAAAAAATATTAAGAAACACTATAATGACTAAATTAACTTCCCACTGATTGCACTTCCACTAAGTTTCAGACATCTTCATTCCTTTCTAAAAATAAACATCTTTGTACATTTATCCAAACCATTCTCATTATATATTTCTGCATCTTTAACTATGATTTCACCTAACAACTGAGTGCATACAGTGAAGAAAAAAAATCAAGGAACTGATGTGAGCTTGCTTTCTTTCTTACTTTCAAGACAATGCAATAGACTCCTGCAGCTGTAACCCATTTTGCAGACCAGTAATCCATTTTGTAGAGAAGTCAAGGGCAAACTATATTTGAGAAGTTGTGGCAGAACAAAGAAGGACCAACACCAAATTACTCTCTATAGTTTACACTATCTAAAATAGTTTATTTTATACAAATCTCTACAGAAACCCAAACAGTAGATACTCCTCATGAGCTGCAATACATATATAATGAAAAAGGAACAGCATCAATTACTAAGGGAATTTCTTCTTTAAGGCAGACAGACCCAACAACCCAAAAGGTAGAAAGATCTATTGGCATAGCACTCAAAACCACAGAAATGTCTCAGAAGTGGCAAGAATAGACCAGAAAAAGCAACATGCAAAAGATCAGGTGCATTCTCAGGTTCTGTATGAAGATTACTGGAATTCACAGATATGAAAAAATCTTTATGCCCACTATTTTACTACCAACTAAAATTCACAATTTCATCTCCAGAAACGGGGAAGGACAAGAAGAATATCTATGTGACAGGAGGTTTGCAAAAGCTGTGGGACTGATTTGGGATGTAGTTTTCCTGTCTGCAGTGCCATTTTTCAGGGAAGTTGTAATGACTGTACCTCAGCTTACACTTAGTGAGTCCCAGAAACAATCGTCTAGTAACTTGCTCATGTTCACTTTCATATTTAAAGGATGAAGAAATCCACAGCTGAATCAAATCACAATAGCAAGCTGCCTGCTCCAAAAGCAAGAAGCACCAGGCAAGGATAAAAGCTGTACCATGGAAGGTTAGAACTGTATCTATAAGGACATGATCTTAATATTTTTGCAGTTCATTAAACACTTCCTGCTTTGAAGACAATCATGCCAGGAAAGTGTCAATTTGTTCTCCACCAGTAAGACCATTTGGTAAATCAAAAATCAGAACCAAACATGCAACGCATGCCACTTCCCTCAGTATTTTGTGCAATAGACAAAAAATGTATCTTGTATGTTCTTTAACTTGAATTGCAAGACAAAAATCATTATATTTCCCTCAGTACTGTAAAGTAATTATTACATATCATATTTCAAATAAGCTGTACAGAATGGTGAGCTGCAACACTGATCCATTTGCAGCTCAAAGGATGCAAGAATACCATGCAATCAGCACAAAGTTTTGAAATATGGTGCTAACAGACACAAACTTTAAGAATTATCACTATAAACTTAATTACCATCTAAGGCCTGACACTGAAAACCAGACCTTTCAGCTCTTCTCAGACTGGAGAAAAGAGGGAAAGGAGCTGGAAAATACTCGCTTCAAATTCCCAGAACAGTATCTGTAGGAGCTGGGCCAACATCCAGAAAAAAAAAAAAAAAAAAAAAAAAAAAAGAAAAAAAAGGGTAGGATTCATTGGCCCAGATGATGACAAGCAAAATGGTGACCCCATAGCTGAGTCTGTGGATACCCTCTTACAACACAGCAGAATGGTGATCTATGCAGCAGCACTAGCTGATTGCTCATTTCTCACAGTACCTTCTAGATACACTTAACTGGTAGCTGTGGTCATTCGGAGTAGAAAACAACATCCAAACTGACCACTGCATAAGGGGATGCTATGCTTACATTTGCATTTTGAAGCTGCACTTGCTAGAACTCAGAAATAATGCCATTTGGTCCCTAGAGATAATGAGAAACTAGGTGGGATAACTGACAGGGAGACAACATCCACATGATAGCAAAGAATAAAAAAAACTAGACTCAAGCCATATTAACAGTTGTAGCTTTTAATTTGCGGTCTGTGAAATAAATGAGCTTAGTCAAAAGTTGCTACAACAGCCTTTCCATGCTTGCTTTGCAATATGAAAATGTTCCTCCCTTCTCCTCCCCAAGAAATTTAATTTCATCTGATATAATGTAAGAAAAAGTACTTGGTTTATGGCAGTGAAATCTAAATCCCAATGATCCTTAGCACGTAATCTTTTAGGTCTTTAAACAGCTCTTGTATTTAAAATAAATTCTGTCATTCTTTTACTTTCACCACAAATTGCCTTTTATTAATCCTGATTCAGACTCAGAAAATATGAAAATAAATTTATCATCTTTACCTGTAATGCACTGAAACTGTCCATCTTCTCTTCTTATTGTAAATGCTTCCCCTGGATTAACTTGCACAAGAATAACCTTGAAAATAAAAGAGTGTTTACAACCATTACACAGGAATATGTTACAAAAGTCTGGTATGTGCAAAAAAAAAAAAGTTTTACTGGGAAACAACCGATTTTTTTTCCTGGTTAGTAAGTACATTATTTTTCACTTCACACTTCTTGCTGTCTTCATCCCACAGAGAAAGAGGTAAGAGCAAGAACAAGCCTAGATATTTTTAAACAAACATTTTTCAAAGAATGAAGGAGAGAATAACAATGAAGTAAAACAGTACCTGTACAAATTTTATTTTCTCAACTGCTCAGTATAATTAAAAAGCTATTTGTACAGCTTAAATTATTTCAACAAATTGCATTAACTTCAACATTAATCAAACCATTACATAAACTTTCAGAAGGTAGCCTAGAATTCCCAATGCTTGACATCAACCACTTGACAAACAGTTTTCAACACAAGGAAAATACTGTGTCATGTCGCTCTTTACATGACTCAAGCACATTTGTACAGTCTTTAATGATAAAAAAATATTAGAAGTCATGACAAAGTAAGTGTACCAGATGCCCAGCATGAAACAATATGTATAATTTTATTTGTGGAAAGCTGGTTATCCTAATTTTGTAAGCCCAAGCAATGCAGAAATGATAGCAAAGCACACAGCAGCCAAAATAAACAGCAAAAGTCTGTACCAAAGCAGAAGCCTGTTACCATTTTATATTTCTGTACTTTTACTTGAAACCTACCCTTCTGTGAGGAAAAGAAGTTTGTAAACATGAAAAACCTAGCCTATGTCCTCCTCCCTCTACAAATCAAAAGGAAAGAAATCTTTATAAACACAATTCTTGAGCATTATGACCAAAAATTTTACTTTCTTAAATTACTAAAAGAAAATAAAATCCTTCACGTTTACAAAAACACAACCAACCAACCAACCAAAACACCCAGAACTGGAAACTTGAGTGCTACTCATTTTAGGAATACCAGAGACAAAGGAAAGGATAAGAAAATGGCAGAAATCATACCAATTCCTCTCTTTCTGGTGGAGCATTTTCACAAATTAAAGATGACAAGTTCTAAAACTTACATATTGATGAGATATGATAGACATTCACATCTTCAAGCTTGGGCTGTGTGATTCAACACTGATTAGCTCAGGTTTGAGCAAGCACTTTAAAAATATTATCTTTTTTCACGTTTTTTTTAGAAGCTTTGGCTGTTTAAGAAAAAACAATGAACTGTATCAATATTTACATTTTTATCAAGCTATTACATCTTCCAAATCTTCTGAAGTGTGGCTCAATGCAAAATTCACTAAGAGTTAGCATTCATAATATAATCTAAACAAGACGATTTTAGTAATGAATTTCAAAGAAGACTTAAAGGTCTTCAGAAAATATTGTATTGCCAGAGTTTATTTTGAAGTGTTTGAAGGTAGTATTTTAACAACTAGCTATTATCACCTTCAGAATGTAATGAAGTAGAGAAATATGAATAGATGAGTTCTCACAATTTCTTTTTTGGACTCCCCAAGTAGGCATAACTTTGTGAACACATATTTCATTGATATACTCTTCCCTCTGCTACAATTGAAAATTTTAGCTTGAAATTTAGACTGCAATAAAAGTACCTAAAGGCTTCATGGTACATGAGAATGTCTCTCCATCTGTTATGTGTGGGCTGGATAGCTGCATTTGCCCATCTCTTTCGGCTGATTTAGGTGACCAAACTCCTGGGAGGAGCCATTCTGGCTACAGCTGACATGTCAATCTGAACCATTTGCAGCTCAATATTCTTGATTGCCATGATATGAACCATGAGAAACAGAAAAGCTTTAGAGTGATGGCTAGCCCTTGATTCCTGCTTTTAAAGTAACAGGGAATGTGGGTTGACTGGTATTCCCAGTTGTCCCTCTTTATTCTGTGTGAGTTCCTGAGGCTGGTAATCCAGGTAATAATGTTGTCTTGGGAACCTGCTGCCTTTCCTCCCCCAGACTGCGTGCTGCAGGCCATCCAAACCTGAGGTCCAGCTGGCAGAGTGGATCTGAGCATGGCAACACATACACTGGCCCAACTGCAGCAAGTGGGCCCTGTGCCTCCTGGTTTTGTGTTAAATCAGCTTTTCCTCTGTGAGCATCTTTGTTGCTCACTTCCCAGCTGCTCTGAGAAGCTAAAGGCTCAGCATGGCAGCCACGGTGCAACAGTGAGACAGGCACTGTTCAGCAGCAGCAACAGGTCAGCTGATGGAGTTCAGCACCATTCTGACACTCAGGATGCCATCAGATTTTCACATCTCTGATGACATCCACCTGCCAATCCAAAGGGTGGGAAGACTCACCAACTTAATGCAGTTTAATTAGATCTCAGTTCCCAGAAACGGGAAATAGAGTGTCTTTTGTCACTGGACAAGCCTACTCGATGCCTGACTGTATTTCATTGACTCCCACTTTCAGTCTTGCTTTTATGAATGTAGTGCATTCACATTTTTATTTTACAACTATCACAAGGTAGGCTGCGTATGCTGCCAAGTGCGCCAAAAGAGATTCTGAACCAGGGCTGAAGAAACTTCTAAAGTTTCAAGAACTGCTGGCTTCAACAGTTTTTGTGTTGGGGCAGTGTATGACCAAAAGGGGTTTCTGGACCAACCTTATCATGGTTGGACCCCATGGAGTGATCACAGCTTTGAGAAGGGCATTTCTGACACTCTGCACCTCAGTAGATATGATGTGAAACAAGAAAAATTAAAGCTATGCACAGAGAGAGATTAGTACCTTTCTGGTCAGAAGAGACTGTATAAAAGACTGACAGTCACTCACAGGAATTCCCCCTTATCTAATAAAGTCTGCCACACATAATCAAGAATGCAAGAAAATTTCTCTACAGGGAAGTGCAACATGAATTTTACACAGCATCATGTTCTACATAAAAAAAGAAAAAAAATCAATGGGTTGCTTATTTATAGCTCTTTTATCTCATTCGAGGTGCCTTCATGCAGGCTTGCACAGCCCATCAGCCAACATGAACCTTCATGCACCGTGACATCAGTACTTCTGACAACCAGGGCCTGAGTCTTTCACACTGAATATCCTCGATCTTGACCTCCTTCCTCTTCTGGGCAAAACATTGAAATTGGCTTGAACTGAGAGAAAAGCTTTGTAAAAATCTGATGTTTCAGCCTCTCTTCCTGTGCCTCAATCTTTTTGTGACAAATTCTGTTGCTTTACTAACAGCACCCAAAGTTCTGCTACTTGAAGGCTGACATGCATTCTATCCTTTGCCTGCTCCTCTAAGGTAACTATGATACTCAGAAAAAAAACCCATTTGTGATGTGCTCAGTGGGAGGCACCTTTAGCATGGGCATTTTTCAAGGGCTATTTCTCTTACTAAATAAACAAAACACCAATTGAGAACTTTACAATCTTAACAAAATAATGTGAACTTAGCATACCGAAGTCTTGATACAAGTTCTAGAATCATACAAGCATTTTTAAAGCACAATGAACTATAATGGAACCTATTACAATTTGAAAGTGTAATTTCTGAATGCTATCAGAATTTTGACTTCATGTATTTTTGTCTCAAAACATGTTAAGGTATTGCCATTAAGAAATAGAAATAATAGGTCAACTAGTTCTATGCCATTTCCACTGTGGCTATAAATTGTTTCCTTTAAACAGTTGTTTAACGATGATCCACATGCCCTCAATACTGTTGTTGATGAAAAACAATACAAAATCTCTTTCCAGAGACTGGCATACAAGTTGACAATACAAGAGTGCAGATATGGACTTATGTTAAAAGCAGTTTTTGCGCAAATAAAAATGACCACTGAATGGCTGAAGTTTGAAATACCTTAAACATCAGTTGTCAAAACTGTTAGTTTTAGAAGTGAAATTTCACACTTTTAAATGGTATTTAATTTATTCTACATAGGCTACTTTAGAAAATAAATCCAAACCAAATGAGCAACATACTAAGCTTTGTAGTAGTTTAATTTAATTGTCTGGATTGGCAAAGACCTTCTAACAAAACTAATAATGACATGTCTTAGAAAACTCAGTGTGTATTTCCTGAAACTGCTGTTTGAATTGAGGCACAAACTGAAGCCAAGCAAGAGCACAGGAAATGACCTGATGGTCTGGGTCAGCAGCCCATCTAGCCAAGCACTTTGACTCTAATATATCGATTGAGATGCTGTCTAAGTAGAGTGTGTGAGCCAGGCCACTTTCTGCAGTCCATCTCTCTTATTGTCAATAAGTTTGCCTAAGCTCTTTGAGTTCACTTACAATTTGAATTGCCTTCACAACCTCCTATGGCACTAAGTTCCTGAAGTTTTCTTTTTAGACATTTTAAAACCATCTCCTACTAACTACATGTTCCCTAGCTTCTCTGCTATGGGATTTGCTGAAAAACAGTTCTGAATAAATTTCATCCACCTCCTTCAATATTTTTTAAGTCTTGGCAATTCCCATCTCCTTGTACCCAGTCTGAAAACCAAGGGGTTTTAATATTCCTGATCTTCCCTGGGAGAACTGCTACATTGCCTTGACCACATCAATGATATCTAAAGCCACATCTACATTAGCAAAGCAAGCAGTACTCGGGAAGATTCCCAGGTGCTGGAATAATCACCTTCAATAATGAATATGCTACAGTAATCCTGAGCATAACACAGGTCCATACAGAACTGAAAACTGTTCCTGAGATCACTCTTACCAGGCAGTTTGCAAGAAAAGATTTACTAAAACTGACTTGTTTCACACCATATAGTCTCAGTCTCCATGACCATTTGGAGAACATTTAAATTATTAATACGTAAACAATTACTGACAGTATCCTGAATAAGCACTACAATATTATGCCTTTTTGAAGGACTAAATAAGGGACACACTCTTGAGTGGCTCTGAAAATCTATTCTTCACCTTAAATCACAATTTGAGCTGGTCAGACGTCGCAAATGCATTTTTCGAATACAAGAATTCTCTCCCTAAAGAATTCCAAAATAAATATAATTTTATTGCAACTCAAGTAGTATAATCACATCCTACAGAGATATGTAATACTGACTTGCACATCCTACCATTAACAGATACAATTATTTTAAAATTATTACATCTTAAGATTTCATATAGGATTTATTACTACGTCAGGGTGAACAGGATGGAAAGTATTTAGATCTTGCATTTAAAGAATCAATGGAAGTACAAACATTCAAAGAGAAGAATGCTTAATGTTACTTATTTATATTCAGTAAAACTCTTCACTATCTGCAATAGAAAATACAGTTTCTGCAGACTGAACCAAGAAAGGAGTTTAATGTTTTTTCCAAGTCTTCAGCTTGTTTCTAACACAAAAAAAAAGTATTTCTAAAAATGGCTGGAGTCATAAAGGAACCCCTGTAAGAATGCAAGTAACAAAAGGTAGAAGGGAAAGCTGTGCAAGGCCGAGCTGCAGCCACCTTGACTCAGCAGGCTGCTCCAAAGAAAGGAAACACTTAAGGTCAAATGTTAACACTTACCTCCGAAAAGGTCTAGAAGTAATTTTTATCAGCAAGAAGCAGAGGCTGCAGAAGCCAAAATAAGATCCTTCGAGGTATTTCACTCTGCCAATATGGTCATGGCAGTGTCTTTCAAAAGCAAAACAGCAACAATACAAAATATAGCTGATCTGTATCTTACTAATCTTTGTCATTAGGTATACAGAATACTTTCACAAGCAACCTAAGATTTTGCTCATGCCAGACGAACACACAGTTAACTTATTTCTTCACTGGAGCACAGTGAGGGCAGAATGGAATTTAAAAGACAGAGTTACCTAATCTTGTTTTGGATATGTTTGTTTGCACACTAATTAAGGCCAAAAAGCCCATTAACTCCCCTGAAATAACAATTAAAACCAACCCTTCATTCTGTCAGATACGCACTTCTACAAGCTTCTCTACTTGAACGTCCATCCTCCTAACAGAAGTAGTGATGTACCAGGAGACTGACAGGTTTCAAAATAATTTCAGCTACCTGACAGAAAAGAAAGGCAGCATTAGACTTGTGGCACCATCACGAATATGTATTTACATTGCAACATGAAGGAAAAAGCTTCCCTGGTACGTTCAGTGGAAAAAAAAGTGACAAACTATAAATAGCCTTGCACAATTAATAACTGTTCTCCATCAGGTGGTTAGTATGAAAGATGGAAACATAAACCTTTGGACATCATTGTGAAATACTAATATCAAAATTGGATTAATCCTGAAAAGGACCCTAGATGAGGTGAAAGACTTGCAGAGCAGGAAAACAAAAACAGATTAAGACTAATCCCTAAGCATTAACATCTTCACTGTTTAAGGCAACAACTGTAAATACAATTAAAAGTCCAAACTATTTGTGTCACCACTGAGGAAAAAAAAAAAAGCTAAGTAAATAATGAAATAAATCAAAGAGCTCTAAAAGCTAACTTCTAAAGATCTCACAGCAAGTTTGATGCATTCCTCTTTTGCTCACCATTATATATGTGCAAAAGCAGGTCTCAAATAAAATTTAAAAGGCTAAAGAACAAAGCTTCCTCCCCAAATAAACACACACCATACAGCCAATCAAAAACTAGTACCTCAAAATTATTTTGCCATTTCTATCAATTACATACATGCAGTAGACCTATAAGAAAAAAGAAATTTCATTTGAGAAAAAATCTACATATTAAAAATATTATTAATAGTCTTAATTTATTGTTTAGGTTCTAAAAATTTAAAGTCAGTCCAAAGTAAAAAAAAAACCAAAACCACCAAAACCCAAAAAAACCTCACAACAACACAACTCAACACCCAAACAATAAATTGCTGTGTTTATAACTATACTAGATACTCTTTCACACAGACTCAAAACAAATCCAGAATTAAGATATTTGTTAACCTTCTCCTTCACACTACTCTATAAAGTTATGAAGATCTTCCTAATTTGGAGAATTTTTTGCAGATCAGATTTGAATAAGGTTTATGGAAGAGAGTTTAACCTTACCCTTACCTAATCATAATGATCTTAAATATTACACGTTAGAGCCACTTCTCAAATAATACCTGTATTTCTAACAGACAGGACTAACTGAAACTGTTTCTGATTCATCTAAGCCAGCACAAACATCAAGAGAATCAAGTCAGATACAATAAAACTTTGTTTACAAGTTTGGTATTTTCAGCCAAATTTTCAAATATTTTCTATCATGTAACAAACTGTGTTGTCCAAATAAATGTTTTTTATACCTAAAAGCTTCTCTGTCTGTCTAAAAAAGAAGTTATTAGCTACTGAATGTAAAACATTGTTTAAAAAATTTAACTTTCCTAATAATTATAGGTTTATTCCAAAACAGCTAAGTGTTAGCTAAAAACCTGAAACTATAATTTTAGAGTTACTGGGATATGGGAAAATGATTTTTCTATTTGCAATAAAGCAAAATATATCATCGAGCTTGTTCTGTCTCCAGAATATCTTGGCTCTCAAACCCATCCTTCATTACCAAGGACTATCAGCCTCCTGAAGGGGAAAAGAAAAAGGTTAAATTTTTTAATCCTGACTGAGACTACAGAAACCAAAATACATTAAACATGTGTGTCATGTGTGAAGCTGTGGGATGAGCCCACATGAGAACTGGCACTCTGTTCTCTCCCTAAGTTAGCACTGTCTACAGCCACAAAGGCAAGAAAACCAAAGGAACCAGACTGAATTTCAGTGTAAAGGGGCATTTTGAATGCTTCTCTCCCCAGCCACCCACCACCTCACTCTGAAAGGGAAAGGAGCTGGAAGAGTTACTTTGTACCTTCCTCTAAAAGAAGTTAGACATGCTTTGTGAATTGGCATCTTTTTCCAGAATGAGTGAAATCTGGGACAAATTTTCCAACCAAGCTAAAAGCCACCGAACATACATAACTAGGATGCTAATAGATCTACCACTAAATATATCATAATAAACAAACAAACAAAGCAATCCTTTAGCAACAAAGCCGATTCCTAGCCTGGCATACAATAAAAATACCAAAAAATGCGGAGAAGTAGAATTTGAAGGAAAAAGTGGAGGGGGGAGGGAAGCTAGAACATGGTACAATAATTTCAGTAATTGTTAATATCAAATATATAACATGAAGAAATAAGAGTATGTTACATTACAAACTGTGGTTAAAGCACACTTAAATGTAACTGTATAGTAAAGAGACTTCCTGTACAACAAGGAAGATTACACATTGGAGCAAAACAGTATTACTAAAAAGCAGAGTTCTGTTTTTCCCTCATTCTGGAGTGGTTCTAGGGAATATGTGTGTTTTTTGGGGTTATGGAGAGTTTTGTTTTTTTTTCCTACAAACAAACTTCCTAAAAAGCAAAAGGGTAAAGTGTTCTAAAATGTTTGCTTGGACCTTTAAAACCGTAATTTAAAGATAAGATAATAGAATCACAAACCATTTCTATACTAGCAGAAACAATATTATTTTCTGAGATGTTTTACTAGGAAAGAGAAGAATGTTTCAGACTTGGTTTGGTTTGTGTTTTTTTTGTTTATTATTAATCTTAAAACATCTATATTTAGCATTATATGGTTATAGGTGCTGAGTCAGTAGCAAAAGATTGTCAGCAATCACAAATAATGGAAAGACTTCACCAAAATTGCATTTCTAAATGCACTGCTAATACAAATCAACATGAAGAAAAAAAGACAGCAGTGGTTTGTCTAAAAATACTGCAACTGAAATTAGCTCAGCAGTACTTATGAGAAGATTTTTACCCAAAAGGAAAAAGGTAGATTAATTTTTGAATATTTTTCAAATTTAAGAAAATATCATAGCTAATACTCTTGGTCATTCTGACTTCAAAAAATTTTAAAACAGTGAACCTGTTAAAAGGGTGGTACAGCCAAGCTGTTTGTAAGATGTACACTGTATCTTTAACAGCCTGTCTGCAACAAGATTATAAAAGGGTGTATTTCTCGAAAAGGGTGAATATAATACAACACAACTTCCAGGCAGAGCCCCATTTCTGCTCTGTCATTAGGGCACGTATTTAGAACAATTACATTTTTCTCCACTAATAGTTCCAATCAAGATGTTAATTAGTGACATGCTTTATCTCACAACCCATTTCAAAAGCCTTAGCACTTTGACTTACTGTTGCTCGCATCCTTTTATTTCTCTCATTCAACTGGTGCTACCACAGTGACAAAGGATGAAGGAAGATTCAACAGGCACCACTCCGGCTGCTCCAATCTCTTCCATTCACTTAATACTGAGGTAATCTTCGGTGATGTGTTGAACAGTGCCCCCCCTCCTGTGAACAGGGCACCTCAACCTGAACGCCACGCAGGAGGATCCCCCTTTACCTTCCTCTAGAGCCGTGCATCCGCGGAGCATGGGGAGGCAGGATGTGAAAGGTAGGATCAATTAACAATATAGTCAGCAATACCTACCTCGAGCCTTCCTTCCTATCAAATTAGCCAACGTACAGTGAGCTTCCTGGTGTACATGAATGTATCATGTCACCATAGCAACTAAATCAACAAATAGCTGCTGCAGCATCTGCTTCTGGATCATCTAACGTCAGTCAACAGAAGGTTCGGGTTTAAGAGAACAAAGCTTCCAAATATACGCTGTTTTATAACTGCATTTTTAATTTAGCCTGCTGATTCCCAGATAGGATACACTAATACAGAATGAACCAACTTCTGACTTTATAATATGCAATACAGTTTATGACTTCATTTCTCAAGTAAGCCAGAAAGAAGGGAGGAAAAAATATGTAAAAGAATAAAAAGAAACAGCAAAGAAATGATCAACTGGATTCTAATGCACTCTCTCAAACACTGTGCTACTTTATACCATGCATTTACTAAGAGACATGAAAAGAAAGAAGTATGTTCCTGAACTTTGCTTTATAATTTATATATGTCTGCCCTAAATAATACTATAGACAGAAATACCTTTTATTAAATATTAATATTAAAGATATGTCAGATAGCTGACAAAGATAGTTTCCCTCTATTAGTCTCCACTTCAGAGCTAAACTGAAAACATCCAGTATGGTTTTCTGGCAACCTCACATCCGTGGTTTTTAATCCCAACAACAGCAGGGGACCACTGGCACACCCTCACCTGAAGAAAAACAGTTAGACAGGGCAAAACACACATCCCTCTCTTCTTGTGAGAAAGTACTTCAAATACCACTTATGTACCACTGGTTTAAGTCCTAACCCATAGGCAGACAAGATATAGAAAACTGCTTTGAAATTGTCTTGGTATTCAGAATGCAACAACATGAGATTATAGATTGGATGACATTTAAGGTATAAAAAATCCTAACATTATAACATCTAATGTCTTCAAAGGTAATAACTAAGTGCACAAAGACACAGACATGTTTATGTAAAAGGACTCAAAGCTATAGCCCACTTACAATTAAAAAAAAAGTAACTTTCTTTTAACTTCAAGTCATATTCCTAACATTTGATCAGCATGAAATTATTTACCAAGTAAAAGCTTTCTAGGCAAAAAGTATCAGTATTCATATCCAGTATCATTTTATTATTAAAAATACCTACTTTTAGTTTTCAAGGCAGATGTTTTTCCACCCATTTTTTGTTACAAGGAAAATCATTACATCTACGTTGTTCCACAGAGTGTGGTTCAGTGAGCAAGGAAAACCAGATGCAGACTCAAGACATGAACACTGTTGTGGCTCCCATACCAACTTACTGCCATTTGTGCATTTGTCACCTCACCTATGCCAGACTTTCCATTTGTAGGGTTAGTCCAACAGTATTTGTAGGTTCCTACATGCTACTGGATCAGAGAACACTGCAAGAATTGAGTGTTTTTATTCATCAGTAGCACAGAAATTGCCAGATGGAATCACATCTGTGGTCAAGCTAAGGTGATGTCAGTTACAAACACAGCACAAGTTGTTTTTCCATTCACTGTATGTTCAAAATCTGCTGCTTATATCATAACAAGGCTAATGAGGCTATGAACTACTCTTTTCCATAATCAAGCCCACTATCACTTAAAAAACATATTAAATGGAAAAATGCAAAAGATCTATATAATAGGCATTACAGAGAGTATATGATTATTAAATAGGAACACCTGACATCAGTAATAAAAGCTAAATTAAAACAGTACCTTAAATTGTTTTAAATTGCCAAAGGCTTATGAATTTCATGGTCATAAGTATTACTTCCAAGTACTTCTTTCTTAAAATCATCTTTCAAAGACCTTTCTGCCTCCCATCTTCTTTTAAACTTAATAAAAGTTTCCTCTCTACACATGTACATTGGCTAATAACTAATAAAGTTTTGAAAATTTTAGATTAAGCTTTGTACCACAACAATTCACAGCAGACTCAGCACACAATATTTTTGTGTTATCTATAAGGAAATGTTAGAATTTTCTTTTTTTTCTTAAATTATCTTCTGGTTTTAGTATCAATGACAAACAAAAACAGGCTTCACACCATTATTTATAGAAGTGTCCTACAGACTTTGATCTTTGTCCAGGTAACATGATGCAACACTCCTAAACACCAAAGTTCTAAACCTTCTATTTTCCACTGTATTTATCTGAGCAAATTCCAGTTTACAGGTTTCTCATGACTACACAATTCTCTACCCTAGCCTCTGCTAGTATGGACTATAAGGATGAAACTGCTCTAGATGTGGAGTTGAAGACTTTCTTCATGAAGAAGACTAAAGACATGGGTAGTAAAGGGTATTAATAGATCTTGGGTTTCAGGACCAGGGAGGAAATCCATACAGAATTAATTGTTACACAGTATGTTGCAATAGCAATTTACATGCTTGGGATTTTGAAAAAACCAAATACAATCCAAACTATTTCAACTTACAAAGACAGTAGCTGCATGTTTGGAAAGTGAGTGAAAGAAGTCAACTTTTCAGTGACGTTCTTCTAAGGCTTTTATTTTCAGAGGACAGACCAAGCAACTCTGCATCATTTTTCTAAAAGGCAGCTGACAGATAATAAAATGAGTAAACATTTAATCTTTAACCATTGCTACAAGATACTGTCAGCACCACTGATTGTGCTAAGATGACAGAATAGCCCTAGAAGCAGCTAGAAACTGGGAGATTGGAAAGATGGTGAGACTGTTCATTGGCACTGGCATTCAAAAACTATAGATCTCAATAAACTTTCATTGCTTTTTGTAGAAAGGCAAGCTGTAAAGATACAATAATTGGTGATTTTTTTCCTATAAAACAAATTTATTTATGAAAAGTTTTTTAAATTCTTACTGTACTTGTGTTTCTCCCCCTTCTTTCCATGTGAAGATGATCAGCTGAAAAAGCTGACACTGAGAAGAGCAGTGTCAAAGATGATTTCTAGCCTTGTTTTGTAAAAAACCCAAGTTTTTTGAGAAGAACCAGTAAAAGATAAATGTTAAATTCTGCGTCGAATGTCAATGATAAATGTTCAAGACCTCTTAGTGTCCACATATAACAGTGCCAATCAGTGTACATTCCACAAGTGTCTATCTCATTCTTTAATATTAAGAGATAATTACACTTTTTATCTACTTGCTTCTTCTTTGTCCCTTCTTTTGCATTCTCAGTTCTCACAGCTTGCCTAAGCTTGCTTCATTTACAGCAAACCCAATCTGTCTCATTAGCATTCACACAGTCTGTGGTTACCAGATAGTGCACAGAAAATTTGCTACTTCAAATAATACCACTATTGTATCTTTAAATCAGTGAAAGTATAAACATAAGGACAACAGCAGTGTTTTAAGGAATCTGGATAATGCAACAGACAAACATTTGTGCTTCAAAGTTTTAAGCTAGTCCATGTTTAGAGGAAATTAGAAGGAAGCAGTGTTAGGGGCAGTCACTGAGCTCTGGAACTTTCTGAGGCATCTGGTCATGGCCAGTGGTTAGACACATCAACCTCTAAAAATAAAAACTGTAAGACTTCAATCAGATCATTCTCATGTCATGATTTGTTGTTTGAAGTCCCTAGGAATTCAGTTTCACAATGCTAAGGGAAAGTGGATGAGAAACAGAGCTCACACTGAACAGCAAATGGGTAGCAAGGGCTACCTAAATTTTCAGCTAATACTTCACAGGGCCTAGTCCCCTCACAAGGCATCTTCCCTGATCTATTTGCAAAAGTCCAAATGTATTATGGCCTAGAAGAGAATTTGGTATTTCCCAACATAGCTTCTGACAGCTCAGATTCCTGTTTGCTGATACAGAGAATTAAGAGCCCATAATAGTTAAGACTGATGGATGTGTTAAACCTTTTTGCCCTAAATACAGTATAAAAGCAAGCACCAAAGGAAGAACAGTGTTTCTAGTTATTAAAAAGAGCATTTAATTAAAAAAAATAATCAAATGTTAAGAATTTCAATATCGCTTCTAAAGTAGCCTTTTTTACCCTGAAAAAGTAGCCTGTATACCCAGTTTTGTGTAAATACAGGCATCACCATATATCAAAACACTGTGACAATACAAACTTGAGCTGGAGGAGAAATTAAAAGATACATCTCAATTAGATCAGATTGGAAAGGCTTAGTCAGTAACAGACCAAAGGCTTGGTGGAAGAAATCTCTGCAACCACAATCCTTTCCCATGTATTTTATCCCCTACTTCAAAAACAGAGGGAGAAAAAATAAAGCCAACTGCCATTTTTTGCTATAGTGTGTAAACTATAGCAAACTAGTCTATCTGTTTCTAGAGAATGTCATTCTGACTGCTCTATAAAGTGTATAATTCTGTAACATGGAGAGGGCTCACAGACTTCACTCGGTTATAGCAAAGTCTCAATCTCTAGGGAACAGAATATGACAGACTTTTAGTTGGAAGGAACCTATGAGGATCATCTAGTCCACCTGCCTGACTGATTGAGGGCTGACCAAGCTGCTGTTAAGGACACTGTCCAAATGCCTCTTAAAATACTGACAGATTTGGGACTTTGGCCACAACTCTAGAAAGCCTCTTCCAGCATTTCACCACCATCTCAGTAAAGAAATGCTTCCTAGGGAAAAAAACAGGTTTCAGCTAGCAGGGGATGTACCCAAGATAACATATTTGCCAAGTGTGCAATTCTCACAAATTTTAAGAGTGGATTTGAGGAAACGTAGGTAAGCACTTGGGGTGACTTTGCAGGTCCTGGAGTCTGGCATTCAGGTCATGGTTTACTCAGCATTAAGCATCCCACAGCACAGAGAAGGGGAGAGATGGGGACATGCCTGAGTCCCAGACACTGTTCAGACATAACTATACCCTTCCAAACCCTATTGATAGACGAGCACACACACCCAGCAACCAGACCCATTTGCAACAGACTGCACAGAAAAACCAAGCTACCTCAATGCTTATAGCTCCAGGCAATTTGCACCTTCTCACCTCATAAAAAAAAGAGAAAAAAAAGTATAGATCTTTAGTCACCTTCGTACACCATGAAAGGCATCATCTTCTGGACATGCTTATTTCTCCCCATTGACTGTATTAGCAACCTACGGTGACTAACTGACTTGAAATTCAATTTTCACGTGTCATCCAATTCTCCCAAATGTCAGTTTCTGCACAGATTAATTCAACAGGGGCTGAATGCCTCAAGTATCTTGGGAGGAATCTACTGTATCAGAGAACAAAATTAATCTAGGATTCATATCATGCACATAAAAATAGACATTTTAGAGAGAAAGGATGATTACTGAAAAGTTTTATGAGGATGCTTCATTCCATGGCTTTTCATAACAAACAGAAGCAGAAAAGCCTATGAACTACACAGCCTTCACTCTTGTTTCTACATTTATTTTCAAACAGAAAATATTAAAATAAACATATCTGAATGGTAGTATAAATTGTGCAATAAATCTGGTGCTGCTTTCTTCTCAACAAAAGCAGCATAGTATTCATACATTACTATACATCAAAGAATTTTGAATCCTCAATTTCTGTTGAGGATGATGGCTTCTTCTAGGAAATTTAAAGGAAGTTTTCAATGCATCTGTAATCAAGGACACAGTCTACATTGGAAAAAATTCTGATCTCTAAGGCAAAAAAAAAATTACACTTCACTAAGAAAAAACTTCACCCTTCTTAACTAAAAAACATTATTAAGTCAGATGGAGGAAGGATCTACTAACCCTGAGTCATCAAAACTCACATATTTTAACTTTCCTTTATGATTTTATTTTCTTTTTTAAATCATAGCCAACAACCAGTTAAAAACTTCCATGGAGAAGATTTTTCTGTATATGGAATGTCTCATTTAAGTTTGATTATGTATTTTGCAGTGATGGTTGCTACAAAAAATCCTAATCAATCCTGGGGAAAAATACAGCTTGATAATGAGCTTCCATAAGCTGGCACTGAAGCACGGCATGCCTGAGAGTTCCAACGGTTCCACTGAACACACTTCTGCTGCGCTTGAGTGCTATGAAGTCACTGAAGAATGGAAGAATAATTGTCAACTAAAACAAACTTCAATGAACCTCCAAACTGAGAAGTTAGACATATCTTCTAATTCGATAGAGCCAAAGGGGAAGCACAGGAAAAAAAACTAAAAAGGCAAAAAGGACAGAAGCAGCCATGCACATGCTCTGTGTTCTGTGAAATCAAAGTACAGATAAAAGAAAGGAAAAGATGGAAAGAAAGGAACAATATGGAAAGTGATGGAAAGTGAGAACAGTTATAACACTATATGTTGTTAAACAACTTTTAACATGGATTTTTATTTTTTTCTTGAGGAAAAGATAATGAAACATATTGCAGTTCTAGGCTTGATTTTCAGCAGCAAGGCAAAACCAAAGCAAGCTGGAACTTGATAATGTACCATATGGTTTTCAGAAGCAGAAGTGCCAGAACAAAAACCTAGGAAACTCATTTAGCAATCTAGTCTAGATTTTTATTTTCCAACACCATCTTCACCATTATAATTTTGCTATAATGCCACGTATGTAAACAATCTGAAAGCCAAAAAATTTTTTGTTTTATTTGTTTTATAGCCATCTATTACTCTGCTGACTGAAGATACCCTTCTGTGATAACAGGTTAATAATAACAACTTTAATATCAGAGGTTTAAATATTTAAAGAAGAAATTGGTTTTAGGAACACTAACTTGTAGATTTGATGTTTAGTACCTACTTAAACCGACACACAATATACACACACACACTACACATATATACACACAGAGTGGGATTTTTGGAAAACCCACCAAACATTTAAACTTTTCATTAAAATTTGGAGAATAAGCATCCAACCTCCCAAGCTAGGAGTGTTACTTTATCCCTACACCTTGCCAAGAAATAAAGTCAAATAAAGGTCAAACACTATGTCCCATTCACCAGAGAAAAGAAAATTATTAACAGGTACTGGGCTACTTTGAGAGTGCTATCTATATTTTCTGGTAATAAACGACATATAAGTGATATAGGAATATCTCAGTTTGCAACTGCTAGCTTTAGTGGGAAGGTACTGTGAGGGTCTAGAACTCCATGGCTGCTGCATACTTGTGTCAGCAATTTACTGATTTGTTTTGGAATAGCACTGGGTGCTGTAGCAACTTTCCAAAACAATTTAACATCAGTATGTTAAAGTAGTTTGAACTCTTGCCTCTTCTTTTCCTCTCCTTCCACCAAATCAGGAATCACATAATCAAGCACATCCTTCCTGTCCAGCCTCAGCATTAATCACTAAAGCATCACTGCACTAGCTACCCTTATGTGAAAAACCCTCAAGCACTTCTGTTCTCATACCATGTCTTCAGAGTTTCACTTGGTTTCTATCAACTCCTATAGATCTGCTCCATTCTCCATCTACAACCTTACTCACCATCAAGACATAAGAAGTAGGTTATCCCCCATGCTGAACACAGTGATAGGAAGGTATAAAAACAAGCAGTACTTCTGTGCTTGAAAGAGGAGGAGGAACCAGCAGGCTCTTTTCATTGGTTTTATCCTATGAAACTAACAGTAGTCCCTTATTCTGTGGGACAGAGAACCAGCCAGTCTCCCATAAGCACTGAGTGACATACAAACATCCACACAGTTTAAGTTCCCATGTTTTCTGACTGAACACTCACACATTCCTCTAACTTTGTGTATTGTTTTGTTTTAAAAGATGGTGGAAAGTTACAGCTTTAACCTGATCAGACACTTCCGCTATTTGAAGCATATGACCTTTCATCTTAACATGTTCAAATATTTGTACTGCTATTTCACATTTACACTGCTAGCAGAACTTCAAGTATTTGAAATAGATTATCTTGAGGATATGAACTGTTCCAGAGAAGTATGGAATGGTCTATATCCATCTGGTAACTCAGTTATGTAGTATAAAAAAATCTAAGTCACCATAATTACGGGAGTTAATTCTGGTAAAATGTAAGAAGGGGTAAATTGATATAAAAAATCCTCAGATGTTTTACAACTGAACAAAAACTTGCAAGTTTAGTATACAGTTAGCTAGTCTAACATAGAAAATAGCAACATTTGCAACATAGAAGCAAAATAGTTAAATAAAGAATCTTCTACTGGTTTTCAGAAGCAAAATACCTAAATAATGAATTTTCTACTATTTTTCAATACCTTTTCAGTCAGGATTGACTAAAATTAATTAGTTCAGCTACAGACCAACTTATACACTATGAATATAGAAAAAAAATATCCATTTGTTTACATGGACAAAACAGCTCTGAAACTTGATTGCAGAAACACAAATTTTGTCAGCTCTACAGGTTAAGTTATAGTTTATGCAATCCAAAACCAATGCTGTTACGAAAGGAACTGGAGAAGCACTTTTCATACATCAAGGAAGTAGCCACTACAAAATGTGTGTACTGTAGCTAAGTAAAAGACTTACAGAAAAATTTGTAACTCCATCATAAAGGCAAAAGTCTTCTTCCTTCTTATAGTTTCAAAGTTCAAGGGAAAACAAAAGAATACAATGAACTAATATTCAAGTTAAAAATATTATTTAAAAATATGAAAAAGGCTCAACACTGCAATGTTTTGTACTTGAATACATCATACTTTCAAATGCAGTATCTACCCCTTTCATGAGTATCATATAAAACAAACATACATGATTTTAAGACTGTCATAAATAAATAAACAACTGCCTGACCTTTCTGCGGCCTATAGTCCCTGCAATTCTGGACTTCCTATATTTCAGATATACAAACTATTTTCTATCTACTGATGGCTTTTAAATCACCAGATGCAAAAATGGTTTCCATTGAAGTTTCCTGCCACTGAACAAATGCACTTGCTGACTCTGCGTGAATCCTGTATCAGATGCAAAGGAAGGACAGAGAATGACGGTCACAACTTTCATTCAACACTGGGAAACATGGAACAGGAGACAACACTGTGGTGTATAACTGCCAGTTATCATGAAATAGGGAAAGAAAAGAAAATTACTTTCCTTACTGATGACCAATGCCCAATGAAAATCCTCTTTTTTAAAATACATGTGATTACTACCAGTCCCACTTTAGATAGTAGTCAT
Source organism: Dicaeum eximium (assembly GCA_013396995.1). Lineage (NCBI taxonomy): Eukaryota > Metazoa > Chordata > Aves > Passeriformes > Dicaeidae > Dicaeum > Dicaeum eximium. Next base: position 264,278 of record VWZP01005257.1, on the reverse strand, counting down.
AATGAGCTGCCTTTTGTTTAAAATTAAAAAGGACAACAATAGCATAGCTGTTGTTTTTTCCATTAGAAGATTAACACAAACCCCCACAGATTCATTTCTTTGAAGAAATACTTTGCTTGTTTTCCAGTTTTAATCTTACTTGGCAGGAGAAAGAGACAACATTTTAAAGAAAACGTATATCCAAAAGAACATTTAAACTCAGATATGATTCAAAATCTTGCATGATTACAGTGTAAGCTTGACAGAACAGCCTGACAGTCTTATTTTTTTGGAGGGAAGAACAAGTAACTCAGTCTCAACTATATTTGAAAGGTCATGGTGAACAGAGCAAGTTCCCAAGGACTAGATGAAAGCAAATGTCAGTGCAATCTTCAAAAAAGGGCAAGGAGGAGGACCCAGGGAGCTAGAAGCTGGTCAAGATCACCTTTAGCTCTGGGAAGATGAGTGGACAAAGCTTTCTAGAAGCTGTTTCCAAATGCTTTAAAGACAAAAAGGTGATCTGGGGTAGTCACTATGGATTCACAAAGGGTAAATCATACCAGACAAACCTGGATGGCCTTCTAGTGTGAAATTACTAGCTTGGTGAATGAAGGGAGAGCATAGCTAATGTTTATCATGACTTCAGCAAGGCTTTTAACACTTTTGAATAACACAGAAACTGATGAAGCACAGACAGAACATAGGCACTAAGGTAGACTGAAAACTGGACCAAGTGCCAGTCTTGAAATGTTGTAATTGCAGTGCAAAGTCTAGCAGGCAGCCATCCACTGGTCACCTACTGTGGTGGCTGACACTGGGGCAGACAAGGACTACAATCTTCTTTAAAGATCTGGATGATGGGACAAAGCACATCATGAACAAGTGACACAAATCTGAGTGGAGCAGCTGACACACTAGATGGTTGCACTGCCATCAAGAAATACACATTCAAGAAGTGTCCAGACAGACACTAACATACAAAAGCAAGTCCCACCATTCAAGCTACTCAGCTGTAAGCAAGTATCAGTCTGGAGATCATATTATTAGCACTTGTTGTGCCTCAGCTACTATGTTCTACCATAGGGAAAGGTTTATTCACCGTAATAAAATCATGCAGTAATAGAAATAAGTAACTTCCAAACTAAGACACAATCATAGCTTGACAACTTGGCAGCTGTTTGGTCCCATTCTTCCATGATGAAGTTCTTCCACAACACAGGTTTTCTGCTTCATACTTCTTACAAATCTCATCTCTGCACCAGTTCTGCCTTCACCTCAATCTCTAACACACACTTATGCCTAAAGCTGCACAAATATATTCCAGAGGAAGGATTACTATCTTTTACTATGTCAACATGTCAGTGATGTGTTGGAAGGAAAAAAATATATATATACTGAAGTTTCCTTACCTGTTGTGCTCCATCCCCACTAACAATCGGGGAAGTCAGAAGAGGGATTTCACTACTTATAATTGAAGTGGTATCCAGTAACGGTGGATGTTCTGCCATCATTGATGGTACACTAATTCACAAGATCACCTGCAAAGAAAAGTTATTTAGATGGTTAAACTATATAAATATTTCTGAATAATTATCCTTAAAACCTGCCTCACTTTCGAGATAACAATAACAACAAAAGAAGATTATGAAACTAGACACCTTAAGAAAGTGTTTCCACAACAACCAGCAATCACACAAGCCTGACGAGGAGTTTTTGTCAGCTAGTGCAAGCCTTAGTTATATAGAGGGGGTGGTTTACACCCCCTCTAGCGGCTGAACCTCAGAAGAAGATAGATCACTACCCTGGAGCTAACCAACCTGAATCTTTTAACTTTGTAACAAACCAGACTGGCACGGCTGACAAAATGCCTACTGAGGAAAAAAGAAAAAAAAGGAGAAGAAAAAAGCATTTGCTTTAGAACCTACATATATAGTGTTCTTGTTTATGTGAAACTGGTAAAAAAACAAGATGTACTAACAGGGACACTTACTTTTTTTCTTTTTTAATAATCAACCCACTTTTCACATTATTATAATGGATAAATACTTGCTTTAGGAACAGCTCGTTACTAGGAAATGCCCTAGTGAGGCACAAATAAATGAATAATAATAATAAAAAAATCTTCTACACAATCTGACATTTCATAATTTTAAAATTTATTAGATCCAGAAATAAAGCTGTGTCACTTTGATAACCAGTGGCCCTTTATTCAGCAGCTAAAACTTGGGGAGGAAGAGAAGAGAGAATGCCCACACACAGAGTTGTAATCTTCATAACCATACTACAAAAAAGCTGCCGCTAGCACACATTGTAAAGTTACAAGAAACCTGATAACAAGAAAAAAAAGCCACAGAGGCAAGAGGCCTAGGAAAGCAGTGATACACTCTAACTCTGAGGAATATCGCATTACAAGGTTACAGAAAGCAGGACTCAGCCGAGCATTCCTTTCAATTATATTAACAAGTCACAAGTAACATGTTTTCTGATATTTTGCATCTTAGTGCCATATTAAGACTGGATGGAAGAATGAAGACCAGAAAAGCTCAAGATTACCATTTTTCCATGCTGGAAACAAGTACTGCAAGTCTAAGAAGCTGCTTTTGAAATTACATTTAATTTTGTTTAAAAAAAATCACTAAATTACATCAGTTTACTGTACTGGTCTTAACTCAATTCCTGCTAGACCTAGTACACTTAGCTTTTGAAACAAAAAAAAAAAAAAAAGAATTAGATCAACAAGAATTGAGAAACTGATATTTCTTAACAAAACAGAAAGACAGATGGAAAGAATTCACTGGGGGTGAATGGCACATTCAGAACTCCCACAAGTTAATCACATTTTGCATCTGAAAACAGTGCTTTACATCAAACATAGACATAAGGATTAGGCTGAGAAGAAGCTTGTACAGTATTTCTAAAGCAGAACCACCTCTCTTAGCCAGTACTTACAGTAGCCTGGTGAAGAAAAGTAAATACAATGTTACAGGCTTTTACCACTTTCGCCTTGATATCATCTGGCTACTGGAACGCCCTACAAAGACTTCCAAACTTCTAGTTCAGATATACTGTCTGCTCATAAACACAGGTATTTACTAGTTACAGCATTAACTTCAAAAGAAAAAATACCCAGTAAAATGGAAGGAGTGATGGTAATGACAGTAACTTCAGTACCAAGCTCTAGAGATACTTGGTTAACTGGAACAGCTTACTACTCAGAGGCATTTTCTAAAACTTCATCCCACCCAATGGACTGCTTTCACTTACTGGCCCCTCTAGGGTGGATCTTGTGGCTCGGCTGTGGGTTGAAACCTGCAGTACAGGGCCCTCACTACAAGAGAGCTCACACATTAACAAAGCACTACAGGTGTTTTGTACAGCTACATATATACAGGACAACTTAACTATTCCCATACTGATGGTTGTCCTACTGTAAAACTAAGAACGTCTTGAAAAATGCATTCTAATATTATTTAGGTGATTAATTTCCTTCCATGGTATAATCTGCAAAGATTTAAGTTGGGGAGAAAGAAAAATCTCTCTAGGTTAAAACACTCAAGCCTATCTGTGATTACTTAAGAATTCATCACTGCCTGTGCCAGGTCATTTATATCTGCTTAGCCAGACTAATTGGTCTCTCAAGCAATAAGAACAGGGTTTTTTATTCCCACCTTACTTTAAAAGCTTTCCTTGTCATCATACAAACCCTCCAGTCTACAGTCAGTCTCCACCACTTCTGCAGGTGGGCAAAGGGCTGATGAAAGTTTTTTGGATTACCTTTCAAGCCAGAAAGTTTGATGGTAAGCTTCCCAGGATATTATCCAACGATTGTTTAATGCCAAATGAATGCAGAGCTTGAAAGCAGTTAGAATCAAGGCATCCCTCCTCCCACAACAGCTACAAGCAGGCTTGATGTTGTGCCATTTCTTGGTCTTGCAGCTCCAAATATTTTGTGCTACTATCTAAAGTGTCACACAGAGAAAGGTAATTCCAACACTCCAAGCAATAATGCAAGACACTCCTGACCTAAGCTGGCTTGAATTTCCCCATATTTAAGGTAAATGGAGCTCATTATTTCCAAGCCACCATGCTAAAGACTAGTCTCTCGTATCAGAAAGCACTAATTGCCTTTATCATACACTTTTGACTGAATTCATAACTTTAGATGCACTCAGTGTGATCACCATTTATTAGGCATAAATCAAAACATGTCTATCAAATTGAACACCAGTGAGAATTAAACATAACCTGAACTGACTTAAATACAAATGTCATTACAACCTGTTCAGGCCTTCCAAGACAGGAGTAGCTATGAACATGTCTAACATCTGGTCTCAAGTTCATTCATTCCTAGAGTCATTTAGGTTGAAAAAGACCTTTAAGATTATCAAGTCCAACCATTAATCCAGCACTAACTCATGTCCCTAAGCACCACTTCTACATATCTCTTAAATACCTCCAGGGATGGTGACTCCACCATTTCCCCTGGACAGCTTGTGCCAACGCTTAACAACCCTTCTGGTGCATTCTCCCTTCTGGAGAATTTTTTCCTATTATCCAACCTAAACTTCTCCTGGTGCAACTTGAGGACATTTCCTCTTGTCCTATCACTTGTTACCTGGGAGAACAGATTGACCCCAACCTGGCTCCACTCTCCTTTTAGGCAGTTGTAGGAGTGATAAGGCCTCCTCTGAGTCTCCTTTTCTCCAGGCTGAACACCCCCAGCTCTCTCAGCTGCTCCTCACCAGACTTATGCTCCAGACCCTTCCCAGCTCCATTGCCCTTCTCTGGACTTGCTCCAGCACCTGAGAGTCCTTGTAGTAAAGGAACCAAGAACGGACACAGGGTCGAGGTGTGGTCTCACCAGTGCCAAGTACAGGGGGACAATCCCTGCCCTGGTCCTGCTGACACACTATTGCTGATACAGGTCAGGATGCCACTGGCCTTCTTGGCTACCTGGGCACACTCTCGCTCATGTTCAGCTGATGTTGACCAGCACCCCCCAGGTTCTCTTCCACCAGGCAGCTTTCCATTCTCTTGTACAGCTGTTTAATGATTTGTATGAAAATTAGGTTCCCACAAGCACCCAAGTGCTTAGGTTGGTAGTCCACCTTTGGCACCCAGTCTTTAGTGCCTTAAGTGGGACACAGCTGAAGTCCATGTCTGGATTCAAGCATTTGATTTATTCTGGAGACAGAGCACACTACTCATCGATAAACCCTGACAGGAGGTGCTATGTAGAATGTTATTCCTGATACCCTCTACAACAATAATAAAAGTGCTACCTGTCAGACTGTGTAATCAATCTAGGAAAAAAAATGTTTTCTTGACAATACAATATTAGATTTCTCTGCAAAGTCACTGAACTAGTCTTGAAGACTAAAGGTTTAAACTTCACACCAATGTGGGTCTATACTACACGTTCATCAAAAGCCTTTTCCCCATCAGTAGTCAGGAGGCAGCAATCCATACAAGTCAGTGCACGTAACACAGTCACACAGTAAGAGATGGTTATGTTCACCCACTGCAGGTGCCTTTTTATTTTGCTGTGAGGACAAAGAAAGATACCAATTTTTAAAGAGAGAATGTTTGGCAGGACAAGAAGCCAGCTAAAATGGACAAAAGATTGACATCAAGACAAGCAGAAGTGCTCAATAAACACATTGTGGAAATAAATTATATCACATTCAATGCAAGGATCTCAAGTGTGTGCAGACAGAGCCTTTAGATCAGCAGATCCCAGCAGCCTGCATTCAAGACCTCTTGGAGACATTTACCTAGACATTTGAAAAAGACTTGCAAATAACTTGGGTCCTAGGAAAGTCTCAGAGGTCTGGAAGAAAATTAGAAGTTTTGCAATATATAGTGTGTTGTAAAAGGGACAATCTAGTCCTGTTAGCAAACAATAATCTGAGGCCAATGCTGATGTTATTTGTAAAGAACTAAAATACAATTAAGATTGACTGAAAAAACCTTGTCCAATTAACTTCATACAAACCTTCTGGTGATGGATATTGCAGAAAAAGATACTAATAAGTGGACTGGAAAAACAACCTTAAAATCTTACTTGGCATTAGAGAGCATTTCTCTTCAATAGAAAAACAGAACAAATGGATTAAAACTGAATTGACAATTCTTCAATATTAAAAGTAAATACAGAGTTGTTGAGCCATGTGAGTTTCCAATAGGAAGGGAAGGTATCAGTTGTGGGCTTCTTGTAACAGAGCACAGGTTTTTAACTTACCTCTCAGAAAAAAAAAAAAAAAAACAAAAAAAAAAGGAAGTCAAAAGGAAGTCTGGAAATGACAAGCCATGACAGTGATAAGAGACTGAGTCATTTCAGTCAACTAAAATGGCATGAATAGCTTAAAAAGTTAGGCATAGCAAGAACTATTAATGCATAAAAGTAAAGCTGCTCTTTCTAAAACTAAAAAATGAACTCAATCCTGTGAAGGGTTGATTCTGACAAGGACAGAATAATAAAAGTGGACAGTCAAACACAAGCTTGACAAAAGGCTTTATCAGTTATATCAACAGGTCTGCCTCCCTTAGCAACATGGATGGGAGCATGTTTTTCCTGCCTCTGGCTGCAAACACCTACCATCTCTACTGGAATAACTTCACAAGCTTTGTCTTCAATTTTCTGACTTAGAACTGCTGCTAACTGTTCCAAGTGTGAGCAACAACTTCTTGAACATACTGTTCCATATTGAAAATACTGAAAGCAAAGTATGTGCATACCGTAATTTCAGCCTTAATCCTCACAAAGCTGCTCCAGATGATGTAACTGTCCTCCAACTCCACCTAGTTTCTGGATATACTCAGGACTTAATGAGGTATTGAAAAGGGCACAAGAAAAACAACTTGCATTTGGACAACAGCTACGGTTCAGCCTGCAGAACCACTACAAACAATTCCCTAGCCTACTGTCAGATTTCCTGCACCATTGAAAACTTCGATGCAGCAGCCTTCAGAAGGCTTACTCACTGCATCATTCTTGTGGACATATTAAAAGGGACCACACAAGGAAGAGGACACATTAGATGAACAGAGAGTTAATTCTCAGTTGCTAAGCACAGAAGCAGCTGAGAAATAATTTGCTACTGGTGGAGCATTAAATGCACGGTTATTTAGAAATCTACACTGTTTCATGCACAGCAACAACTGCTGCATGAACAACTATTTCATTTCTTGTCTTGCTACTGCATATACTGAACTAGTAGCAGACATTCAAAGTCAATTCAGGACTACAAACTCAGTCTACACTGAATCTGCCCTGAGTCTGTTCTACAATGCAAGGAAAGTACAAGGTCTCTTGAGATTACAACCAAATTGTGTAGGTTAATGCTTTGTACAAGACTTATATTGTAAAGCATCTATTGCCCACTGCCCTCACCTGAACTGCTACTTGAGAATACCTTGAAAGAGTTTTCTGAAGCCTATCAAAGCTGAAACCAAGTGAGTATATCTAAATTTACTAGATGTGATTTGTTTAGACTCCAGGGCTTATGCCTGAGAAACCTTTAAGGAATAAATTACACTAACAAGGCAAAAGGCTAAATGATGTTAAAGCTCAAGAACTGTGTTCTACTCCATAGTTTAGTAAGCAAGTTTGCCTTCTTGAACTGTAATGACAATTTAACTCAATCCTTAAATGCCTTCGGATTTGGTCCTTTCTGTGGCACTACCCTCAAGTTGTAAAGCACAATACAATGCTGCTTTTTGCTCTGTCAGTTGTTCACTAAGGGTTAAGGAGTGTTGTAAGGCTGAGATCATTGGGCAGTGCATTCAGTGCATTTCCTCTGCACATGCAAAGGATCAGCATTTCTCCAAGAGACTAGCAGCTGATCTTAAGGATAGTCTCTGAAAAACACATCAGCATTATATCAGCTGGATCACCAAGGTAAAACAACATCAGTCAGCAGCACGTGTCCTGTAGCAAGGAAGGCATACGAGGCTGTATTAGCAGAGAAGTGCAGCCAATGGGCTGAGGGAGGTGATTATTCCCTGCTATTCAGTGGTAATAAGGTGGAATCTGGAATACCGTGTGCAGTTCTCTTCTCAGCCACCTCCTCCTCCTCCAAGTATAAGAGAGATACCACAAAGATTGTTCCTGGGCCTAGGCCTATGAAAGACAAGGAGAAGCTAAGGGCACTAGAATAGCCAGGGGTCACCTGCTAGCTGGATACCACTACCTGAAGGATGCTGGTTGAGAGCCTTAAATCAAACTCTTCCTGGAGGCGTGCTGCAAAAGCACAAGTGTTTGGACAATGCTCTGAGACACAAGGCATGACTCCTGGGGTGTCCTGGGCAGTGCCAGGAGTTGGACTCTATGATCATGACAGGTCCCTTCCAACTCAGCATATTCTATGATTCTGTGATGGGCAGGCACTGCACCACTGGAAATTCTGTCTGTCCATAGAGATAAAAAAATGGTATCTTGACAATGAGAGTGCTGTAGCATTGGCATACCTTGCCCTGAGAGGCTGCAAATTCTTAATCCTGTAGATCAGTAGTCTCCGAAGAGGGGTAAACACACCTCAGCACAAGTCAAACTCTTGGTGTGTGAGAAAATATTTTTTGTCACTGAAAAAAACCACCTTTTAAATATTGGTTTTCACCTCTATCTTATACTTTTTTTTTTGCATATGCTTTATAGTATACATATATCAATAGAGTAGCATATGCATATGATTTAAACGATTACATATATTGGTGGTGCATGCTTAAAATATTCTCTACTTATGGAGTGCATGACCAAAAAATTTGGAGACCAGTGCTGTAGAAAATCAAAACCTGGCCATGCAAGGTCCTAACAAGGGGCTGAAGAAGGCAATCTCCAAAGACCCTGTCTAGCAGAATTCTCCCCTGAATTCCAGAATATTAGTCAAATAAAATACAACACACAATGCCAAAGTTGAATGATTCCCAGTAGATCAGAACCCAGCGAGAGGACCATAGTTTGCCTCCAAGCTCTTAAAAGCTGTCAGACTCTCAATTCAAATTTCAAAGCAACACTGACAATACTAACCAAAACTCAAATCTGGACACCTAAAGCTCAGACTTTGGAAGACATCCACATAACTCTGTCCATAAGAGAACTGCTTTATAATCTGGCCTTTCTCCTGAAAGAGGAAGGCTGCATTAGAGGATAGTTACAAATTAAAAGGTTACACTTTCACATGAACATCCTACACAAACAGGCTTTCCAGTTCAGCTGGGATGTAGGCACTACTATGAAAATGTAGTGATACCTAGTAACAGTGCTGTGTACGAGAAAAACATATGGACCTCTCCTTTCCTAGAGATTCACTGCTTCTGGTTATCAGCTTTGATACAAAATATAATTAATTGATTTATTCACAACTAGAGGACATATAAGGCCACACTCCACAGTGGTATTGCTGGTGCCTACTGAAGGAGAAACTTGCATTGCTGTTTTTTCCCACAGTTTTTATGATTTACAGAGTACTGCTTCTCTGCCTACCTATGTATAATCACAATGCTTACAGCAACTTAATATTCTTTCACATCCTAATTCTGCCAAATACAGCAAACAACAAACACAGACTTATTATTCCAGAAAGCTGTTCAGAAGAGCCATGAATTCTACACAACACAAGGACAGAAGTTTAAGCAGGAACAAGACAAAAGCACCTAACACAGAAGGGTGCAGTGTAATGTAGTGGCTTAATGAGATCAATACTAAATGTTTCCAAACTGCATGTTGCTCTTACACAAGAAACCCAGCACTTTTTCCACGATTTCTTTGTCAGTACTGCAGTTTCATACATGCTTCAAGCAGTATCATATTACAGCTGCCAATTTCAGGTTGCTGTAAGGTATGTCTTCCCAGTGGGTTCAGCACAGCAGAGCAGGTGTGCATTCCTTCTTCACCTGGGTTTTCATGAAGCTACACTGCCCCAGGAGCCACAGGCAAGGCCCATCCTCCAGTCCAGATAACTTCCAGTAAGAAATAAAAGCTTTTATGAACAGGAGACAACACTTAGGTTTTGCCCAAGACCAAGGGATGAATTTACAGAACCTAAAAGACCATAAAAACATCACCCAATCCTAATGCATTAAATGCTTCAATTCTGCCTTCTCCAACATGGACACAGCAGATGCACTTTAAAAACAAACATCTTTCAAATGGCTGAAGCAAAAAAGCCCTATTTTATATAGATTAGAGCCCCACATATGACTCTTCAAGATGATGCAAGCTACTATTTAAACTTTTCCTGCGATTGAGACATTTATAAGTAAATATTCACCATGTCTGTTCTTTAGTGTCTACAGTGAGATAAATTTATTCTTTATTATTTTCTACAGCCTGCAAAACATACCTCCTACCTGAAAACTTCGGACTTATAAAAAATATTAATTCCTTCCAATCTGTCAAATCAGCCATCCAGTTCAGAACTTATAAGACAAGAGTGGACAAATAGAAATGCCCAAGATGTACAAATATGCTAATATGAGGAAAATTCTAGAATATTCCAAGGCAGCCCTAGGGTGAAGAGTAAAGAACAAAGAATATACAACAGATGTTAGCAATATCACTTAATGCACTACTGGAAAAAGCTCAGATAGAGTGATGCAGCTGGTGTAGAAATGTATTAGAATATAATTACCCAGAGATCCATAAGGTTGTAGCTGAGCTATTAAAGTTATGAAGCATGCTGAAGAGTTTTCTGTTTGTTTTTAAGAATCAGAACTGAGCAGAAGGATTTTAATTTCTCTCCCTCCCTGTACATTTACCACATTTTCCAGTCAAAGAGTTTCAGATGTGGCAATTACAGTACAACTACTTTTCAAGTTCAGAACTAATTATTTCAATTAATATGCAATTTATTTAAAATATACACTTTGTTCCTGATAAAGTATTTTTCCTGTTTTAGAAATGTTTTCCTAGGACACTTGATAAAATACTTTCCAACGGAACAGAGAAGGGTTATTTTTTGTTACAAGAAGGGTGTTCTGGGGAACATTTTTCTTTCATTGACAAATTAGTCAATCTCCTTTTAAGTACAGTGAAAGTGAAATGGCTGTTCTCTTCAGTGCTGGTCATAATACTAAAATCACAGACAGGCAATACAGAAAAATTATAGAAATAGTATAATTTCATGAAGTAAATCAACAAAGTCAAAGTCTGACAGTCACTTAAGAGTGAAGATACACTTAAGGTTTTAGTAAGCACTGGAAGTTCCTATCAAAAAAACCAAAAAACAAATCTACAACATCTACCATCAATATAAAAATACTTCAATTGTTGCCACAGACGCTCACTCAACATAATCCTCAAAATCTGCGAAACACGATCCACAACTCTGGTCATACTATGTTACCACCAGAAGACAAACACCAAAGGTGTAAAATTAATGCAGTACTTTTGTGAAGGAAACGCTGACTGCTGAGCAAATGCAAGTGCACATCTACAGTCAAACAGTTCCCAGATCTGACTCACACCCAAGAGTCACCACCTGATCTACTCGGAGCGAGAATGGCCAAGCCCCACAACAGCAAACCCAGGCATTGTAGGAGTTTGGTGTGCTATAGTAAATTAATACTTATTCCAGGTTACCTTCATACTCCAGACTATAAGCCACAATGATTTGGGAGCAGTTTCAAATGCAGTTCATGCATTCATGCCACGGGTACTATAAGCTATATAAGAATGCATAGTAGATAATTGGAAATACCCCAGCTGTTCAAGTTTAATGCATTTGTATTTATAAGCCAGCAGTTTTTGAATTTGAGCCAAAGAGGCTAAGTTTTTAATAGTAGCTGATGTAGGAAACTAAACTTTTGAAGGTGAAGACTACATAGAGGAAAAACTAGACAGTTATAAACCAGTCATCCATAAAGGCACAATATGTTCATGGACACTTACTAGCTCAGCTTGCCCAGCACAAGTGCTGAATGCTTGATTGTACACAGCAAGACCAGTGCAACTGAAACTACTTCAAAACACCACATTCTGGTTTTAAATGTTGTTATTATGTTATTTAGAAAACATCCACAATCCTTATCTGGATGAAGTACATGTAACTTGAAGCTGTTGCCTATGAAGAATTCAGTACTTCCCACCTATTTGCCTGTCCCTATTATACCTTCAAAGAAGTCTAAGCTTTTAGTAAGGGGTAAGTGCAAACCTAATTGGAATTTAAAAAAAACTGACAAATTGGAATTAATCTATTAATTTTATTTGGAACTAATTTGATAGCGTGCATTTTGCAATCAAAGAGCAAACTGTCAGCAGCCAGGTGCAAACCTATAGCTATTCTTTAGCAGGCACATTAATCCAATGCACTGACACAGGGTGCACTACTGTGACCTCCTTTGTCTTGGAGAATATCTTCCATTTAGATACTCATGGGAATCATCCCCAAAAAGAAATGAGGAAATGAACTGCATAGCCTATTTTTGCACCATTTGTAAAAGATCAGCAATGCAATTCCACTTTATTTATGCTACATTGATCTAAACTATGTTTTGTTTTACACTCTTGTAGCTCTCAAGAATTCCCTTAAACCCTCCTAGTTTTACTTTTATACCAGAAAAATTAGATTCTTCTAAGCTTCTGCCAGGACTCGATTTCCTTCAGTTTGTTTTCTGAAAATTACATGGCTTCAAAACCAACTTGGCCTTTCCCACTTAACTGTTACTTTTGCCTTCATTTCTGTTTAATAACATGCTTAGTTTTTGAGAAAACAAGCAAATTCATAGCCAAGAATCAAGCTACTTCCTCATTCGTCATTGACTCCCTTTTCTCAGAGGCTGTGAGTAGCAATGAGAAATTTCCAAAATAATTTTTCATACCTTTAGGGCAAACTAAAAACATGGATATATTTTTGTTAATAAAATAATATGGTCTGCAACTGGTCAGTGAGATAAATTTATTGCAGAGACAGCTGCTGGTGTTGGAGCGACAAAGAGTGCATGACTCAAGCAGAATGAGCAGCTTTTAAAGAACTCTTATGAAACAGCTTTTTCCTGCTTATTCCGAAAAATGAAAACTGTGCTATCCAAATGTAAGGTGACATAGGATCAATGAGGCTACAAGTCTAAGAGACTTTAAAATTTCTCTCCACTGATTATTTTGGAAAAGCTGTAGATCTCTGCTTCTACAAGGAACAGGACAACAACAGAGCATGATAAATCAAGACAGACATATGAAAACTACTTCCCGAGAGTAAAAATTCACCAAAAAAGGTCTTTTGAGGCCTAACAAATGCATTTGAAGGACATTCTATTATCAAGAATTTAAGCTCCTCTAAATCAGTTCTGCTAAATCATTCTAGCAGATCGCACTTGCACCACTGCAAGCAACTGGTCAACAAAGTGAGTTAAACTGTAGGACAGATGAAGTTTAAAATTAACCACATAAGAATTGGTCAGTTTTAACACAGAAGCTTCCTGATTGACTTTACAACAAAAAATGTGCAAATACACAAGTGAATGCTAAATGTAAGAATAAACAGAGAGGAAGTGCTTCAAGAGGAACTGCTTCTGCCAGTGTCAATGCACCACATTCATGAAGCTACAGACCATGATAGTAAGAAAGGTCAAAAGGCACCCTGCTAAGTGCTTCACTTTCCTAATATTAAACTCAGTCACAATGGTACTGAAGCAGTTCCTTGTACCCCATAGGAAGAAAAAAAAAAAAAAAGCAGAACAGTCAATCAGCATCTCAACCTGAATGCAACTCTTGAAGTCTGAATGTGCTAGTCATTCAAGAGGTCTCCAACAGAGGAGTATCTGCAATTACTGAGGGGGAAGACCAGCCCAACGAACAACGAGAGCACGTTTCTCAGGTGATATTAGCAATCCCTTCTCCCAAGTTCCACACCATCCTCCTAGAAAAGTTTTAGTTAATCAAAACACCATGGGACCAACTAGTTTGATTGCCCAATCAAGTCAAGAGGACAAAGCTGCTCTTAGCTTCCTCTTTTACATAAGGAGTTGCAACACTGAATAGCTGTCAATTTGTTACCAACAATACAGTCACAAAGTCAGAAACTGATTTGTTTTGAGCTGTATTACCATGATGTATATACTTAAATGTACTGGGGTACTTTTAAGATCTATTACTTTATTTATGGTAACTTATCCTCACCATTGAAATGCCACCACTGAGTGGAATGTACAGATAAACTAATATTCTTAAACTGGGGCAGCCAAGTTATTAGCGAGCCTGAACAAATTAAAACAAAATATATTTCAGCAACATCTAAGATTAATCATTACCAACAGTCACTGCTCACTTCCACAGTTTTAGTCCTAACTTCTTAGTACTTCATTTCAATATCTTCAATCCACTTTCATAGGAGACTAAATGGGTAAATACTTGTCTTACAGTATCATCCTCCCCATTTGTATTTTTAACAGACTCTGCAGGATTTGCAGAGGCATGGTAACTCTTGTGTTTTATGACATTTATTCTTACTGTAGCAGGTCCCCTAACAGTCTATCAATATGTATTTTGAAATATTACTGCATAGGTACAGTCACAGCTGTCTCATTGCCAAGACATTGCAAGTCACCAAAGTTTGTGCTGAACCTTCTTATCCATTCAATTTCTGCTTACAGATTAGTTTCCAGCTACCTGCAGACTTTTCGCAGATCATTGATAGTTGATTTGCTATCCCTACCTAAAATGTGTTCCTCTGCCTCAGAGTAAAATTACTCCACTTGCTATTCTGTTGTCTCCATTTCCTTCTGAGAAGTTATCCAGTAGATGTAGTTCTTCCAGTTAAAAGGACAACAAACTACAAACAAAACCTCGCAGTTTAAAAACTGGAATGTAGAGAAGAAGGATTTATTTTATAATCAGAGGAGTAAGATCTGGTATGGAATATGCCACATTAGTGAGGGGACATGAGACAACAGCTGGGCAACAGCCCATGCTTGTAGGATCCTGTATACCACAGACATTGGGCCTATACACTGGGGAAACTCAACCCCATTTACAAGGGAGTATTTACACTTGTGAAGTACAGAGTCTTTTTACTTTTTACTGCTGGCAACAGTAAAGCTCAAGGTTTGCTAAGTTCATTTTCACTCCAAGTTACTCAAAATCAAAACCAAATAAGAACTGAGCTTCACAGATTTAAATTCAAGCAAGGTACGAAAACCCCAAAGCAGATTCAAAAAGAACAGTTATGCAGAAGGTAAAGTGAACATTCGTGCCCTGCATATTCCTTTTCACTTCCAATTACAGAATAAAGGTACTACCTATCCATACCTGTCACAGTATCAATCCTTTCAGACTTTGTTAAAGACATTTATTATATCTTAGAAAGTGCTGTGCTCCTTTTATTAATGGCTAATAAAAATCACCTCTACTAGTCAAACTGCGATTGCAAACTTGTAGATAATTTAATTTTTGACAGCTTGTTATGCCCCAAGTAATTAAATATATAATAAAGTAGAATATTTTCTACTGTCTATAAATGCAGAATTTTGCAGTGAATCTTTTCATCTGTCCCAAATGCTTTGGCATAACTCTGGCAGCAAATTTGGGGGAGGTACACCATAGGCATATTCAGTGCTCCTGTTTAACTTCTGCAAACTGCTGTTGGGGTGGTGTTTGATGCCCAAGGTACTAAACTGAAACAGAGGATACCAGTGTTAGACTAAGTCATGTTTTGACTGCAGAACAGCATGAGCAGAAGGTCCACATATCCTGAAAAAGTAAAAACTTAAAGGGAGATAAAAATATGAATTCTGTTAAGCACACTGGTAGATTTATTGGTAGGTCTGGTGAGAGTGAGGCCAACAAACATGCTTGCCTAGACATAAACAGTGAAAGTTAACCTGGGGCCATGAACAAAGAGGGCTAAGGAGGTCCAGTGTAACTCAGTTTGAAATGTGCTGTGAAGACATCACTAATGAGCACAGTGCTAAAGTTTTAATACAGTATTTAGAAAATAAAAGGATATTCAATTTTTGAGCTACTGTAGTTCTGGATACAAAAGCTTTCTAAACCAATACATCCAAGAAGAGTAGTAACACAGTCCTCTACACAACATGCCATCAAAGTGAAGACCAACAGTTTCTGCAGCATGTGCTGTAACCAAAACAGATTATCAATACAACCAAGAAAAGGTGCATAACCTAACAAGTGAGTACATCAAGAGTCCACCATGAAAGGAACAGCTAAAAATTCTATTACTGACAAAAGAGCATAGCAAATGCTATTTTAATTTACATTTCATTAAAGTCATCTATGACAGGTTAGCAAAAAGTCTGCAGATTTTCAGTGGTTACAGGCTCAAGAGTGTGTCAGCAGCTTGAATAGGACCAGATTCCTGGGGGGGCAAACAAAATGACTTCGAAAATATTTGTTCCATCTGAAACCAAATGTAAATTAATTGGAACAATTAAAGATGACAACCTACAAGAAACATGTAACAGCATTAAGTGTTACATTTAGGACATTAACTGTTACATGTTTAGGACATTTTCTAAACATCCTGCTACCTCATCAGCCCTACAAAATACAGATCTGAGGATGACAATCCAAAATACTACTGACCATAAACACAACCATTAAACTTCATGAATAGAAAAGATTAAGGAAAAGGCTGATAGTGTTTTTCTATTGACATCAAGTGAACATCAGCATTAAGGAAGCTCAAAGTTTACTGTATATGGCAAAGAACAAGCAAAAAACCAGTCATTTCTGTAGCTCAGGAAACGTTGGCCCCATGAGCAAAATAAACATTGTTCATGTTTGCTGAACAGAAAAAGCAGTGTACTCATTCCAAACTATTATCGCTTTCCTGAGATACAGACAGTACCTTTTAGTTAAACTAAAGACTTGACAGTTCAAGTCAAATCCATTTTTACTGAGATCTGGTCCTACAGGAAAAAATCAGCTCTCAATTCCAGTCATGCACTCTAAATTGCAGTGAAGTTGAATTTTACTACAAATTGGCTGGGAATTTCCCCAAGCCAACAGTCTTAAAGAAATCAATGATAAAATATAGAAGTGTTATTGACACCTACAACAGAGAGAATCCAATTCATATTCTAGATAACAAAAATGCATTGATGGAACATGACATTATCTGCAGACATTTTAGCAGAGATTGAACTAGAAATCCCACAACAATTAGACATTGGAGGTGAAAAACAGACACAAAGTTGATAGAGGAAGATAAGAGTTCCTGAGGCTCCAGAAGGCACTGACAAGGTACATCAATGGATGCAGACAGCACTGCCTAGGAAGTAGGCCTGCATCCTCACAGAACCTGTCTTCTCTGGTATCTGTCTGTCTGGGAAGGAACAAGACTGCATGTTTGCCTGTTCAACCCAAAACAGGGGATGGGGCTGGGTTACAGGATTTGCCACTGACACAGCATCAATAGACAGCCAGAACTCCAGCACACAATGCCTTCCTAGCATTCAGTATTTCTAGAGACCAACACATGTACAACAGCACACACTACTGCAGAAGTGACTTGCCAGCAAAGGAAATTGTGGTATCCTCTAAAAACATTTAGATGTTAAAACCAGCTATGAGAAAGTACTGACAAGGATGAAAAATTGAACCTCTCGTGAAGTCAGGCTTTAAGAGTTTTTCTCAAGTCCTAGGACAGAACACTGCAGAAACATGTTCAATTAAGCAGTTAAAGCTGCAATAACAATTCTAAAGGATCTCTTTGAGATCTTCAGCCAAAATGATCATCAGCATAACACTGAGTTAGCCGATAGAGGTCCAAATTCAAGTAAAATTAAATGGCCACAAGGCAAAGGTTAACAAAGAAAAGCATCCCAAGATCCACAGGACTCAGAGCCCAACGCAAATGAGTTACTAGTACAAATCATAATCCAGGTTTCTGCAGCTCCATTACATCACTGCCTATAAAAATCTAAAGCTTTTGAGTTTTAAATTCACAAACTAGTAGAAACTCCAACTTGAAAAAGGTAGAAATGCCATTGATAGACTGAAATCAGGTAACTTTAGTGCCGGGTGTAAGGACCTGACCCACATGTAACTCATACACCCAGAGCTTGTCATACAGAAAAAAGCCTCAGAAGAGCTCCATTTGCCCTGGAAAAAAAACCCTGAGACACTCACCTAATTCTGTTTTAATAGTATCATCTACAGTAGTCAGCCTGTAGAGACTGCTCAAAGTTGATTGCTCATCCCCTGACCAAGAGAACTAAGCAACAGATCACTGAGTCCTGGCCTTTCTGAGGACAAGGATCTTTGTCTCTCTTAACCAGGGCTTCATCTGCTAAAAATCAGTGTTCAGTGCCCCTGTGGAACTCATACAGCACATCAACTTTCTCCCCCAAAGTCACCAGAAAAATCACTCTGGTGTAGTTTGCACAAACAACTCCCAGATTCAATATATGTGTGTCAAGATGACTTGTGCACACAGAGTGAATCTAGACCAAGATGCCGTGCTTTCAAACTTGACCAGCACCCTTCTTGCTGCCTCATGCTTAGTAGAAACACCAGCTGTCAAGAACTCTGTCCAATTTACCAACATTGAGTACTGGAGATATGCAGCTACTTCTGACTTCCACATGTGTGTACAGCTTTCTCCCTACCTGAGAGCTTGCTACTTCCCCATTCATCATGTGATTAAATTTCATAATTGAGACCATTTCCTTAAAAAACAAAACAGAGGCAGAAAAAAAATGTAACTAATCATCCTCTCTGAATTTTAAGGACCACTGACTTGCTGTGACTCATACTATTTCACAACACAGAAAATAAACACATCTATGGATGCAGATTCACATCAGTTAAATTTCAATGCTGTATAAAGCAGAAAGTTTCCCATTGCCATAACAACAAAACAGCTTCTTAAAAGCAGAAAGCTTAGCAGGACTGGGTCCTACAGCTTCAAAGACAGAAGCTGCCAAGTACTCAGCAGCAAAAAATTTAGAGATTTTAAGTCTCCTGAAAAATTTAAGGCATGCCTAATCAGGTATGTCTTTAATCAAATGCAGACTGAAATTCTAAAAACGAAGAACATTTCACAGAAAATACTTCATAACGTGAAATGTTCTAGAAGAACACTTGACATGCAATGTGGCTAATAAATTGCCTTTGACAGGGTTAAACAAATGACTAACACGTCTTGAGATGCCATTTATAACATTTTCTCCTACCAAATATATTTTCTTTTGTTTCTGCTGCTTAATTTCTTTACTTCGCACAATAAAAATCAGCTGAAAAGTTTCATTTTTGCTTTTAGTTGGTTTCACTTTCTAAGTTGCCTGGAAGCAACGAAAAGTTTCTGTTTAGGTTGGGCGATATTCAGGGAGGGGTGAATCGAGAGTAAATCTGGCTGAAAGAATAATGCCTCTCCTAGGAGTCGGCAAGGTGATTACCGTGTTTTCGGGAAGACTCTTTTACCTACATAGAGAAGCTCAATCCCTTTAGCTGGGCGTTATGGGGGAACCTTTACGGCTTAGGCGGAGAGCAACAACAACAATAACAACAACAACAACGAGAAAGAGGTGTCCAACACCACCACCGCCTTCTCCTCCCCGCCCGCCACAGCCGGCTCAGCTGTTCGGGCGCGCTCCGCTCTGCTTCTTTCTGCGGCTCAACCACCGCCTCCTCCCGCGGCCGCCGCGCCGCAGCCCGGCGCTGACAGCGGGCGGATCCCCGCGCCCCGGCCGGCACAGGCACCTCCGAGCCACGGAGGGGAGGGAGACTCAAAGTTTCTTTCGCGGGGCTCCGTCGGAGGCGCCGGCTCCCCGTCCTCCCCGGCGGGGAGCGCCGCTCCTCAGGCACCGGGGCAGGCAGCGGCGCCGCCCCCGTCCCCTCGCACCCCTCTCGCCGCCCCGCGGAGGGGAAGGCGGCGGTTCGCCATCAGCGCCTACTCACCGCCATGGCCCCGCGGCTCTCCCGGCTAACGGTCCGCGCTCCGCCGCCAGCGGGCAGCGGCGCCGAGGCGGGGAGCGCCAGGGGGAGTTCCCGATGGCGCACTCGGCAGGGGCGGCGCTTCCTCCACCCCTTTGCCCGCCCACTCGAAGTACCTGCGTTCCGGCCGCCGCCGCTCCGCCGCCTCTTCCTGCCCTCCCCGCAGCTGTCACTGCCCCCCGCTCCCGCCGCCGCCCCCGCCCCGCCGCCTCAGCGCTGCCCGCAGCCTCGCCCGGCGGCGCGCGGCCGCCATCTTTGGGGAGGGCTGG